>JAQFVV010006371.1:1341918-1941918 GCA_028023455.1 Epiperipatus broadwayi | reverse complement strand
AGCAAGTTTTGCAGTTAAATAATGATGTATATACTGTTTTAAATATCACTTATAAAAATTTTATTTAATAATAAATGTTCAACACTTATTATCATTCAGTGGTATGAGTAAATATTCAGCAACATTTGGCAAGGATGGTTCTGAGTTTAAAATTGTGGGATAATTTATACATTTTAGTAGTTCTTCTAAAGAGATATATACTCAGATATTGACATAGTTTAATCTATTAAAGGGCTGTGATTATAACTAATTTAGCTAAATAAGTTACATAAAACTTTTTTTGTGGGTGATTTTATATATAAGTGGTGTCTTCATACCTTATGGATGTAATATAAATGCATTGAAAACAACCTGTTGTAAACACTGGTATTATTCTGAAAATATTCTTAATGTATTTCTAAAATCATAAGTTTGATGAGTATGTTTATTAGCTTGTTAATATAATGATATGGAATCTTCTATTACATAAGAACATCGTTTGAAGTGCAAGCTTGTAAGAAGAAAGACTTTATAAAAAATAATATTTTGGTAAGTTTGAGCATGGTTGTTGTGAGAGAATTAAAGTTTTGTTTATTGTAAAAATATTTTTTGAAATTCATTCTAAAATATGCCTATGAATGCTTTTATTGGAAGGGAATGCTTAAAGATGAAATATCACTGAGTCCTATAATCAGGCAAGGTGTTAAAATCTTTCACAAATTAATGATTTTTGAAAAAAAAAACAGTTAAAAGATAACATGGTACAGTGCCTAATAATTAAGAATCAAGATATAATATAAATATATAATTTTTTAAAAAAATATTTATTACTCTCTGTTTAATAATAGTGCATTAAAAACAAATAAAAGCAACAAAAATAATTAGACATTACAAAACATTTGATATGAAAAAAAAAAGGTTTAGCTAAAAATTCTGAAATACTGGCATATATTTTCTCAAATAGTTTGAGCTATATTTGGGCAAGCAACAGAAATCTATACTAATAATTTCATTCAAAACAAAAAAAAACTCCAACTGATTTCTGAATACAGCAACAAAAAGAAAGAGTGGGGACATTTTAAAAATCAGATTCTCGACAAACTTTTCTTACAGATAGGAAATATTGATATTCCTTAAAAATTATTACTTTCAAAATATTTTCATAAACTAAGCACTGCAATATTTTTATTGTTAATACAGCTTTGCTTTTAATACAGTTTTTATATTTGTATATATATTAATTATTTTTTGTATTGTGGATTATAAAAAGTTACAAATATGTTTTGAAAATTAATAGTATTAATATTTGATTGCTTTTATTTATTACAAATATTGATATAATTCTGTTTGACAAAATTTATAAAGTTATAACTGTTTATGGTACGTTTATTTCTAAGTATTTATCTTTAAATAATGTTAAAATAAGTCAATTGAATTAAAGTCCACAAAAACAATTTTACTTTTTTATTTGAATGCAATATATACTTCACATTAAAAATCAATTCATGATTAATATGTTAGAATCTTATATATTTCCACAAAATACTGCCTAAGATTCAAATTAAATCTATATGAATATCCTCTATTTTTAATGTTCAACCAAGAATCTATAATCAAATAATTAACACATAAAGAGTGAAATTCTTACAAAATCCCAAATAAATGTCTTTTTTCAGATCTGATAATAAAAAATAATAGATTTCATCATCCTAAAAGTAAATGGAATTTCATCAACAGATTCAGGACAATCCATGATATTGTGATCATCATCTTTATAAATGGAATTATCAACCATTGATTTTTGTAAAGGTAAGTGGCAAATTATAAAACATATCCTTAATGACAATCAGATTTATTACAACAGTGATGGAATTGAAGTCTTAATGAATTTACTATTGATTTTTGTTCAGGTTGGAATCATTATAGGTTTCTTTATCGTATCTTGTTAATAGTTAAGTTACATAAATTCATATGCTAAATAAAATAGTTTTCATATTAAATTACAATATTTTAAGATTTTTAGAAGTTGTTTTTGGACATCATTTTTTTATTGGTGTCATTCCTACTATTAATATTAGTTTCATTTCAAATCTTTCACCTTTATAAATATTACTTACTAATAAAAATAATAAAAGAAAGTAAAGACATATGATACATAGACACAGTCCATTTAAACAAAACATTATTTAATAGACCACCAAAAACAAGAGTGTGACAGAAGTTATGCACCAGCATTCAGTGAAGACTTAATTTTTCTTTTGTTTTACATTTTATGATTAATTTGGTATATAGACTGAGAACATCAAGCAATTCTAAAGTAAATTTAAGATTTTTTTCATATCATTTTCTTATAATTAATTCAATTAATGAACCAAAATGTTAAAAGCAGTATGCGATTACCAAAACCAAAAAAAATGTCAAAAATTTTTCCAAAACACATGGATAAGTACTAAAGAGTCTTAAGATTCAACTGTAAAATTTTAAATACTATTATTATTTTATAGAAAAAGGTAATTAGCAAACATTTATAAATAACCAATTGCAGAACAAAAACTTTTATAATATCACTCAACAGAAAAATAATACAAATGTCAACATTTATCATTCTAGTTAAGTATTAATTGATAAATGTTTTTGTGTGTGTTTTTTTTTAAGATTTTGTATTAGCTTTTAACTAAATATTTATTAATCCATCAATAACTTAATTTCTAGATGATATTAATTATGTACTGGATTCTAATATGTTTAGGAAGATAAACGCATTAACTATTAAATGATATATATATATAATGATAATTGAAATAATATTTTTAACGGTTTATAAACAATTACAAACAATCTTAAAATCCGCAGAAGTACTTTCGGTTACTTTCTAACCTGCCTCAATTGCCATTAAATTCAAAAACCAAAAGAAAGTAACCGAAAGTACTTCTGCGGATTTTAAGATTGTTTGTAATTGTTTATAAACCGTTAAAAATATTATTTCAATTATAATTACAATATTGTTTTTAATTAACGGATATTTTATTTATTTTACATATATATATAATAGTGATATATTAAACAAAGTTTAAAATCAACTTTATTTTTAATGATTCTTTATGTTTGATTGGAATATCAAGGTAATATCGCAGTTTGAAGTAAAATCAAAAGTAATTCAAGTTTTAAATTATTTATTCGTTGATTTCGATAAACATATTGGATTTTTACTTTGTTAATATTATTTAGGTAATGATTTTGTTTTACAAATATTGATAAAGATTAAAGTAAAAAAGTTGAAATAGATTGTTTTGGTAAGCTTGGTTGAAATTTTATAATCAACAAATGAATTTTTTTAATTTTTTTTCCTTTGATAAAAGCCAAATCTTTGAAATATTGACGTCATTATGTAAAATCTTCTCGTTATGCATGAAAAAAGTAATAATAAAATTATAAAACAATAAAACGTATTAAAAAATTTTTATTAGTTAAATCACAATTTTATTAAAGAATTTTTGTAAAAAAATATTTTATCCAAAGTTTAAAAAAAATAATATTTGATTAAAAAAATAGAGAGAGCAAGAAATAATAGTTTAATAAAAATGTAAGAATTTTTGTAAGATAGGTGCAATACTATTAGTCTACAATCTTAGATTCCTTTGACTTCATAAATTAGTAATTAAAAGTAATTCATTTACACTTGTCTTATACCCACTTTTCATTATAAGTTCCCCATAATTTAACATTTTTAAGAGCAACCGAAAACTTAATACATATTAAATGTATATAGGCATACAGTTTGTGTTTATACATATAATTTGTGATTTATTTTCGTGAAATAAAATATTACTAATTAGTTTTTTATTGTTTTAAATTATGCAAATTTATTTTTAAAGATTGTTGTAAACTTTATCTTCAAATAAATGTTTTTTTGCATATAAAGAAGTATTCACTATACTGCTGCAAGTGAAAGGTTTGCTTTGTTTTTCTTTTTTAAACATAAATGTAATCATGACATTCATATCATTTAGGGTAATTACTCTAATAAATGTGCCTATCTTTAATTTTAAGTAAAATGTGTGTGCATATATGTATTAATTTATTTACAGACAGTAACTTACAAAAATAATCGATTTCATAATAGTTTTTAAAATCAAACCTAAGTTGAAAAAAATAATTGTAAATATTTATTGCAATAATGTATTAATACATATTAACTTATGATAATCATATTTTCAGGATTCTAACAGATTGAAAATATTTTTGTAATATGCAAATTTATATAAAATTATTTATAGTATTTTGTAAAATCATATTTTTAATAGTGTTTAAAAGTGGGCCATGTAATTTATTATATATGCAAATCTAAAATTTGCTTTATTTATTTGTTCCTTAATAATTCAATAAATATTGCATCAGTCTTGATAAATCTTGTAAGATTTCCTTTCTTTTTTATTAGAGAATTACAATAGGCTATGGATTTTACTCATGATGCTTAATTGTTTGAAAATGTTTGTGAACTTATTACTAATGCATGTGAGATTTAAAAACTTGTTCTAGCAGCAACCTCTAGAAAACTTTTTATCATCTAAAGGTAATATATTCTAGAAATTTTGAAAATTATCAATATACTATTTCACTAAAAGAAATGTGTGTACTAAAACGATCAGGGCAATATGTGAAAAGTTATTAAATAACAAATAAAAAAAACATTCAAATTTATATGTAAAGACCAATAAAAATATTTGAATTATTTAAAATATTGTGATGAACTGACTGTTAAATTATTATACACTCTATTATTTTTAAAAGTAAGCAATCAAAAAACTGCATCTTAGGAACTGATCATCTACACATTATAAGCTTGACAGTATGTTAAAGGAATTATACACAAAAGTGAGCCTTTGCAATAGGTGTTACTGTATAATTAAAATATTTCAACAAGAATTAAAGAATTTTCAGTCAACATCAAAGATAAATATGGCATCTCTAAAATAAATAAGTCAAGAATAAAATAAATCAGTTAATGAAGAGTTTTAATACTAAGTTAATCTTATAAAGCAGGTTTATATAAAATCAGATTACTATAAAGAGATTTTCAATCCAAATAAATTTGTCTTAATCAAATCTCAGGATTCTTATAAAGGTGTCAATGTCAAGAAGATGTCTGGTCTGGCATATAAATAAAGAGTATTTTAAGAAATTTACAATCAATATGTGCCCCCTCCCCAGTCTTATATTAAATTCATTTTCAGGTTGGTAAATGGCATTTCTTTGACAACAACTTATCTGAATAGAAGACTGCATATATATTCTCTAAAGATAGTGAAGAAACCTTCTTGCATTGTTTTGAAAAATGCAGGGCATTTTGGCAAATAAAAAACAGTTTTTCATACTCCAATTTTAAATGTAAAAAATATAATGATAAAGCATATTATAAATTTCAATCTGCATAATGCAATGATAGTGATACACACACTGAAAACAATATGATCAATTAGATGTTTTATGATCTTCGATAATAAAATGTATAACTTGATTAGAAAACTGGACAAGGATTGGGGTAAATATTTCAATCAGTGTCTAAAATACTTGCCTAGGAAAAATATGTGAAAAATTTGGGGGGTCTGGTACCAACAGTATGTGAGATATGGAATTGAATCTTCAAAATCCAAATATATGTTTAAGAAAAGTGATATGTGAATGGGATTTAAATTAAAGTCTAGCACTACCATTATCCTAGTGTTTATAGAGAGGGAATGGGCCATTACAAATGAGCATTGACTATCTATCTTAAATAGAAATAAGTCTAAATCTGAAGGAGTTTTAAAGTCCTACATAACATTACATAATTTATGGAAAAGAAATCAGAAAAGGTAAAAAGGAAGAGTGGAAAAAGAGGAAAAGAAAAAAAGAAAAAGAGAGGGAGAAAAAGAAAAAAAAACTACATGTAATTAGTTCTTTTATATAAAATGTATATAGATTGTGTGTGTATTAATAAAGATCTTACTTAAAATAAAAATAAAAAATAAAGAATTTTCTAATAAACAAAGATAATTATATTCTTTACCTCAAATTCTTATCTAAACTATGAATGTGATCCTAATAAATAATTATAAGATATGATCCAATCTTTGGATAATATCTTAATACAACAAATAAATTTTATTTAAAATTAATCATGAAACTGTGATGTAAAATAATTATAAATGCAATATAAAATGACATTTGTGATAGTATAAGTAGGAAAGTGATTTTGTTGCTACCGATATATCTCAGAAATGGATGTCTTATAATCTTAATAAAAGTAAAATAATATAATATTGTTAACTAAGGTTGTTACTTAACACATTATCAATATAAAATTTAAATAAGGTGACGTTTATAATTCTCTTGTACTTATACTTTAAAATTAAAATAGATGTGTGATTTTGGATTGCTGACAATATGGGTAATGGGATAGATAAAAATTTAGAAGTAATAATTAAATCAATAATTTATTAATACTCATAAATATAACGAAGATAAATCATCAATATTTTAATAAAATCAAAATAATTATCAAAAAACATTAAATATAATTTTAAACTACCAAAAATAAATAAATAAGTACAATAGAATTTAACCTTAAATCCAGACAACTCTCACATTTATTATTTAATCCAGCTTTCATTCTCATATGTCACAGTATGAAAAAATATTTAATAGTATTAACAAAAATTTTTTATCAGCAGTATAATAATATTGAATTTGGAAGATGTACAATTTCATAACCATATAAAAATAATTATACATTTAATCAGACTAGACACATCAATAATATGACCATTCTTAAACTGCTCTGAGTGCATCAATAGCAAACTAAAGGCATGAATGGAATCACACATGTTTTAATATTTAAGAGCCAAAATAAAGGCAGTGTTGATATTATGCATGGTTTTAAAAACTGTTTGCACAAAGATAAACATTAAGGAATATGATGACATATATTAAAAAATAAACACTTGTTCAAAAGTGTACATAAAACATTAGGACCTTGTCTCTAATCTTAATAAATATACTAAGAATACACCAATGAAAAATATTTCCTAAAATATAGGATCACTGGTTACCTGTTACCTAAGAAAGACTACATCTTAAGATCATAATAAGAATAATATATGAAAATAGAATTAATCCTATTTTCTCATATGACAATAACAACCATATGATGTAAAAACGTGATAAAATATCATAATTAAAGCAAAATATAACTAGACATATTAATTGTGGCTTAACAGAAAAAATATACATCTACTCCACTAATTTCTTTATTTCTTTATACATTCAAAACAATTCCATACATAAGATATATGTAACTTTTGATTATATTTCAAATCATCAATTTTCTGAGAAAGTCCCATATTCATATTTTCCCCCATATTCAATACAGTACAAATCACATACTAAGTAATAAATAATCTATAATAAATATGATACACTTATAAATAACACTTATTTAAAATATTTATAACTCTTCATTGAATTATTGATTTTAATGCTATTCTTATGTAGCACATATTTCAAATAATGATTCCATGGACATGTTGGAAACTTTATTAAAGTATCTGGGTGATGTAAATACCAAATATTCATCAAACAATTTATTAAAATCTGAGACACATAATATAAATAAGCACTGACATAATTTGAAAAGCCATTCAAAGTAAATAACAAAGCATATATTGAAATAATATGAAGATAAGAAAATATAATTTCTTGTAAAGCACTTCCAATATAAATCAATGAAAAAGTACAAAGCATAATATTTATTTCAAGCAATATAAATATAATATTATTTTCTTTTGAAAAACAATATATAGATACATATAATGAGAAACATATAAAGAGCATAATATATTTTCTATTAAAATAATGCAAAGTTTTATACAGCAATAAATAATTTATCAAAAGCACAACAATCTCTTAAAAAGATGTATGCATTATAAAACAATGAGCAGATTGTAAAAGCATCAAATATATTTTTATGAAATATTTTATACTTCATCAGCAACAAAATATTTAAAAACAACAAAATACATTCAAGAATATAAATATTTCTACATTTCTATAATAGGGCAAAATATTTCAATAATACAATATTTTATCACCACATATTTAATATAAGAGAAATTCCTAAAAAAACTGAATCTTCCCATTTTGAAATATTATAAATGTTAAAATAAACATTTCATTCATTTCAAAATAGCACTATAATGATAATTTCAATAAAAGCCATTTTAAATTATGAAGAAATAATAACAGTACAATTATTTACTTTCACAACATAGAAAATGCTTTCAAACTTTCATAGTTATTATTCAATAGCTGCTGTTATCATTTACAACATCCTAGAAGTTTAGAAAAAGTTCTCATTTGACTAAATTCAAATTAAGCATCTTGAGAATATTTCATAAATAATAATAATAAAATTAACATTGCTAAATATATAGTCTATAATTCATTACAGAATAAAATAAACTTAATTTAAAGTTATGCAAAATTCATGTATTGAATGTTTTTAGAAGTTTGAATTTCATATACATTTAGTATGAATAAGCAAGCAATTCAATATTAATAAAAGTTTAAGCAATATAATTATACCTTCCATAAAATTTTCTATTATCACAAAGCATTGCAATAGTATATAACTTTTTTTCATAATTATGCATCATTGGAGCTTTCTGAATAGTGTATAGATGATATTCTGTAGAGAGTTAGCTGAACAAATGCAAAATGCTTAATCATTTAATTATTCTAGTCATTCATGGTATTACTTTATAAAATAATAAGCAATAAATAAAATTAGCACATAATGAGACAATAAAGATAAAGATCCATATTCATAAATATACATGTGATCAGAGCTTAAATATGGTAAGTCAGGTGATAGATGACTAATTAACAATTGATAATGAAGGTGTAAATTCCTAATTAATTTATGTAACCTAATTCAGTTGATACATCAAATATGCTAAAATAATATTTTTAAATACACTGTCTGAAAATTTTAGGTAATAACAATAAATTAATATTACATCAATCTTTTAAAAATAATTATTATTTAAAAATAAATATTATATTGCCATAAATAGTATATTTATTTAAATATATTTTCTTTTTTTAAAATTTTAGCTTCAAAAAAAAATACACTACATGCCTTCACATGCATTAATTATACTTAAAATATAATTTAAAAGTAATTATTTTAATGTTATTTGTTAATGATTAATAATTGTAGAAGATGAGAATATTATTAAGCTATCAATTAAAACTACATTTTAAATATGAACTGTAACAGATTGATTACATTAATAAAAATTAATAAAGGATTATGGAAATTATTTAAGTGTTAATTTTATGATGACTTAACCTAATAAATACATGTAATATCTTCATTAAGAGAATAATTTTATTTTTAAACCACAATATATTAAGAACAAGTTATACATTAAAATAATGACTTTATGGTTTTATAACATCTACAATTAATACATTGTACAGGCTTAAACCTGCATTTATATATGTAATATATGCAGGGTTCGAACATCTACAATTATAAAATAAGCATAATTGCTAAATTAAAACTACTTAAATTTATTTATTTAAATTTGTCATAAATAATAGTATTTATAATATTAGTTATAAATCATAGGATAACTTATTAAATGATTCATTGCTTTTACAAAGCAAATAAAATTTATCTAACAAAAATAAACTATGTAAAATAATTTAGTTTAATATATTAGTAAAAATACCCAACTCTAAGCTCTATAGGCAGAAGTTAAGGTTACAATATATATATATATATATATATATATATATATATATATATTAGTAAAAATCAGTCATTTGTCACATGACCTATACAGCTTGTATTACCAATATGTAATATATAAAGAGCATGCTAATAGTTCTAAACAAGCTTATTTATTTTATTTTTTATGATAAATAAAATAAATAAGCTTGTTTAGAGCTATTAGCATGCTCTTTATATATTACATATTGGTAATACAAGCTGTATAGGTCATGTGACAAATGACTGATTTTTACTAATATTATAATCTTGCTATTAGGGCTTTAGCTATATTAAATTGCTAAGCCAACTAATATATGGGATCACTGAATATAGTTCAGGCTCATATAGTTTCTTTGGTTAAAGAGCTGAGTTTGAAGACATGTAGGTGTCTGAAGATTTGGATCTTTTTCTTAATATTTAAGAATTAGATAAATGCTTGGCTTGAGTTAATATTTTGAATCTAATGTCCTAGCTCTTCACTGATAAGAGCCATAGCTCGAAACCAGTCTGGGGATAAGGACCATCATAGATAAAGCTTTCAGGTATTTTCTCTTGTAGCATTTATCATAAAAAATAAAAAATAAAATAAATAAACTTGTTTAGAGCTATTAGCATGCTCTTTATATATATATATATATATATATATATATATATATATATATATATATATATATATATATATATATATATATAATAAAACAAGACACAAATTCTATACCTTGCTTTTCAGCTTGTAATAAAATGTTCACTAGAGGGAGCTTACCAATAGCTTCAATCAAGCTTTAATAAGTGCCAAAAAAAGAATTTAAAATCTCTATTGGAAGATCCTCATTCCCAGATCAATTGGTTTTGAGCTTATGTCTCACCTCAGTAAGGAGCTAGTATTTCAGACACTAGATATAAAATACCAACTTAAAAGTCACCATTTATCTAATATTTTACTATCAATTTGAAAACCTGAATTTTTTAGACATGAAAATGTCTTCAAATCCAGCCTTATAAACCAGATAGCAAGTTAAACAATTTATGTTGTTTTATTAATTATTATAAGTGTACCCTTGAAGACTTTTGTGATATTATATTGCTGAGGGTATTAATATATGGTAAAACTGAATTGAGTTCAGACCCATATAGCTATCAGGTTTTCAAATTGATAGTAACATATTAGATAAGTGCTGAATTTTGAGTTGGTATTTTAAAAGTAGTGTCTGGAGTCTTAGATCCTCACTGAGGTGAGCCATAAGCTTGAAACTAATTGGTCTGGGGATAAGGACCTTCTGATAGAGATTTTGAATTCTTTCTATTTCAGCACTTATAAATTAAAACTGGATTGGAGCTAGTGGTAAGCTTCCTTTAGTGAACATATAGATATTGAATTTTATCTCTCTCAGCGTTTATGCAAACAAAGCTTGTTAGTGAGCTATTGGTAAAGCTCCATCTAGTGATCATAAAATCCAAGCTAAGAGCAAGTTAATTTATAACTTGTTTTGTTCATCATATATATATATATATATTGTACCCATACTTCTGGTTGTAGTTATATATATATATATAAATTTAAAAATTTATTTGCAAAGCTATACATTTTTGCTTTATGTTACATGATTGTTTTGAATATAGATAATGTTCTACTAATGTGAGTGAATCTGTGGGAGCAGCTAGTTTAATATATATTATAATGAGATAGAGTAATAAGGGGTGTAATCTGGGGTGATTGAAAAATCATCATCAACCCCATGTTCAAAATAAATATTTCCAAATAAAATTATTTAATATAAATTTAAAATAAATAAGTATAAAATATCAAAGTAATGTTGAATATCAAAAAAATATATAAATAATGTTATATATTATAGAGCATGAGAGGTCTTGATATCTCTCAGAGAGATCAGCCCAATTAACTCACTAGAGTAACTATTGTTAGGTATAAATAAATTCACCTGCATTATCAATAAGTAATTATATATCATAATGAATGATCAATAATAAATAAATCAATCATCAATATCTGGATTTGAAATGGGTCTATGGAAGACCAGGTGAACTATCTAGCATTTTCCAGCTTGGGGCAATTACTTAAAAATGATTTGGATGCACCAACTTAGGTGCTAATCCACCTGAATATACAACCATAAAAACAACAATGCTAGATATTAAAACATGCTGATCAACATGAATGCTCTGGAAATTTAGTACCATTAATGTACTGGACAACTATAAACTCAATTTCTAATAGAAACTAAATAAAATAAAATGTAGTGCATGGATTATAAAGAAGGTATTTTTTGTGCCAATGAGGATGTTATCATCATCATCATTGATACGAATATTATCTTCATCACTGGATGCCCCTGCACAAATATACACTCCTTTCATATAATCAGACCATTATGCTCAAATCTAGCTCAGAGAACATAAGCTCTATAACTGTTACTGTGATTAAGAGATGATGCAACATTTAATATTCTAAAACTCATTTAGCATCAAATTCACTAGAATAATTTTAACAATTGAATACAAGTTTATTAATAACAATAAGAATATATTAAGGTCTTTAGAATATGGCTTTACACATAGAAGCCTTCTGATTTTGATTAATATATAAAATTAAAGTTATTACATTTTGGTTTACATATATGTTCCAGTATGTTTACTTAAAACACTGTCAGCATATAAATATGTGGCTTAATAATTCCTGAACATATTTGACTTGTCATAAAATAAAATAAATGATTAAAATTTACTTTTACTAGGTTTACATAAAATACACACACCCATATATATATATATGTGCAGATGTGTAGTATAATAATTTATTAACATATCTAAATCATTATATATGAATAAAGTAGATGATTAAAATTTTAAAGTTATATGTTAATGATATAATACCTCAATTTAGGTTTATATAAAACACACACACATACATACATACATACACATATATATATATCTTTATAGATATGTAATATCATATAAAATAAACGTATTTGAATGGTCATTTAATAAAAATAAAAAGATTAAATTTTACATATGTGTTTACTTGACACTCATTGATAGATATGCACACAGACATGTGACAATAATTTCTGAACATGCTCAAATTACTATAAGATAAAAATATTAATATCTTTTGTAATTAATTCCATGTTGAATATACATAAAATTTCACATATATGTGTGTATATAAAAAAGTAATATGAATCAGTTATCACAATCTTTAAACCATCTCTAAAGAAGTCATTGTTGATTAAAATTTATAAAACAAATACTTTTTCTACTGGCAAAAAAATTGATGCTTTTTTATATAAACCTAAAGACAGAATATTTTTGGAACACCAAGGAGTTTATGAAATTTCATGTTTTCAGTGCTCAAGAAGCTATGTCGGTCAGTCTAATAGATAAATAAATGTCAGGATTAAGAAACATAAAAATGCTTTTATTAAAAAAATTAGCACATCAGTTTTTACTTCCCATTTTTTTTAGAAACTGGTCACAAAACTGATTTTGACAATACAAAAATACTTGCTAATTTGGAAAGATATGATTTAAGAACCATGAGAGAGTCAATTGATATATTAAAGAGACCTACTGGTTTAAATAGGGCTGATGAAGCACAATGTATTCCAGCTATGTAAAAACCTCTCATTTTATCTAATATTAACTTAAAATTAATAGGTGAAAATACTGAGAGAAATAAGCATTTTGATAAGCCTCATATTGTGAATGCTGAACTACTTCAAGTTGGATCTCATTTCTCATCTCACACACAGTCACATTATTATTTAAGATCTAATGTTTTTTCTTTCAAAAGTTAACATTGATAATGGTGGATGCTAGTCTATCAAAATATTGATGTTTAATGGAAAATAATATATGGTACAGCCCAAAAAGTTATAATTTATTTACATCATACAACCGTGAAAACATTAAATATATATTATAATGGAATTTGCCATTTTCCATATATATCTTACGCATATATGTAATCTTGTAAGATTGCGTGTATGTACATATAACGATACACGTATATGCGTAACTGTTTAAAAGAAAATTAGAAAATTATTCCATTTTATCGCCCAGCATATTTATGAGCATTAATTTATGACCTCAAGCACCAATCCTATATTTCTATAAGAATTATGCTGGGAGAGTGGGAATACCAATATGGAAATGACCTGGACTAGCTCTGCTTAGGTGGGTGATTGACAAATTGATGGAAATCTATGAGAAAAGAGGTTACTATACTTTAATATGCTTGATATACTATTCTAAATTCTTTCTACTTTTACAAAAACTAGACCTAAATAAAACAATATCAATAAACATACATTTCATTTTTTTACATTTTGTACATTTTTATTTTACCATGATTAAATATTATGTGCTCATTATTTTAAGAAAAATACATGCATACACACACAGCTTAGATATTTATAAAATCACATGAATAAAACATATAAGAAAAATCATTTCTTTTCTTTGATTCCTTCTTTTTTTTAAAAGTTTATATATATCGTTCATGATAATGAAGTTTGTAAAGAAAGTTTGTGAAAATTATAAGAAACAGATGCTATCTGGAACACTAATTACATATTGTTGAATGGGTACATACCTGTATTTCTTTTCTTCCCCGGGGAAAATGATGGATTATTAAAAGTGAAAAATTTCATTTGTTTTGACTCCTTTTTATAGCACTTAGGTACTGGGGATTAAATTGGATTATTTATTCCGGCTGTCCTATATTTTTGCTTGTTGATTCCATTCCTTTGTTTCTTCATTTAGACTTCGGATCAATTGGTTTCTACCTTCGTCGGTTACTTTTCCTGCAGCCACCTTCGGACCTTCATGGAGTGGGATTGCACTGTCTGGGATGCTTACACTTTCTTATGCCAGCTTGCCCACCATTTTCCCTCCATTTCTCTCCACAAAATCTCTCTCACAGCACTTTCTACAAAAATCAGCAATAGAATGCCTTCTTTTTAGCAAGTTCTCCCACTCAAAAATCTGAATTCTTTTTGACCAAAAAACTTTTCACACCTCCGAATCTAATTTTGTTCTTCTTTTGTTTTCATTGAAATTCTTTTGAATCTAAACTTTAATCTCATTAATCAAATTCCTTAGATATCGATCAAGTTATTTTTGATATTTTTTTTTTATTTAACTTTTCCAAAATGAAATTGAAAAGTTTCCATCTTGAAAAATAAAGTATATTTCATATCTGCATTTATATTTATATATATATAATTCTATCTAGCAAAATATATACATGTGTTCTCAAAAAAAACAAACAAGCACCCCCCCCGCTCTTCTGTCTATTTTAACTTTTTTTTTTAAAAAATCCTTATTTAGAATTATAAATTTATATATAACAAAGGAAATATAAATATGAAGATGAAATAAATTTAATTAATCGGGCTATATACACCGACGCATAAAGGAAATTTTACTTTTTGAAACAGGGATCGAACTCAGCCTTGTTTTAATATATATATATATATATATAGTTATTGATTTGCCAAAACATTTCATTCTATTAATTAACCAGGTTTATGGTATTGTTTTAAATTAGCTGACTGTCCACCAAAATTTATTCATATTACAAAGCTTCTATATGATAGAATGAGAGAAAAGATTGCTACTATGGGTGGAAAATCATAAGTATTGGAAATAAAAATTAGTGTTAAACAAAAATGTGGACTTGGTTTGTAGTACTTGTCCTTGGAATTATTTATAGCTGAGTTAATGAAACAGAGAATAAGATGCAATATAGGTTAGGTAGTGGAATTTTCAATTTGAATGGATGAAAAGCAAAAACTAAAACATATGTTTTTGGCCTATTCAAAACATACTTTACAACATGTACTTAATGTTTTGAATCTACCATTTAAACATTTTGGTTTAAGGAATTGTTGTTAAAAAACTTTTCTTTATCAACCAGTGATGGGAAAAGTACTCATTAACTTTTAGCTTGGATGGTTATTAAATTAGGAATGTAAACCAGTTTAAATAAATTGATAGTTTTGTAGTAAAAATTTGTCTTATAGTTTGATGTAAAACCCAGATTTGATGTTCTGCAGCAGCTTTTAACAAGTTAAAAGTGTATTTCACCAAAACTATTGCAAGCAAGTTCCTTATAAACAAAGTTGCTATTTTATCTAATTTATTACACGATAGTGAGACTTGGATATCATGTTGATGCAATATAAATGTATTAGAAATTTTTTATTTAAAGATGCTTCAAAAGTTTAAAAATACAATGACATAACCATAAAACTAATCAATATGTTCTTCAGCACACTGAATGTAATACTGTAGAGTCAATTATTGAAAAATTTCACTTTTGTTGGATTGAATAAACATTGCTATACTTTTTAAAGTGATGTTTTATAGTGAAATTTAGCATGATTTTTTTTAGAAGAGACAGACTCCATATCCTAAGATCTAGATGCAGTGCTCTCAGATACAAGGCTTCTCACTGATGAAGCCCACAAGTCAGAAACTAGTCTGAGGATATTGGATGAGTAGGCCTGAGATGGGGATTTTATGCACAAGCCTTCTGGCATCTATTGATTACTTTGGCTTGCACTGAGTGGCACTACTGTATGGAGAGTTTTGCCTTTTTAATAACAGTTATGAGAAAGCATAAGAAATGGTGAACATGTGATGTTCAGTGGTTTAATACCAATCCTGCCTAATAGGATAGTGGTCGCTATGGTTATTAAAGTACCAAAGACACCAAAATGTATATGCACTGAACTGAGTCTAGACCTATATGACTATATAAGCTGATGCGTTTGGATTGAAAATATTAAGGTGTTTTCAATTTAAGACTCATAGTTTTGTAGTTAAGTAGAGATAAAAGGTGGTTGCTGGAGGGTTGCATTAGATCCTAAGATCTAAGTGCAGTGCTCTCAGATCCAAGGCTCCTTACTGGTGAAGGCCACAAGCCAAAAACTAGTCTGGGGATATTGGCTGAGTAGGCAATAGATGGGGATTTTAAAATTAAATTTCTCTTATAGGGATTTTCTTAAGGACATTTTAAAGAACTGCAATATTGATTGTTTCCATTGGTAAAATATGGAAGAGAACACAATACATTGGAGAGCTACGATAATATTTGGTGTTGAAATATTTCAGAATGAAAAGTTTTCTACTGGAGAAATTAAAGACCACATCGCAAAACATCAAATCAATAAAAAAATGGATCAACATGTTCGAAATGTAGAAGTATATTTGACTCACAAATTCATTTCCAGATCTTTTTTTTTTTAGAATTGGAATGGCCATATTCGTTTACGAGTGGTTGTTATATGTATGTAAATAATATACTTAATGATTTACCTTTTCAACCCCAAATTATAAATTATAAGGTTTATTGAAAATGACAATGAACGTCTGCTTTTGAATATATATATATATATATATGTGTGTGTGTGTGTGTGTGTGTGTGAGTATAGTAATGATTTTAACTAGTATTGAAAATTTGATAAATATTTGAATAAGTGGATTTTTTTTTTTTAAAAAAAATTGATATTAGAAGATAATATTGGCCATACGTTTAAATTTATTGTAAACCGAATACACAATTTTTTTAATTTTATTTTAGAAAACTAACTATTCAAATTAATAGTAATAATTTTTATAAATAAAAAGTTAAGTAAATTTTCAACTACCTTGTAAAAGTATGTTCAGTAAATAAAAAAAAGAAGTTATTTTGAAATTTTAAATTTTTTTATTTTTATGTTAACTATAAAAAATAATCGAATTTTTTAAAAATATATATTTATTTGTTATTTCGAGTTTATTTTTTAAACTGTCGAATAGATTTTAAAATTAAACATATTTTCTTTGACAATATAAATACTTTAATCCATGTTTTAAATTAAAATATAATAAAATCTGCAGCGTTGAAAAGTTTTTTTTTAAATAGTTAAACTATATTCGATATATATAAATTTAGATGAAACTGACTCATAATCAGCATAAGAGTTATATAAATTTAAGAAATATATAATAAAGCAAATATCTATCTTAATTTGAGCATGCAAATTGATCATATAAGTACAAAAGTTTAAAAATGATTGTATTATCTTCAAATTGTTTGGTGGGTGAACTCTGGAGAATTAATTCTTTTTATTTTGGATGGGAGAAGGCAGCGAAAAAAAGTTGTTTAATAACGTCAGAATAAAATTTTAAAATTATTATCATATTTTCAACATTTAATGATCCACTGTAGAACGATGTTTTAAAATTTAATCCAGTTTTCTGACCTATAGTTTTTCTTTTCAACATTACGTTAACAAACTTCCTTATTTCATCCACCCAACTCACATGCTGTTCTTTTTCGAGGTCGTTTACAGCTCTCTTGGGATCCAGTTTAAATATTTTTAAAAGTCCATTTATTATAACTGCTTCTAGAAACATTTCAATTTCTTTGAATTTTTCAATCATATTGATAATCCTTGTTTGTTTGATCATCCATTTGATTTGAATTTTCTTTACTCCCAACATATATTTGTCAATATTTTTTGAGTGAAAAAAAATTCTGTATTGCTATTTTACTAAGAATTTAAGTTTCAGATCTATATGTTGGAAGGATAAAAGGCATCTATTAAAACATTCTTTTTATACAAATAATATGTCCAAGTTATTCCTACAAAAGAACTCTATATTAATTTAACTGTATGGTAAATTTCATTAATTATGTTTCAATTTGCATTAGCAGTCTGATAAAAGTATTTGCAGCTGTTTATTTCTAATTCATGATTATTAATATTTTACGTTTTTTTAGCAATTATCTTTAATTTTATTTTTTACTCTTTTCGTTATAATTATTACACATTTTCTGAAACTCTAAAGCATTACTTGCAAAGAAAACATTATTCAGAAAGAAAAACTCCACCAGCATAAATACAGCAATATCTTAAAGAATTAAATGACTTGGATAAGTTTCTTGCATTCTTATTCTCTTAGATTTTTATTTTATTCCCTAATATACTTCTTGTAAAATTGCTGTAAAAAGTTTTGGAGATATTCAGCATTATTTTTTTTTTACTATAACCATGGATTATAATTAATATTGATCCATTTTGATAAATATTCTTCAGGGTTATATATCTTGGCTATCAAAAGTTTTAGTTATTATGGAAATTTTTAAAGAATCAAGTATCTTTTCATAATCAACAAAACCAAAGCATAAAGGCAACTCATATTTATTGGTCATTTTAATATTTTTTCTCAATATTTGTATATGGCCTATTCTGCTAAAGCTTTTTTTAAATTCATTATGTTCTATTGTTTGGTTTAAATCCATAATTCATTATAGATTAGTTATAATTATTTTGATAAATTTTTTAAATAGAACTGATAGAAGATTAATAAATATGTAAATTTTAACTTTCTTAGATATCAGTATTATTACCTCATTCTTCTAATTATCTGGTACATTTTTATCTTTTAGACATTTGATATATAATTTTACCAACTTTTTTATTTGTTTACATCCTTCTTTTAAGCTACCAGTAATAATTGTTATTATTTTCTGGAGCTTTTCACTTTTTAATAGATTTGATTGCATGTTTTAAAATGGTGGTTATTTTGCTTCTAAATATTTTATATTCGCTACTTGAAATATGGCCATAGAATAGATGCTACAAAAGTATTAAATATTTAAATTTTATTAAAGATCCAAAAAGAAGACAAATATATGAAACATATTATATTAAAAATAATTTGACTAATTGTATGAATATTTATAATAATTCTACAAATTTGGTTAATAATTGATTGATTAAAAAGGAATGAAAAATTATATAAGATGATATATATAATTGTATAAAAATGCATGTAATATTGTTTGACATATTGTTATGATATAGTCAATTGTTTTGTAATTATTAAATTTATATGTGAGAGTTTTGATTTGTTTTAATTATTAATATTATTATTGTTTGTTTTAATTCCATTATTGAACACTGGATGGTTTTACATCAGGTGATTCGTTAACATTAAATCGATTAGTAACATTTGAAATGGGCACCAAAGCAGGTGCTGAAAAAGCTTTTTATGCATAAAATTATTATTTGATTATATAGCTGTTGTACAGAATTATTATTTTCTGATTATTAATTCAACAGTCTAGTTGCAAATCTTTTCCAGATTATCTATTTTTGCACTTTAAATAAACATATAACAGTAATTCACTTGTACACTACTTATTCCTTAATTACTAATTTCCAATGTTGTCAAGTGTGCAAACAAGTCTAAATGCTTAAAATATTTTAGAGAGTCAATAATGTTTTGTTTTTTTCCAGTAAAATCTAAGAAAAGTGTCAAATGCAAGACATGTTTAGTTATATTGTTTTTATTAATTACTGTAAAGCATTGCTGTAGTTAATCAAGGAGATTTATAGCAGTATGTAATAGCATGTGATTGTTCACATGCTATTACATACAACTGCTACAGGATAGTAGAGAACAAACATTACTATTGGTGATAGTACTGAACTGAGTTCAGATCCATATGACTATATAAGCTAATGGGCTTGGATTGAAAATATTAAGGTGTTTTCAGTTTAAGACTCATAGTTTTGTAGTTAAGTGGAGATAAAAGGTGGCTTCTGGAGGGTTGCATTAGATCATATGATCTAGGTGCAGTGCTCTCAGATTCAAGGCTCCTCACTGACGAAGGCCAAAAGCCAGAAACTAGTCTGGAGATATTGGATGAATAGGCACCTGATGGGGATTTTATGCACAAGCCTTCTGGAATCCATTGATTACTCTAGCTTGCTGTGTGTGGCAATATGTATAGTGAGTTTTGCCTGTTTTAAAATAATTAGACATATTAAAACTAACATTAAACTGGAGTATTTACTATCTCCAACTTTGTTCATTTATTGATCTTTGAAACGGTTTATAGATGACCTCATAAAGTAGACATCAAGACAAGATATAAATTTGACTATGAAGCTTTTATTTTGAACAGATTAAAAGCAAAATGGATACAGAAAGTTCTTTATGTTTTAAATATAATTTTCAAAAAAATTGAGTTTAGTACATAATGTTAAAAAAATAACTTAATTACTTTATCAAATAATGCTGACAAAAAAATCTTGAATAATTTTAGTTTGTATAGTTATTAGTTTGAGAATATAATTCGTTTTAAATATGTTGTTAGATTTTTAGAAAAAGATAAAGCACAAAATAATGTCATGTTTATGATGTTAGGAGATAGGTTATTTATTAATAGTGATATAATTAGTTTACTAAGTATAAAAGAAATAGATGATCAGGATCACTTTAATAGAGTTAAATAAAAAGTATTTTACTTGATAGGGTGTATAAAAGAAAAAAGTACCAGAAAACTAACAAGATTAAAAATTAGAGAACTAGAGAAGAGAAATCCAGAATTAAAACCAGTAATTAAGCTAGATAAATTATCTAAAAAATTATTAAGTTTAAGAACTCATTATGTGATAATGAGGGCAAAAAGTAGAGACAGAAAGCACACACAAAAAATCAGTTTTTTTAAAGATGACTCAGAGTTACCATATCATAAATAAAAGGTATTTCAGGTCATTCCAAGTAAGAGCCTATATATTAATAAAAAGTATTTAGAGGAAAGTAAAACTTAATTCTTTTATGAATAAGAATGACCTCTAAGTTGATGACTCTGGCCTTGTTCATAAGTATTATATGTAGGAAAGTGGACAAATAATTAGGAAATGCATATTGCAAAAGGAGATACTACTGAGCAACAAAAAAGACCTAATTTTGGAATGAATGTTGCAGCTCAGATATTGAATACAATTTTTGATAAAGAAGTCATGCTAAATGAATTAAATATAATAGTGTTATTTGTTAAAGCATATAAAAGAAAACACTATATAATTTGAAACTAGAATTAATTTCATATGTTATTGATGGTTGATCAAGTTGCTTTCTGTATTGCCAATGAATGAAGAGTTTTTCATTGTTTTGAGAGTGATATATTTTCATGATACCTCAGAGTTCTTATCAGACTACTATTCCTAATCATTGTATATTTATAGTTATCAGTCTTTAAGTCTCAAAAGTGAGCCAGGCATAGTTTTATAATTGTCAGTTTCTAAGTCTCAAGAGTAAACCAGGCATAATTTCTTATGATGTATTGTGACTTAGCATCTAAGTCTCATAGTAATGTTCATTTATATTTGGTTTGGTTGATATTAAATATGCACTCTAAATAGCTCTCTTGGTGTTCATGTTACATGATACCTCATTGCCAGTGGAATATTTTTTGTACATCTCAGCATTCTGAGTAGATGATCAAATCCAATAAATAGTTTTAATGTAATTTATAGAAAAAATATATGCATACCAATGTAATGAATTGGCAGACATTATCTAGACTAAGAATGATATTGTTTATTACCTGTTTTTAAGTCCATTTTCAAAGAAGTATAGGTAAGTGTGACATTGTTTTAAGATTAAAATTTTTTTTTCAGACTAGAAATAAAATCATGTGATGTTTATGCCAAAATCAAGTCTATTTTATTACTAAATAAAGGAGAGGAAATGTAACCTCTATGACTAAGTTTAATGGATGTCTTTTATGTGTTCATTTTTTATTATATATTCTAGAATGTAAAAAAAGTCATATATGTAAATAAATTATTAAGTAGTCTATTTAATAATAATAATTGTAAAAAATAAAGTTTTATTGTGATTCATCATTTTAAAATAAATTTAACTTTTAAAACAATGTTGCTATGGGAACCAATTGGTAACTCTAAGATAATCTCATTTATATAAAAAGAGGGAATTATCACTTCTTCATTGTCACTTATAAGAAGGAAGTAAATAAC
The DNA here is from genome assembly GCA_028023455.1 of Epiperipatus broadwayi. NCBI lineage: Eukaryota > Metazoa > Onychophora > Udeonychophora > Euonychophora > Peripatidae > Epiperipatus > Epiperipatus broadwayi. Next base: position 1,919,274 of record JAQFVV010006371.1, on the reverse strand, counting down.
AACTGTAATAATTATTTAAGCTGATAATGCAACTTATGGGTTAAAAACTCCAGAGTATCTTATCCTGATCTTTTCAGTGATATAGCAGACTATGAAACTGTAAACAAAGGAATGTTTTAAAAATTAACTTTGATTTCACTAGTCTATTAATTACTGTCTGAAGCTAAAAAAATGTGACACTTGCTGAAGGAAAACTTGCCCCCAAATAATTATCACATGGAAATATTCTTCTATGAATTGATTTGTAAATCTACATAATTTTTGCACTATAAGGAATACTTGCCCTCTAAATAATTATCACTTGGAAATATTCTTCTATGAATTGATTTGTAAATCTACATAATTTAGTGCTCTTAATAATGGGAAAAAACTACATGAGATTAATCCATATTGAAATAAAACATGCAGAGTTAAAATGTTAACATTGCTTGCAGACATTTAAAATAATGATTCTGATTGCCATATAGTTACATTCACAAGCTAATAATATGTGAGCTCAGGGAGACAGAAATATATATCTACATTTGTGGAGATAGAAATCTATATCTATACTCACAGACACAGAAATATATATCTACATTTACAGAAAAGAAATGTATATCTACATTTATAGAAGAAGAAATATATATTACATTTATGGAAGCATAATAGGTAATTGCATAAACTTGTTTTATGAATTATGAAAAATCAACAAACATTTGTTTATCACATGTGCTCTTCATACAATCTTAGATACAAATATGTAAATACAATTTTTTTTTATGTCATTCTCATTTTGTTTGTTAATTATAAGTTATTGTTATTATTAAAAAAATGTCTCTTGTTTATTTCTCATCTGAATTTCAAAAATATTATTTTATTTGTCATTTAATCATATTATTAATGTGGAAGAGTAATGAACAGGAAACACAGCTGAATCTGCATAAAGACTTGTGTTTTTTATATGAATGCAGTCTCATTGTTATCCATGAATATATAAACTAGTCAACTAAAAATAAAATTTGTATAGTCACTTCATTATGTACATAGTCACTTTTTAGATGTTGATAATTTCCTTAGATTAAAATAAGTGTAAATATTATTTTTTTTTACATTTTATTGGCAGTTTAATCAATTACAATTTGTTAAAAGGGCAATTACTGTTACAACATATATAAATTTTACACATTTTTTGCAGGACTTTCAACAATCTACAGAGAGTTAGACTTTTTTTAATTCACTATTTCAACTTTTAAATTTGCAGCATATTTTATACCACTTAGTTGTGTTTTATTATTATACATCTACATTTAAATTTTTTAAATTATTCTTAGTTATTATGTATAATATATCAAATCACATTACTTTTCTCCAATCTTATCTAAATTTGTTCTAGTTTTAAAATATTATTTTATTTAAAAATCAACAATCAAATCTTTAATTACATTTTATTGTTATCTCTAAAATTATATCTCATTTTTCTGTTTCTAAAAATATGACCAATTTTATTATTACCTTTTTTAAAATTTTTTTATTTTGAATATCTTTGTTTTATATATTTTTTTAAATATTTCATTATTTTTTACACTTATTTCTGAAACTGTTTTTATCACTTTATTATGTTTTAAACCTCAAAACCTTATAATCCATATTTATTTATCTTTGCTCAAGACAAATGTTTTTTTAAATTTTATATTCAGAACTTCACAAAATTACTTGATTCTTCTATTAAAAAGCTGATTATAACAGTTTCTAATTAAATATTTTTTTAATATAATCATTAAGAAAATAACATTGTATATTGAACTTTTTTGATATCAAAATTTACTAATGTGGACTTATCTTTTAATATATTGCATTTTATCTGCTATTTTGAAATAGATTCTAGATAGTTTTATTTATTATGAATTTTTATATATGTTTATATATATTTTTCAATCAGACATATCATTATTTGTAAAATAAATAAATATTATTTTATCATAAAAATTCTAAAATATATTGTTAAATGAACGTAGCAAAAATAATTACAATATTAAAGCAAACTTGCTTTATAATCTTAATATTTTATTGTTTAGAATCCTTCTGCTTTTAACTGTCTTAACTCGAAACTTGAATTTATACAATAATTTGTAATCAGTATCATCACAACTAGCAAGATACATATAAAAATATATAGGTTGTTACAATTCTAAAAGAAAAAAAATCGTAATAGAAAAAGACAATGAATAATAAAATTAAAAAACAAAGGATGAAAGTAAAAAAAAAAGGTTGTTATCATAATTTTTGTGATGTTAATTAAAAATCGAACAATAATTCATAGATTAGTGCAGAGAAATAAGTGATTGAAAATATTTTCTAACTTTGCTCCATTATATTATTTTTTTCTATAAATCATATTTTTTTTAATTATCAGCCACAACATTTGATTTTGTTAGTTTTTAACTTTTTTGATTGAAAGCTTCGAAAATGGTTTGCTGCTGAGTAAAAGTTACTGTTTAAATTGCAGATGATACAGATAAGAAGGAGAGAAATAAAATAGAAAGGGAGAAGAAAGAAAAAAAATGAGGGAAAAATATAAAGAGAGGCAAAATCTATGTGAATTTTAAAATAGAATGAATTAAAAGCCATAAGTTTTATATCAAGGAGAGATTAAAAATTTGAAGCTGTTTAATATTCCCAAACGAAAAAACCCTAAACATTTATTAATAATAATGATTATCATTAATGCAATAAAGTAATGACAGAGATTCAAAATAATCAAATGATTTATTGCTCATCAGTTCATAAGAACTTGAATCACTGGGAGTGACACATTTGAACTTGTGATCTCTGGGCTTTGAAATTCAAAAGTGACTCTTTATTATTGCACCAAACAGAACAGAACAAAAGTATAAATGATTGTTTATTGCTATCTTAGTTCATACAAATTTTTAATACCAGCAATGAGAGTGAAAGAATATGACCATAATCCAGGGAGCATAATAAAGAATAAATATAAATAAATTGGTTATTGCTTCACAATTTTAAATCTAATATTAAGAGTGATGAAGTGAAGAAAATTCATCAATGTCTAAAGTAAATATCAATATATTTGAACTAGTGGATAGTGAAACCAACTTTAATGATTAATTTGTCATTTTGGTTCAAGATATTATTGATTTTTAGTAAACTGACCATATGATAATTAAAAAAATAAATGGTTATTTCATTATGAAGCAGCACATGACTACTGTAATTTACATTTAATTTCCAGAAAATAAAAAAAAATCACTTCCGCTCTACACACACATTGTATTTTTACTGTAAGAGTTAAGCATGAACAAACCACACGATGATAGTGCAGACTGATGCACAAGAAACTTTTGATTAAATGATTTTTTTTGATAAAGAAGATAAACCCACTGAACAAATTTATTCATTCTATATTATTTATATTCTACACTGCTATTAAGGGCTACAAAGAAACAGCTGGAAATGAACGCGGATTTATGTAAACTTTGAAAGACCAAAGTTATTTCATTATATATATATACTTTTTAATAAATAAAACAGATAACTAATAATAGCGACGTGACTGTGAATTAAACCCATTTTTTGAATGAGATTTTTTTAAAATGTAAATTTACTTTTTATTTTATTTTCTCACTGAAGAGCAGAATGATTTTGAATTAAAACCTTCTTGACTGAGTTGGAGAGACTTTTTATGACCGTTCATAATCATACTAAATAGCTATTCCATATAGGTCAGTAAATGGGCAGCTAATTTATCTTGATTAAAGGCAAGTACAAGTCCCAGAAGATATTAAAAACAAATCACTATTATAAAATTATTCTATCTTAGACAATTATATCAGAAGTATTATATAACTACTACTAGTATAACCACTGTCTTTAGAAATACATTTAATTTTACTTTTAATTCCAAAATATTTTTTACATGTTTTTTTTTTAATTTAGATTTAAAAAATTTTCAAAAACAGTACAAAATGAAATTTTTTCATTTCAATCAAATTTTATGTTTTTACAAATTATTAATTTATGGTGATTGTCAAACAAAATTGTCACGATAGAGTATATAGTTTATATAGTTTTTATTTATTACAAAAATAAATTTACATTATTAATTTCATTTTTAATTTGAAGGTTTTTACTAATAGAGCAGGTATTAATAGACAGATAAATGTAAACACTCTTTAAATAATCAACAGTTGCTGGGTGATGAGAATTTGAAATAATTTTTTACTTTTGTATGTATGCCTTCTAGCTGAGAATAAAATATTTAGGCACTTAGTAATATTGAAAGGCTTACTATGTTGGTTTTAAGTCAGTTATGTAAAATAAAAACATTTTAAGTTTTAGCAGATAGTATTTAAAACCAAGTGTAGATGTAATAGTTTTATAGAGATATTTTATCACCATAATGTTCTTACAAATAATTAATAATATTAAATAAAATATAGTATATATACTTAAGCCATATGTTCATATCCCTTTAATCAAATAATTATTAAGTAATAACAATGTGAAAAAAATACTGGAAAGTAGGTGAAAAACAATTCTCAGAAAGAACAAAAAAAAAAAACAAATAATAAGATATATAGTAGTAACAGATAATAAAGTAGTAGATAGTAGATTGGAATAATTGACAAGAGTTGCATTTATTAAAACAGTTAAAGTGGAGTTTTTTGATGATAGTGAAAAAAAAAGGTATAAGATAAAGAAAAAGTATATTAAAATAGTTTCCTTATGATAAAAGAGAGATGAAGTATCCAATTAAATGCAATGGTCTAGTTTGCCAATACTCTCTGGATTGAGAACAAAATAAAAAGCAACAAAGACAGTTAGTGTACCAATCAGAATTGTATGCTCATTTAACAAGGTTTAGAATCTAAGAAAAAGTACCCTAAATCCACTCATGCCAGAGATACACAGGTCAAGAGCAATCATGGATTCTGCCCTGTTTGCTCTTCTCTAAAACTATAACATTATGAACAACACTTCTGATGATAACAGATGAAATTTTATTCATTCCAGTCCTGGAGACACAGCAGAGAAACATGAGAACTACAGGGTAATTATTATAAATAAGTAACATTAAATCTTGGCTCAGTCAAATACCTTATGTGAAAGGAAAATCTATAACTCTAAATAAATTGCAGAACAACTAGCATTGCAAAAGAAACATGAATTATAATATAGTATTCATTCAGAATGAGCAAGGACAGAATAACCCATGGATAATGTTCATTTAAAGTAATCAGTTATAACTTCTAAATATTAGTATTATTATAAGTAACAAGTGAGATTCAGTAAGACATGAATGCATGAGTAACTATCAAAACAATAATGTAATGAACATAAACAAGTTAATTTACATCAAAAACATAGCACAGATTTCATGCAGTTAATAATTTGCATATAGGCAATTGTCTTAGTATGCTAATGAGAGTCACAAATAACAATAAATTAATGTTATCAATGCTATGACAAATCAGCATAGGCCATGATTACTTTAAAGTAATGATAAAAAGACAGTCATAAATTAATCTCCAAAATGAGGTTTACTCTTTGACATGACAGTTAAACAACTTTATCGTTCATGAGTGCATTCTGGGCCAGTACAAATGACGAAGGGTTAGCTTAAATGAGTTTTACTGTGAAAATCCTAAAATATTCTATTAATTATGAAGTGAATGGTTTACAAACGTCACTGCATCACATATTATAGATAATATGGGAAACTACACATAAGAAAGAGAACTCGCAGAGCTGACTACAATGATAGCATTAGAAATGGACTACATGTCCATCTTTGGACTGGAAGGCTTTATCATATATAAAAGTCCACTTGTATTTATAACAAGACAATATTTGAAGAGATGAATGGTAAGGATGCTGTGGTCTGAACTTGTTGACATTATCCTATACAGAGCCGTAACAATCTAACATTTGCCCTGAAGTCAGTGCAACCAAACCTCATTCTTAGACAAGTTACATGAAGAAAATCCAGGAATTCCAGAGAAATAAGTATGATAAAGCAAATACAAATTCTTAAAAATGCTATCATAAGTAAGCAATGTGAATATGGCATAAGTCTTAAATGACTAATGCAATAATTTAAGCTTAAATAAAGTAATAATATCATACATAACACCATGACAAAATATTAACTCACTCAGTGACATACGTATAACCGTAGCAAATTAGGATGTCAAATATAGAAGAGGGGAACTATTATTTTCCTATATAACAAGCCCCAAGTATTCTCAAATGATAGTATATTATAAGCAAGTTAACATGCAATGGCGTGAAAGCAAATAAATAATTATTAAATAGATTAATAATCTGATTTATTTATAGAACATGAAATGCATTTAAAATCTTGAGCTTTAACAACAAAAGGTTTATTATATCCCATAATATGACGGTTTTAAAAATCCACCATTAAGCATATATTTTTTAAATATTCAATCGAACAAGTTTAATAAGAAATTTCACATTCAACTATTTAAACAATCCAAAATATCGGGATAGTAACTAAAATGATATAAGTTGCTTGATTGAAACATTAGCATACTAAAATTAATTCAATAGAAATACATAGTTTAAAATAAATTTTGTTGCATGAAAATAAATAATAAGAGCATGAAATTTGAGGTAATGACAGTTTTAAAATATATAATTCTGTGCTAATGTTTTACAGAATGAGATTTTAAAATTCTAGAGAGAAAACCATAAAATTAACAATTATGATAACTGAGCTTATAGTCCATTATCAGATAGATAGAAGATTACATTATGAATATAAATAGAACCGAAATTTAGAATGAAGTGAGGAATATTAAGAGTTCATTCATCGGCAAAACAGATTACCTTTTAGACATTATAGCAATCATTTAAAATAATGTATATGAAGTTTAGACGTGAAAGCACGGTCAGCACAATATAAACAAAATAACAGTAGGCATCCTCAAATTTTTCTTTCACAGTTAAACAGAACAGTTCTCAAGTGGTGATAGCATGGCAGAAAGGCAGCACAAAAGGTGATCTAAGATGAGGTAGGCAAATTTTTTCCCTCTACTCAGAATTCATTTTGTTTTCACTCTCTAATAGAACACAAGTGAAAGAGTGATCTGAGCTCTTTTTGCACATGCCTAGAACACTTCTATACTTGAAATTTGGCAATATTAGAAGACATAAACAGATACGTTCCAGAAAGCATTATTTAAACATATTTTTATAATTGGAAATAGCTTTAAAGATATGATTTTGTTAATTTGAGACTGTTGAAATAATTAAATAAGAATGACATTTTAACATTTTTTTAAATTGCAATAATACTTTCTAGAACTCTGGCATTGCTTTAGCTTTGCATTAATCATATTAATTTTCGTATCTGCAATACATATACGCACATACACGATTATCTAAGTGAAATGAATTTACAAGCTTAGAAATAAAATATAATTAAGTTGAAATAATAATACAAATGGTTAAACATAACTGTTTTGAATAAACAGGGTGGATGTCATACGTGTATGTGTGTGCCTAACATTCGTGGATGACCAAATAAACATATATAAACAAATTCAAACCCTACTGTAAAGGTCTGTAATATCATCAGGCAGTGAAGCTAAATATGTACTACAGACTTACTGCTTCAGTAGTTTATCAAATAAATTTTTATTAACGAAATTTTTATTTTTGAAGTTAAATATTATAAAAAAATGGTTAATAAAATTAACTTAGACATTTATTTACTCATAAATGAAAATTAAAAGCTAATTTATAAATTATTTTTTATAATTTTTTCATTATTTAAGTATAGTCAATAATATATATATATATATATTGAAGCAGTCGGATCTGAGTTCGATCCTAGCTTCATGTTATTTACCCTAATACTAACCTTAAATTTCCGATGCAATGGGGCTTTATACGTTCAATCCACGCTAATTTCCATAATGAATAACTTATTTCAAATGCGTAGTAAAATTAATTAGTTTAGTTTAAATTTGATCAATTCTCTAAATAAATTCATGATAAAATATTCATGAATTTATATATATTAAATTGCGTGGATTGTGCATATATATATTTGTAAATATTAAATATATATAATTGTTCGAAAGTTTCATTGCGTCGGGAATACTTGTTTTTTTCACCTTTAAATAATTTGTAAAGTTTCGTAGATTAAAAGCTACACTCCTTCGATAAGCTTTAAAATTCTTAAAAACAATAGTAAAGTTTTATGAATTGGAAAAAAATAAGGATTCATTTTTCTAATTAAATCATTTTCAAATCTTAAGAATTCATTTTCAATTAGAGAAGGAATTCAAGCTAATTAGTTTGAAAGCCTTATCGAAGGAATGTATTTGAAAACAACTAATTATAAAAAACACATTGATAATAAAATGAGTGCTAGCCTTAAGGCATCTGGACAATATATATAGCCCTGAAAAGTCAGGAGGAAAAGAAAAAGCTAGCTTTGTTATAGAGTAGTGCAGTGAACTCTGTGCGTATAAAAATTGTATTTCATCATGATAGAGGGCTAGAACATCAGGAATCTGGCTATGGTCCCTAAAGTCCCGAGAAATCTTTAATGGAGCTGCTGAACCTTTTTCTGGACCGATCATTCTGCTAAAATTATGAAAGCTACTAAAATACTGTTCCAGTAGTCAACCAATGATGCCTACGTTTTCAACAACTTGGAGATGTAACTTAAGAACCAGCGGAAGGGGTAATATATTTCTATAATGAACGTTAAACTTTCTGGCCAGTTCAAACTTTATTTTACACTCCTCCTATTTAAGAGCTCTTTATTATTTAATGTAAAAATCTTTATAAAATGCTACTATAAATTTATATTGTAATTCTTTCAAACTCTAGTCTTTAAACTTTTTCTTTTCTTACCTGGTGGTTCGTTTAACATATTATATATATGTATTTATCCTGTGATTTATTAATGCTATTTAAAAATTATATGCCAATAATCTTTCAACTCGATGAGCTTCTCTGTTCTATTTGCCTCATGCAAATATTATAATATTAATTTCAAATAGTAATTCTCACCCATTAGAACTAAATTTGAAAGTTCTATTAATCATCGAGTCAAAAGAAAATATTACATGTTTATTATTTTTAGAATTGGCTAATAATAAACTATTAGCTCCGTTTTTCACCTATGTCCCCAGCTCCTAAGTTACAAGTGTTTATATATATTCATATAATGTTAAAATGGTAGTTTCTTGCTTCACTAATGTTGATTTATTAATTCAAATATAATGTTAAATGTTTTTATTGCAAAACAGGCCGATAAAGGGTTAAATAGATTTTAATTCAACTTTTGTTGTTATTTTGTATTAAGATTCAGGAAGAGCACGATATTAGGGCTTAATTAATATAGTTTCCAAATATTTTCAAATATGTTTTCTTAAAAGCCCGTTTGACTTTAATTAATTGGTCATCATGTAGAGCATTCTACATGGGTTTTATTTTTCAACGATGACTATCAAGTCATCATCATCGAACGTTGCTGATGTAAGGCAATCTTCCACTCCGTTAGGCTGGTCGGTGATCATATTCTCTTATTTAAATTTCTAGAGGAAGAAAGTACTTCCTTTCCTATTCATTAGTCAAAGGGCATAAGACTTGCCAAATGCAAGCCGCCATAGGACTTCGATCATCGACTAGCGATCATCTTTCAATTTTACTCTCTGCCTTGTAATTCGTCAGTACCGTTGCATCTTTGTTCCGGTAAAACCCGCTCCGTGCTCGTAATTCGTGATGAAGTGATTTAAATTAAAGTCGAACCAATTCTCAAATATAGTTAGTTTAAATCAGTTTTCAAATCAAGATTAAAGTTATGCCTTAAAATACGTTTTGCTCTTCATGAATAGATTTCCGAATGTGAAAATAAATCTCACATTCCACCGTAATAAAATTAGAGCAATCATTTTCGTTCTTAATGAATACCTTTATCTGCCTTTATATTTCTCGTTGGGGGCATAGACATAGAATCCCATGTTGTGTAATACTTGTTGGCATATGATAAGGACCGCCACTCTTATTATATTTGTAAATTCTCTTAAAGACTAGAGGTAATTAATGCATTCTATGTTTTATGGAAACGAAACAAATTATTCTTATTAAATATTTTCTAACATACTTGGTTTCTCAGTTCATCATTTTTTTATAATTATTTAAATGTTAATACTCGCTGTCTGTGTTGGCAACCTGAACATACATATGATTCGATTTAAAAGTAGTCAAAGTTAATTGATATTCGTGTCAGTAAAAGGATCTCTAGTCCTCACTAACCGTTGAGCTAGTTCTTGGCGCATAGCACTGTGCCATCGATTTCTGCTATCTGAGCTGTTGAGTTGGGTTTGAATTCAGTTTTGGTTCAGCTGAGTTTGAATCCGATTTGACTTGCGGTGGTGGTGGGTTTCGACCGGTACAATATATATATATATATATACACACCTGGGCCTTGTTTTACGTGATAGATAGGTATCCTCAGAAAACACGTGCAAACGAAATTGCGCAAAAATAGACGTAACTTACATTAAAAAAGGGGGGATGTGGTCTGTGATTTTTTAAAATTTGCATAAAAGCAAAGCACCAATGTAAAATTACTTTAAAATTCATGCAAAAAAAAATATAAAGAAATAAAATATGACTAATAAAAAATTTCAAATTTGAAAAAAATTGATACAAGGTAAACTTTTTTTAACTATAATATATAATTTTATTCAAAATAATATATTTTTATGCATAATTTACAGTACAGTAATTTACATTTTTTTATACATGTTTTAATTATTATCGCTATTTGCCAAAACACATGCTCATTTGCAAACTGGTAAAAAAATCAGATTCTCACAAGAGGAAATACAACTAGTGCCAACTTCACTCTCATGTTGTGTTAATGGTTTACTGTTGACAACGTAATTAGTAATTAATCTTTGAGATGATGATTTTATTAATTTTTTATGAACTTAGACTTATGATAATAAAAAGACATTTATTCACCACTGCTGGGAAAAATTTAATTAAAACTAACAACTAAAAATTAAATTTATATTTTTGTCTTTAATTTTCAATTCTGTTTAAAAATCAAATTTTGTTTTACATCACATTAATTTCAAGTCACCGTAAGTAATTTTTAAATCAGATTTTAATTTTTAATTGTCAAATTTAATTGTGCCCACTGCTATTACTCACCTTTTAAAAATAAACTTGCGGACACTAAATGATTAATAATTGATTACATTCTTTTTTAAAAAGCAAAAACAGAATGTGATTTAAAATGCAAAATTAACATGCACAATGTTTGAACAAATTTACATTATAATCTTGTAAAATTTAATGTGTGTATACATAAAATGTGGAAATCATGATTTTAATTTCATTATTGCATAAAATTTTACTATTATAAAGCACTGAAAATATTGAAATTACTAAGATGAAAGTCGAATTCCAATAATGTGCTATTACTTTCAATATAACGTAAGTGCGCGAAATTTATTATTTAAAGTAATAGCGCATTATCGGAGTTTGACTTCTGGTGAAACATGAATTGTGTAACTTCAAAATCATGTTAAATAAGTCTGTGTAAAAAGAGACCCAAGTGTATATATTGTAACCTTTTGAAATTGAGATACAGAGAGATAAGAAGAAAATGGAATAAAGGAGAGATAATGATAAAGATAAATGATGAAAATGAAGTGAGAGAGGCCAATTGTAACCTGATAGAATAAGAGATAAAGAAAGAGAGAAAAGAAAAGAAGAAAAAGAATGCTAATAATGAAATGAAGGTAGGGTGTGAGAAAGTAAAAAGAGAGAAAAAGAAGGAGAGATAGAATAAGAGAAAATGCTAATTGTAACATACTAGAATAAGAGGGGTGTGTGAGAAAGAGAAAGGAGAGAGAAAGAGATAATGGTAATAAAGAAATGAGAGAGGGGGAAGAAAAGAAATAATGATAATGGTAAAGATAAATAAATGATAGAAAAGAAAAGGATTGAGAGGGAAAAGAAATGGTGAAAAGTAATAGAAATGATATATATATATATATATAATGGAGAGAGAAAAGAAATGAGATGATGGAAAGATATGAAATAGAGAAATGTAAGAAGAAGATGAAATAAAGGAGAGAGAAATATGAAATGAGATGATAGAAAAAAATGACATGAAAGGAAATGGAATAGAATTGAAATGATATAAAATGAACTATAAATTAGAGACCCTAAATGACTTGGCTCAGTGGAGTTACAATAAATTTAAAGAAAAGAGATGATGATCCAGAGATGTATAATCAAATAAAGCTCAAATCCAATACTGATAAACTATAACTACTACAGCTTATTGATATTTTAATAAACCATATAAAAGATTATCTAAATCACTACTCAATGTTTACCATATTAGTCCTACCAATAAATCATACACTCTCTGAATAAGACCTATGATGCTTTGCTTTATAAGATTATCTTACAGAATTATATTTACTAAAACAACAAGAGTAAATAATCTCAGGGATTTCTAAACTAAAACTCTTATATAAAATTACAGTTTAAGTTAAGTTGCCTAATAAAGAATTACTGTGATTAATACATAAATAAGTGACATCTTAGCTGATCATAAAATAATTATATGTTCAATCTTAAAATAATAAACAAAATGAATATTAATCAAAAAATTTAGTGAATCAATTTAAATTTAAACTAATAATAGCCTATTATCTAAGATATTATTACTTGAGCAAAGAAAAGAGCAAGGGTACTTTTAATGCCTTTCCATACTCATAGACAACCACTAAAGACCTCAAATGCAAATGAGTTAGAATTCTTTAAATATATCAAATTTGAGATGATGATAGATGATGTGCAGTCAATATATATGATAAGGTGCAGCTCCTAAAATAATATTAATTAAAATATTCTTCTGAAGTACTAATATTGTTAATCTGATATTGCATGATCTTTAATCTGAAAAGATATACTGATAATTTAAAAAAAAATAAACTTTTAATTAAGTATTTAATTATGTAGCTGCTATAATGCAATTATCTGTATTTATGATTCAATATGAGAAACATTTACTTTAATATAGTTTTTTTTTATAATTGTCAAGACAATATTAACTATATTTATTATCTTAGAATATACTTGTAAAATTTTGAATTGAAGATTTAATAACTTTTACATTTTAAGATTTTGTGAACTTGGAACCCAAGACAATAATATATTCTCATATAAAAATAAAACAAACAAAATTTTTGAAATAATACTAATATGGTTTATTAAAAACAATAAGAATTTCTTACAAATTTAATGGACTACAATCACTGCCAATATTACACTAGGATTTAACATAAGTATTTTGACTTTTAATAATTTCCTTTAGTTTACATTGGTATACTTAATAACAGGCTAAGGCTATTCAATTTTAATCTCTTTTAATAATTAGAGATTTTACAATTTTTAACTTTAATTATAATGTCTGTATTTAATAAGCACACTACTATTTTTTTTTAATTAAAATAATTTAAAACATTATGGTGTCATCTAGTAATCAGAATAACACACAAAACTATGTTTATATTTGAACCCTAAGCTTAATTTTATACCCCCCAATTTAACAAATGCTAAGTTGGAGTAAGCATATTCAACAATACTTTTTAAAAATATCATCACTAGTTTCACAGATATAACTAATATCACAGCTAGATATATCTTTAAATCAGATTAAGCTAATACTAAAATTAAACTAACTTAAGTGTATGGGACAGTCATTCATCAGAGATCAGCTATACTTTTTCATAAATAAATCTAGTCCACATAAAATTATTCCCTCAATGTTTTAAAGATAATGATATAATGGACTTACAAATCCAGCGGCAAAATTCTGGATGAAAATATTAAATTATTATGTGTGAATTGCCACTTATACCATATGCATATTTAATATACTTTAAAATAAATATAACTTGTTGTTGGTTAGCTTGTGTGTGATAAAACTATCATAGCAACACAATTCAAACATTGATATACCTATGAGCCTTAAATTAGCTACAACTATCTGAAGAAATACATTTCCTCAAACAAGCATATCTTGTCATCACAAATCTAAAACAAATGCAACATCACCTACTGTGGTGGAATTAGCATTAAGTCATCATGAATGATAGGCAAAAAATATAAAGATACTAGGCTCCTCAGAGCTGGAAAAGAATGTGGTGACTTCCAAAAATACCTAACTTCGAGGCAAAATGACAATGTCTGGAATTTATCTTTAGTACATCTGGGAACAGAAACACCCACCAGAAAAGCACAATCCTCTCATGGGATTTCCAATGCTTATAAATGTGATCGTCATCACTGAAAAATACAATACAATAACCATCTTTTGGGAACAAGCACTATCAAATCATGGAAATATAATACAATAAGGATGGAGGATTTCCTTGACTCCATAAGGCATAATCAAAAAATATAAATTAAGCCTAACTCTTAAGGCTAACAAATTCTAACTAATAGCAAGATATATACTTCACTTAAACTAACTAAGTTATTTCTAAGAAATTTATAAAATACAAAACGTATATCCAAAATTCAAACCATCTGGCAAGGCACAATGCACACATAACAAAATATTAAATGCTAAAAATATAGTAACTAGTGGACTTTTGAAAATAAAATATTTGTAATTATTTTTAATATAACATTCATAAAACAAATGAATGGATACTCTCTGATAAACTTCTCTAGTAAATTTAAAATAAAATTGAGTAAAACATCCCATTTATATGAAAAGAAGACTGTGATATTTAAGTCTCTATAACTAAAATTATTAAATAGAAACTAGCTAGTGTAATGCTTGATAAATAAACTAAATCTACTTAAGAATGGCAAAGAGAATTTGCTCATTAGATAAACCTATTTCGTTTTAAAATTATAACACTAGTTTACCTGTATATTTATGCAAAAAGTGTTACATAAAAATTTAATAGCATAAATATTTTTATGGTTTCATTCTTTTTTTAACCAATAAAACAAACAATAAAAAAATAATAATAATACATTAACTTAAGTTCATATTTCGGCTCCGTGATGATTTTTCCATTTCATAATGTGTAGACAATTTATCCAGGTTTAGATATCTATTTAAATTCGAAGCTTCAACTAATACATTTATATACATGGCAATCATTTTCAAACGAAAATGTTCAGTAGTTCTTTATATAAACACGTTCACTTTCTTTTATCTTTAAAGATAATTTTAAATATTAAAATAATAAAACATCGTAAGCATAAACATAAGTTGGCACTGGAAAATAAATTATTCAACTGAGTAGCATAAGTATAATAAGCGTAAGTATAAGTAAAATAAGCCGGCATTGAAAACAATAAATTCTTCAGCTGAGTACGTTTTTTTTTATATTTATAATCCTAGGTTCAAACGTGGAATAATTATAATATATCTATTAGTTAACTTTCACTGTTCTTCTTTAGATAAATGCATTTTTTTAAAAAATAGAGCTCTTTTTTTTAAAACGTTTCTTAATATTTAAAAATGTATTTCTTTTTTTTTAAACAAATTTCCTTTTATTTATTTTTAAAACATAAGAGTAGACTTTGTTTATAATTAAGGACGCTCCTTGTTTTATGAACTAAGATCAATGGTCATAAAGTTAAATATAAGTACCAGCAATTATAACCAAACATTATGCATTTGATAGAGACAAGTTCATTAATAATATTTTTTAAATTTTTTTAAAATTTTACTTCCAAACAAATTCCTTTCATATTACTAGCATAAACGAGAATTAGTATTTTAAAATACATATTGTCCACAGAAACATTATTCTGTTAAGAGCATATTTAAATGTATATATATCATCTATAAAGTAATAAAGTATTACTTTATTGTCACTTTTAATTTATAAGACGCTAACGCATTTCCATTTTAATATTTTAAAATGTTTGAATGTCTTTTTTTTTTTTTTAATTTCTTCTTTATGTGTATTTTTAATTTGATAGGAGGTATACTATAGTTTAATGCCATAAAGTCTTTAGCCATAACAATACTTAATAATTTAAGTTTTACTTCTAAATAAAAAAAAATGAATAGAATAAAAGTAAATGAAATATGAGACGCTGTATTTTTTTCTGCAAACATTTTACCGTAAATTTTAATGCCTCAACTGGAATGAAAAACTGTCAGGAAAAACGGATTACCTTTTCTTCTCAGCCCACTGTCATTACTGGACGATTTAAAATAATGGTTTTAAAAAAATACTTTTATTTTTTTTAGAAAATATAAGTTTTAAAAATTACTTTTTATTAAATTGCTATTAAGATTCGGCTACATATATATTTAAAACAGATCAGCAACTGAATGACCCCTTAGATCTCCATTTATCTCACAATTTTTCACCCACCTATAGTTTAATTTAAAAAAAACCAATAAAAACTATTTTTTATTAAATTTTAATATTCCAACAAATCAGCTGTGAAATCAATCTACTGATGTAATCAATATAATTTTCCCTTACCACGTGACCTTTAGCTGGAAAATCAAAATTTTATTATTAACAAATATTGTGCAATAATTTTTTTTTAAATGATATTTTATCAAACCCATAGTAATAAATATAAAATTTAAAGTTATACTCTTTATTAAACCGATAAATATTTCATTGAAATAATTTTATCCACACATTTGTTTTATTTATTTTAAACAATATTGAAATTAAATTATTTCTTTATTTTTATATTTATATTATCCTTGCAGGCATAGACATATTCTCACATACGAATGCAAGCTAATTGTTTAAAAGTTATTTTTAAAATTACAACAATAGAATGTTAATGAATATTTAATCTAAATAATTTTTATAACTGGAATGTTAAGCTACAAAAACTAACAACAAATATTCTTATTTTTTTTCAATAAAAACTTACATATCAATTTTTTTAAATTTATTACTTACTTATTCCAACTTAATAATAATATCTTATTATTATTCTTTAAACATTAGAATAGATTATACAATAGTTATTTTAGAATACATTTAATATTACTTACAAATTGACAACTATTTCTGATATCTTTCCTTTTTTTTAGAATTAAAATTATTATTTAGCATTTTTTACCAACCTAACTCATATATCTTTTTCAAATACTTAGACATAATTCCATAATACAACAATGATTATAATCAATACAAGATTATCCTAGTTTAGTCATTAACTAATTTAATTTTCATTTTTATCATTATTATTTTTTAAAAATCAGACAATTTCAAACCAAAAGGTTAAGCTAAGATAACCTTTGGCTCCTTTTGGAACTAAAACTTCAGTTAGGTACAATATATATATATATATATTATAAGGTAATAATTAGAACTCAAGTGAGACCCCAATTATTCCAGAAAAGGAAAAGATAGAAAATTTTATTTTTTATTTTTATTCACTTATATATATATATTGTAACGATCCGGAGAAATACGACTTAATGTAAACTGCACTACAGGGCGCCATCTAGGCATTTGAACCTAGAAAAATTTATAAAGTAGGCAGATACGTCAGTCAAAAAAAAAATTTTTTTTTTTTTTTTAAATTTTGATTCCGGTCGTTAGCCCATGTCACTAGCTCAGTGGAATAGCAGAGATTTAATAAGATAATCTAAGAGTATATATATAAAAAAGAATAAAATAAGCCACTGCCAGTAATTAACATACAAAAATTTATTTACGCACATATATATATATATAAGATTTAAAATTGTTTTAGTATTAGTTTTACATTTTAACATTTAACATTATTTTAACTTTGATTTTTGACTTTAATTTACATTTAATTACTATTATATTCTAATTTTACATTTTAATTAAGTTCACACAGATAAATTTATGAAAGCTTGTTTATAATGTTGAATATAGATCGGTTACATAGATTTCACGGTCAAAAACATTTCAAAGTAAACATAAACGATCAAAATACAAAATTATTGATTACTGACAATTGTGGAGGGAAATTTATATGTAACCCAATAGTATTCACCATAAGATACTTGCATTGTCACCAATAACTTAAAAGACATCCGAATAAATACATTTTAGATACTTACCGTAAGGTATCATTATTTATCGAATGTCTATATATTTTGATCAAATATGGAAACGCAAAACATAGTTAACCAATAAACAATCCATGCAAGCATCTATAAACAACTTAAATTTAATGCATTTTTATTTAGGGTCGAGTATGAATAGACCACATAAATTTGCTTTTGAAAATAAACATTCTATCCCTATTTAACCTTAGGCTAAAATTCGTAGTCAAACTGGAATCAATTCATCTGATATATCGATGTATTCAATGTAATAAAATACGGCAGCACAAAAGGTTAAGAGAAGAAATTGTCTCTTATGAGATAAGAATATTACATCTATCTGCAAAGAAGAGCAATAAAACAAAAAACTCCATAGAAAGGAACTGCGGTATCCGACTTATAATTCCTTCCATAGGCAAACGGAAGGTGCTATGAGCATTCTGCCCATAGCGAATCAATATTACATCTACTAATCACACCAATATATCCAATCCATTGACCCAATTTAACCACAAAACAAATAACCTAAGATTACCCTCCCCTAATATAACTTTACAAATCTATACGCATTCACCCCGACTTAAGTTTAACATTGATATATTTTAATTCATCGGAAAACAGAAACATAAATAAACTTAAAGAACAAAGTTAAACAAATGGAAATGATTTTAAATAAATAAATAACAAATACATCAAATAACATTATTAATGAAGAATTTAGTTTGGTCAGATAGGATTCTATTGCATTATTTACTAAAAAGTTTTAAAATTTAGAGTTCTTATTGTTTCAAGTGAATATAAAGTTCTTACGATTTTTAAAACGTCCAACTTTATCCGTTGCTTGCCATGAACGTAAATTCCCACGCTGTCCTAAAGAGGTTAATATTCTGAAGGCCGATTTATTTATCCATCCGGAGATTTTTGCTTTAACTAGTCCTCAATGTAGAAAACGATAGTTATTTCTCCTTTCTTTAACACTGACAGAATTGACAGTGCGCTGTCAATTCCATCACCTCCAACCCGACTACTACATATAGTCAATTGTAATAATCAATAATCAATCACTAATTAATAATTTCCAAATTTTCCTTTATACGTATTCAATACTTATATGTCATATATGACCTTTCGTGGTCCGATTTCCTGTGGATTCTTTCTTGGCTATTTGTTTCTATTGTTTTCCTATCTGACTGTTTTTACTTTAAATGCCCAAGGCTGGTTTACATTTAACTAATTAACAATCATTTCCATTTCTGATTAATTAACATGTTTTCCAAATCAAAGATATATTTTCATCTCTAAATCTTTTTAAGTTTTTGTTTTTAAATTACTTTTTCTTTAATAAAGTTTTATTTTAATAATTTTTCATTATCTGTGCGATTTAATATATACGAGTTTAAGATGATATTTAATTTCAATTTTTAATTCTTAAAGAAAATTTTTAAATGCGAACTTTATAATTTACTTTCATGTTTAATAAATATATAAAAAAAAACAATGTAACGAACGTCCATGCTCGTTACAATATATATATATATATATTGTAACAGTCAGAATCGTCTATCTCGCTAACACAGTGCAGAATTCAAACCCCAGACACGAAACTGAACATTCTAGGAGGGGTTGCCTTCTACATATATTAAGTTCGAATCTAAAGTCCAAATTTTACAGCGCCATCTACGTGATAACACATCTAATGCCACTACTAGTATAACCTTTGACCGGTGCCTGGTGGTCAGGGAGAAACAAAGGACTCTATACTAAAAGAAGCTTGGGTGGCTAATTAACGTCTATGGATTTACAAAAGAAATGCAGAAAATATATATATATATATATATATAGACCGAGACAGTGATAGAAATCAAATAAAATAAGAGATCAAATTTAGTTTTAAATAATTTCACACAATTTATTTATATAAATTATATATATAATGCCACTGTCTGCTTATATGAGACAGGGATGTGTATTAAATAATTGTTGGCATTATATTTCAATAAATGATACAAGGTTTTAAAGCAAAGTGACATATTCTATTCCTCAGGCTAATAGCATTATGATAATGTGCTTGAAGAGATAGGAACATGTGCGAGGTGCTTTGAGTAATTATACAAGTTTAAGAAAATATTTGAAATTAAGTGTTATAAAATATTTATTGATTTCGAGAATAGCATGGACAAAAGCTTACTAAGCAACAAAATGGGAATGTGATCAAAGCATTTATTTGAGAATAATAATAATAAAGTTGCATTGGGAGGTCAGTATTGTTGATAATGAATTTATTAAAGTTGGAGGGTGTGACACGTTTAAGTCACATATGCTTTGTAAAATAAACATAAAATAAAACAACATCGAAGATCCGGAATGATTACGGAGGGCATCTCGTCGCTAACCCGTAGGAAAGTATTTTATGAACAGCTGAAACTTAGCGACTGTGTGATGATTGCGTTTAATTCCCAGGTGTGTTATTTGGGGACACACTCTGCCTGGAAATTGCAATAAGCAAAAAGAATGGCCTTAGCCGTGTAAAGAATCCTTGGAAAAATAAAACAAAGCAGTCTTAACAAACAATTCATTTACCAGCAATACAAGATGAGTGTATATAAAACATACTGAATGGGTTTTACTTGGATTAAGAGAAATGCCCAATCAAATTCCCCGAAATTCCTTTAAATGGTCCGCACATTCTCGACATCAATGATGAACTTTGTAATTAAAGTAGAACACGGTAATTAAAATAGGAAAATGCATGCTTGCGGGTTTGAAAAGTAAGTATAGATTTATATACACAATCATGCATTAGGGGACACATTTAATCATTGACCTCACACATACTCTCATATTAGATTAAAATCAATAACATGTAGATTTTAAACTATGTGATTATATTATATATTAAAGAATAGAATCACCCTCGAACGAGTGATTTGCAAGATAATAAAAATTGGAAATTATTTAAAAATTTAAAATATGCCTTTATAGCGGTGTCTTAGTTTCAACAAAAAGAATAATTCACTCGGTCAAAGATGATTCTGACACATTATCATAATAAAATAACAGAAAGCTTAATAAATAGAAAATATTAACCCAAGGATAGAGAGCAAAATGTTGAATATATTTAAACACGTTAAAGAAATACATAATGAAGTTATGTGAAATATCAGAAAACAATTTAAAATAGCTATAGCATGTTAGTTATCACAAGAGCTCTTGTGTTAATTTAGGGTTACCTCTGGAGAAGCATTTTAGGTAGATTGATGGTCGGCAGGTTTTTATATAATTTAACAGCAAAATCTGAAAATGTTCATATTTTTGGCAGCAGCAGTTCCGGGGTTCCTTGTGTGATAACTTCCGATGGTCTATGGCAGCATATGACCATTTTGGAGAGAAATAGCCTTCTTGCACTCTACTCTGTCATGTCAAGACCTCAGAATGATTTCTCTTAGAAACATTAAAAGAATGGAGAACAAAAGAAAAACCTCCTTCTTATAGTAGAATTTAACAATAGAACTGCCCTGGAGCATTACAAAAATATATCGGACTTATCAGCTGTAATCATCCGAATGTCTAAAGGTATTCAACATTAATTAATTTCTTTTGTTACTTTCCCTGTCAACATTTGAATTACAAACTAGATTTAATTAAAAATTACTTTTATTAATTAAAGAAAACCTTAAGTGGACATCTGCTGTTTTTAGATAAACTTATATAATATTAACTAATTAAACTATTGTCCGTCATTTATTTTAAAAGAAATATTTGGAAAGACTTTTATTAGATTAAACGAAAATTATTTTACTTTTTAAATTGCAATATTTGAATCTATTTACTAAACAAATATTTACTAAATGAATTTTATTTTAAATCAAAATACGATGGTAATATATTTGTAAATAGATTCAAACAAAATAACTTTAACAATTTATAATTTTGATATGTTTTAAAATGCATATCATAGTGTGTGCACAATTATGACTTATATAACCTACTTTTTAATAAATCAAAATTATGTGAACATATACATAATCTATAATCTTTTATTCATTTGGGAATGAGTTATATACATAATATGAGCATTGTACTCATGGTTTAAAATTAGGTGGGATTTTTGGTATAAAACCATATTGCAGACACACTACGATAGATTGGGGTTCAAACTAGTGTATGAGGGTAGGAAGTAGGTGAGAAAAGGTGAAACGAAGATCTGCAAAGCAGACCTTACTGTTTCAATATATATATATATATATATATATATATGTGTGTGTACAGTATATATATATATATATATATATACTGTACACACACATACACACACATATATATTTCAGTGATTAACAAGAGAAAATCACTGATCAAAAAGAAAATGAGGTTAAAATGCAGGATTTCTACTAATTTTAGCTAGCAATTAAAAAATCAAATTTTGGCTATGTATGTGAGCATATGCACATGTGTAGATGGTCTAACTTCGACATATACCTTCATACAAGTCAATATTAATTAGTATTTCAAGTTTTAATTCTGTGTGACACAGTTTTTTTATATATTATTTCTATTTTATTGTATGTTAATATATTTTTTTTAAAAAGAGAGAGAGAAAAGAGAGAGAGAGAGAGAGAGAAAGAAAACTCATTATCAAGTGTGTAATATCAAAGAGGCTGATAATGATTGCTGTTTACTCACCAAAATAGTTTTAAATTCAGCTTACAAATTAATCACAAGTTGGAAGTTTCAAAATAAAGACATTTTAAGCCACCCAAATGAATAGTAGATACATCAATTACATATTACCATCAGGAAGGTGGTGTCAAAAAGGGATCAGTGACATCAATAATGTGAAATGAATAAATACCAAAAGAGAAGCTAAAACATGATTATTTTGCAGATTAATGTTTAAGTGAGGATTATTAATTTCAAAGGAAATGCCTTACTTAGACTCTAGATTATTTTGTTAGGGGGGCTGGAGGCCACCAGGAGGCCTGGTGCATCTGAATGGGTGACTAAAGAAACACATCAAAGGCTAACCACATAAGAAGTGATGACTTCAGTCTTTGCAATGCCTTGTGCCTTAGTACAATGTGGGGAAGTAAACATCAGAGAAGTAGCAAAAGCACAATAAAAGCCTACTTTGATTTAAATTCATGATTTCCAATGAATAAGTCCAGACAGTGACCAGTCTGTCTTTACTGTAAATATACTATCATCTTAACAATGATTTTGGAAATAGTAACTGATATAATGGTCAAGGAAATTCATGTATCATAATCAGTATGTCATACTCAACCATAGTAGATACTTAAAAGCTAACCAACAGTACTTCCAAATCAGAAAACCATGCAATCAGTAATATTAAACCAAAATTTTATTAATAACTATTATCATTTCATTTTAACTTCTCTCTTCTCTCTCCTCAAATATCAAACAAGGTATTTACGATTAAGAGTCTTGTTATCACTAAATATTACATTATTATGCTCTTGGTTTTTTTATTTTAATTTTAATTGTTTTATCAATAATGTTATATATTGATTTATACATAATATGTTGGTGTATCTTGATATAGTTCGTTTTAAACTAGATGTTCATTTTTTGATTGAAATATTTATGTAAATATTTTATGATTCGGAAGGGTTTAAACTCTAGACAACGTGTGTGTGCATGGATATATGTCAGTGGTGGAAAGGTCTAAAATAAAATAAGAAGGTATGAAATGATAATAATAACCAGGTGAGAAATTAATTTTTTTTTACCATCGATTCAGTGAGTGCAGAAAATAGACAGATCTATAAATAGATACAGATTAATTCAAGTCCATTTAGGCACAATTATCCACTTAAGGGATGTGTATATTATAATATTGTGGACAAGATGGAGTGTGTGTATATGCATTTTTATTTTGTTTATTAGTTATTTGAATGTCACAAAAGGGACCAAATTATTTACACTAGGTGAAACGACATTTAAATATCATAATTAAAGTGTGTGTGATACTTGACGTTTTCATTTCTTATTGCTATTAATTATTAAATGTTCATTAAATTCTATGAGTCATTCTATCTTTATTATTTTATGATATAACTATTATTTAGTAACATTGGAATAAAATTGAATCAAATGTTGAAAATAAACCGTTTATATGTTTATTTATGAATCATAAAACCCTTATTGAATGTTGCTCATTAATCGTCATCACGCAAAAATAAAGTCCTAACTCCATTAAAAGGTGAACGGAATAATTTTAGTAAGTCATGATAAATAGAGTGTTAATTATATATATTTTGGTATATACAATAGTCCTAGTGTTCGAGTATGTGTTTGGTATGTAATTCTCTTTAGTAATTATGAAGGAGGATGGGAGTGATATTATCAACATAAAATATTAATATAGGAGTGTAAATATGCACAGAATAACGATGCAAATAATTTTTTTAATCTTTGAACTAGCTTAGTGTTTGACCTCCCATTGATAGGTAAAGTGATTCCATGATCA
This sequence comes from Epiperipatus broadwayi, assembly GCA_028023455.1. NCBI lineage: Eukaryota > Metazoa > Onychophora > Udeonychophora > Euonychophora > Peripatidae > Epiperipatus > Epiperipatus broadwayi. The sequence continues at coordinate 1,894,684 of JAQFVV010006371.1, read as the reverse complement.
GTAAGCTGATCTTATAAGGTTGGGGCACTAAGAGATGTCTCAAGGGATGGAAATTAATGACCCCCATTCCGAATAATAGGACACAAACAGTTAATTATAGCTATGCAGTACCAGGGATTTGAGTGTAGATACTAAGGGCCTCTATATTCAAATGAATGAAACCTTGGTGTCTTTAAACTATTCCGGTACAATATATATATATATATATATATATATCGATATTATCTTGTGATGCAGCGATGTTTCTGCTTTATGTGATACTATTTTTAAAGATTTATTTGAAAAAGTTTTAAAGCACTATTAATTCTGTAAATACTAACTTCAAATGCTAGTCAGAAATCAAGTTAACTTTTCATGACAGTCAATATTTATGATTTCAATTTACTTACTGTTACAATTAATCTTTCAAACAACGTTTCACTATTTACTACATTAGAGTTCTTCGACTTACTAATATCCAGCATATGCTTCTTAAATGCAATACATTAATATTTTAAAATCTATCTATCTATCTATCTATCTATCTATCTATCTATCTATCTATCTATCTATCTATCTATCTATCTATCTATCTATCTATCTATCGATCGATCGATCGATCGATCGATCGATCGATCTATCTATCTATCTATCTATCTATCTATCTATCTATCTATCTATCTATCTATCTATCTATCTATCTATCTATCTATCTATCTATCTATCTATCTATCTATCTATCTATCTATCTATCTATCTATCTATCTATCTATCTATCTATCTATCTATCTATCTATCTATCTATCTATCTATCTATCTATCTATCTATCTATCTATCTATGACCTTTAAAAAATCGATTTATCTGCACTTTTGTTTTATGTATTTGCATCAACTTATCTAATTATATTTTTATGAAATATCTCTCCATTAATCTATCTGCATTATTTTGACTACCGTCTTTTTCTATTGTAACCATTTTATTGTTTTATCTTTCTGTCAGACTATTTATATATACCAAATAAACACTATAGTTTTATTAGTGGTGTAGAATCATTGTTTGTTTGTATAGATAATTAACTGTTTCCTATGTGAGATGAGTTTAAATAATTTTTGTTCAATGTCTATAGAATTTTAAATCATTATTCATGAAAGAAAACCTAAATTTCTCCAAATTTGTTAATAGAAAATAATTTTTGATTTATTTTAAAATGGCCCAAATTCAATAATGTGTAAAGCAGAAGATCTCTGATCACTTTTCCAATTATTAATTGACTACAAAGACATTACGATTTGAAATATTTATCATTTTGAAAAATGATATTATCTACTAGAAACAATTTTTATACTATATTAAGAATTGTTAAAGAATATAATTTCAATATTTAGTAAATCCAAAATGTGCATGTAAAGTAGAAATTGATCGAAGAGAGTCTCTAAATTAGTTTATTCTATATCATGTTAAATAATAGTAATTTATGTGCAAATGTTCTTTTTGTAAATCTCACGACTTATTTTTTAATAAAAGCCGTAGTATACTATATATAATAAACTCTCAATAATTAGCAATATTGTAATTTTGTGGTTTTTGATTACGATCATAATGTACAATTGTCATTCTTAAAATTATTAATATTAAAATGTCAACTATTTCACAAGTTGTGAACATTAATGTTGTAAGAATACTAATTTAAACTCTTAATGTTTTGAATAGATCTGCCACTTATTCTCACAAGTTTATAATACTGATATGAATGATCTGTCAGATAATTGCTATTATATAGTAGAATTTTATGTTTTTTTATTTTATTTATTGCATTTTTGCACTACTTAATTTAATAAGTATGCCCATTACATTACTCAAGCTTTAAAATATGCATATTTACATATATTTCTATAGCATCACCATTGATTATTATACATATATTTCTAGTAATGCAAAATTTGCTGATCCATAAGAGATTATATGTGAATAAAAATATCCATAACTTAGATTAGGGCAGAATCATATCATACTAAGAATAGTTAGTTCTGATATAATGTATTGCAAAGTAAATAATTATGCATAATATGTTTAGTTTCATTTAAGAGTGACATTTTGTAAATTCTAGATAATTTCATTGATGTCATTCATTCAGACATAGTAAACAGTAATTTAAAGTGATTGATTTATCCTCACACTTTCATATCCTGTACTTAAGATTTGCCCATATATAAGCATTTGGGTTGAATGAATAAGTGGATTCATTTATTCATTCGCAAAGACTTTATCTTGTGTTGGAAATGAAAGTATTCATTTATTATTATTAACATTCGTAAAAAGGAAATGTACATTAGCTTGAGGCTAATCTTTAGTTTATTACAATTTATAAACATAGCACTATATAAATAAGTGCCTCATTTACATAAGATGTTATTAAAACAGGCAAAACTCTCCATACAGCAGTGCCACTCAGTACAAACCAGAGTAATCAATGGATGCAGGAAGGCTTGTGCATAAAACCCCTATCTAGTGCCTACTCATCCAATATCCAAAGCCTAGTTTCTCACTTGTAGCTTTTGTCAGTGAGGAGCCTTGAAACTAAGAGCACTGCACCTAGATCTTAGGATCTAATATAACTCCCCAGCAGCCACCTTTTATCTCTACTTAACTACAAATCTATGAGAAAAAAATTGAAAACACAATAATATTTTCAATCCAAGCTCATTAGCTTATATAGTCATATAGGTCTAAACTCAGTTCAGTACCCAAATATTTTGATGTCTTTGTTTCTTTAATAACCATAGCCACCACTATCATATTATGCAGGATTAGTATTGAACCACTAAACATCATATAATCACCATTTCATTTCATTGCATTAGTTCCTAACATCTAGGTGCAGTGCTCAGATCCAAAGCTCTTCACTGATGAAAGCCACAAGCTAAAAACTAGTCTGAGGATATTGGATGAGTAGGCACTAGATTGGGATTTTATGCACAATTCCTCTTGCATCCATTGTTTACTCTGGCTTGCAGTGAGTAGCACTGCTATATAGAGTTTTGTCTGTTTAATAAAAATTATCAGCAAGCATAGGAAATGGTGATTATGTAATGTTTAGTGGTTTAATACATAAGATACTATGTGGTGGATAATAATATCAGCTATCTTGTGTATGATTTAGTTTGGTGTTATGTTGAAAGACTAAACAGAGTGAAGATGTATACTTGAAGCAAGTTAATTTAAGTTTTAATATTAAGACCATCATAATTACATATAGGCATGTAACATTTCAATATTATTTTTCATATAATTAGTTTATTAAATGAATGAAATACTCTCAAGGCAAAGCACAAAATATTTTTTAAAATTATTTATAGAGAAAAAATTGGACAGGTCTTCTCTCTTTATTTCACTTTCTTATATAGGATTTGTTTGAAACACTTTGGCAAAGAAACATGAATTTAAATAAATCGTACTACTTATCTAAATTTTTTTTAATTCCTTTATGTTAATAATTAATATGAGTGAATTTTTTCTCAATTTAAAAATTGTCAATACTGATTCACACGTATTAATTATTAATAGGAAATAATTAAAAAGATTTTCAAATTAATAGTATGACTGTTCTGTGATCAAAATGTTTCAAAAACCCCTACATAAAAATGGAATAAAATAAAAAGACATTTCTATATAATTAATAATAAAATTATTCTTCTGTGCTTTGCCTTGACAATACATCATTCACTTAATAAATTACCCATATGAAAAATAATCTCATAATGCTAATATTATTAAACAGCTGATAAGATGATGGTGATGAGCTTGTTTGCATAAATATTAAAAAAATAGCATAGAAAATATACAAAACATTGCTAAAGAAAATAAAAATTAAATAGAAAATATGGTTGGTCACAATAAAAATATGACTAAAGCCAACAGAAAATATAACTGAAGAGAATAAAAATCAAATAAAAACTATAGTTAAAGGTAATAAAACCAAGTAGAAAATTTATCCACAAAGATTAAAGATAGCCAAATCTATATAAAAGAGGAAATTATAAAGATGTTGGAGAGAGAATTAAGGAATTTGGATACAAGTTTGATGAAATAGACCAGTAAGTTCAACAGAATAAAGAACAGGATAACAAGATGACAATCACATGAGATAATAGAGAGTAGAAAATGAAAAGATTTTAGTGATACGGCACATGATCCATGAAGGCAAATCAAGAAAATACAAATTAAGAATGCAAATCAGTAGGAAATATTTGACAGAATTAAGAATTTAGAGGATGTGTCAGTAGCATAAGCTTAAAACAATAGCAAATATCTCCATATAGTAACACTATGCAGTGCAAGCCATAGAAATCAATGGATACTAAAATTTTTGTGCATCAAAATTCATAGCTAGTGCCTACTCATCCAATATCCACAGACTCATTTCTAGACTGTGGCCTTTATTAGTGAGAAGCCTCAAATCTGACAGTACTGTATCTAGATTTTTGGATCTAATAGAACCTTCCAGTAGTCATCTTTTATCTTTTTAAATTAACTTTAATACTATGAATCCAACCAATGCACTAATGTTTTCAATCCAAACTTATTCACTTGTATTGCCATATAGATCAGAATCCAGTTCAGTACCTATACATTTTGATGTCTTCAGCTTGTTAATAACCAGAGTTAATATCATCTATTGGCAAGTACTGATGCTAAACCACTAAAATATAACATCATCACAAATGGATTATCCTGGCACAAACTTTCTAAAATCCATTGATTACTATCACTTGCTCTGGTTGCACTACTGTATGGAGAGGATTGTTACTGTTTTAGAATCTTATGTATGCATAAAAATGGTGATCATGTGATATTTTAGTGGTTTCAAATCGAAAAAAGTACTTGAGAAAATTCTGAAGATGAAGGTTGATCACAGAGAAGGTGGACAGGTTGATGGGCTATATGTAACCCTCCAGAAAGAGAAGTAAATGACATTTTCATTCAAAAGAAGATAATAAAAGTTAGTACTACTAACCCAAACACATCTTGAAATATAACCAGATTAGTGAACTAATTTTTAAAAATAAAATTTTTTTCCTGCAATATAGGTGAAGCAATTGTTGAGTACATATATAGCTTGAAGAGATATTTTAGTCTAAATCTATTGTTGGAGGAAATTAAGTTTAAAATAGCCTGTTCATCTGCAATTCATCATTCCACATAATTTTTAAGAGTTAAGTTTAACCAGACCTTGTTGAATTGCTTTTAGAGTAAGAATTGTCAGAAATACAAAACGTCAAATATCATAAGGAGACTGTTAGTTGGATAAAGTATATACTTTATTTTTTTTTCTCAAAGCAACTTTATTAAGTCACTAAAGTATGATCCACCTGTGCAGGGACCACATTCTGTCATCTGCAGCAGTGGGCCATAGAGGCTACAATGTTACATTGATATTCTGAAACTGGGTGGTGGCTCAAAGCAACATAACCACCTTATACAATAGATTAGGTATTACAAGTATATAAAAATGCATTCCAAATACAGAAAGCAATAATACATTATCAGAGTCTCAGAACACAAATTTCCAAGCCATATTGAGAGAATGCTAATTGGTATAGACCTTGAACTATTGAGCATGTTTCTGAGTTGTTAAATGCATTTGAGAACAGCAAATCTGCAAATTGGGAAAATAACAAAAGGTGTAAATCTTAACAGAGAATGTCTTATAAAGGAGATCAAATGCTATAAGCTATGGAAAAAGAAAGGCCACCTTGATGAATGGAAAATAAAAAAAAATGTCGACTGGCAATCTGTCTAGAACTAGAATAATCAGGAAAACAGAAAGTGGGTCATACAATTATACTAGTGAAAATAATGATCTTGGAAAGCAGCCATAATTTCATGACATGAACTCAATAGTAGTTTAAATAGAGAACAGGATTCAAGATATGGAACAATGATAGTCTGTTTTTCACTTTGAGGTCCTATGACAACACATGAGAAAAATACAGGAAGAGATTGTCAGTGATATAATTGCAAACTTAATATGTGATTGGTAGAAGAATATCACAATTCATATTTTAAGATTGTTTTAAAATTAGGATAATTTTGGAGGTATTATTCTGAAGACTTTATTAGATTTAAGGAGTCAGATATTTATGATTTCAGAGGGTTTTTATAACCAAGAGATGAAACTTGATCTACATATTGAAACCCTTCTACTAAAGTTTACATAAGTAATCTTAATAATTTAGTAAATGTTTACATATTTAATAACAAAACAGGTATTCAGCAAAAAAACTTTCACTAGTAAACATATCATAGTCATAGCATTATATAATTAAAGTTTGCTAAACTCTTATTTTAATGTTGTTTTGTACATTATTAATTGAATTAGCATAAAATTGAATTTTAGAATTTATACTCTAATAACTATAAAGAAAGTTAGAGATGTCATTTTTTGAAAAAAAGGATGCTAGTTTCTTTTTTTATCTATGGTGTGCATATATTTAGGTATAGACGCTGACTCTTTCACCTTTCTCTTTCTGTCATCTCTCTTAGAGCTAAAAATGTCAGCTCTAGAGAGATTAAAGTTATTGCCTGACTGTAGATTGTGATCAAAAATATTAATTAAAGTTCACTGTTTTTCTTAGCCCAGTTTCTATAAGTGTTTGTGTGGGGCTAGTCTTGTAGATAAGTTAGATCTTTCTTTTTATAGTAAGCCTTTAAACAATAGTCAAGACAAAAAAAACTCAAATTGGCATACAAAAATATTTAGGTGCTATGAACTGAAACAACTTGTATAAGCCACATGTTACTAATATTGCGTGGGCATATTTATGAGGTCAGCCTGGGGAGTGACATCTTGTCCAAAACTTGCTCATATGTGAAAATTAAGTTATGCTGTTTTTATCTCAAAAGCTATATCAATATGCAGAAATATGCTGTATACAAGATTGCATTTAGTGGCAAAAGAGAATAATCTTAATTACTCCTGTGAGTTATCCTAAAGAGAAATAAAATTCATAATATATATATAAGGTTCCCTATCAAATTATCAGAGAGTACAGAAACAATGTTTATGCAGGAGTAGAGGAGGAAAAATAAAAATCTACCTATCTATCTATATATATACCTACCTACCTACCTACATCTATCTATCTATCTATCTATCTATCTATCTATCTATCTATCTATCTATCTATCTATCTATCTATCTATCTGTCTGTCTGTCTGTCTGTCTGTCTGTCTGTCTGTCCGTCCGTCCGTCCGTCCGTCCGTCCGTCCGTCCGTCCGTCCGTCCGTCCATCCATCCATCCATCCATCCATCCATCCATCCATCCATCCATCCATCCATCCATCCATCCATCCATCCATCCATCCATCCATCCATCCATCCATCCATCCATCCATCCATCCATCCATCCATCCATCCATCTATCTATCTATCTATCTATCTATCTATCTATCTATCTATCTATCTATCTATCTATCTATCTATCTATCTATCTATCTATCTATCTATCTATCTATCTATCTATCTATCTATCTATCTATCTATCTATCTATCTATCTATCTATCTATCTATCTATCTATCTATCTATCTATCTATCTATCTATGCCCTTTTATAAGACCCTTTCTAGAAAAAATGCAGTCTCCTTCAAAAATTGAAGAAATGAGGGAGAAATGAAATTGGTGTTTGGAGATCTGATAGATTATTGGTGTACAATTGTAATGCGATGTTGATGTGTGCATGTAAAACATATTTTTTTATGAGATGCTGAATTATATAATCATGCTCATAATACATTTTTTTGTTTGTAAATCATATTTAAAAGAGAAGTGATTCAACATTCTCAAAAATCAGCCCCAGTTAAAAAATCTCATTAAATCAATATACTAAGAAAAAATAAACTTCAGATTAATACATTTGGGTATAAACCAAAGAAGCTTTTGTCAGACTGTTAAGACAAAGATATTCCTGATTAACAGCCATATATTGCAGCTCATTACGAGTTCAGTATTTTTGATAATAATGTAGGGTAGCAAATAAACATATTGGTGCTATTTGTAATACGTGACTGATAGTGGATAAATATACATTGATATTCTATGGCCTGGTGTATCTAACTAAATTGATATGGGTGGAGAAGAACAAAAAAGTAAAAAAAAGGTGTTTCAAATAATAAAAAGAATGAAGCATTCCTATATATGTTAAATTAACTTCTAAAAAAAGAAAAATGAAATGAAAGTGATAAACTGGTGAAGGTTGCAAGATCAATCAAAGAACAATTTATGACCACCAGAAGTCTAAAAGATGTGGAAATATTGGGGAATGATTGTAAACTATACAATTGATGATGAAATGAATAAAATTGAAAGAGGTGTAAATGCATAATAAAAAGGTAAAGTGATTCAATTTCACTCCTCATTTTACAGGAGGATATAATGATAGTAGCTATAAATATCAGGGTAATAGTAAGAGTGCAGGCTGGGATTAGGTAAAAAAATGTGAATTTAACTTCAGATTTAATAGCACTAGAATGTATCAGTACTTTCTAATGGTTGAGTGATTGTTAGGAGGGGATATTGTAAAAATATAGTTTAAAGCTATTTTATTTCTCTTTTATGAAAAGGCAAAATTTAATTGTAATAATTAAGGAACAATCATTATATAACAAGCTATTCTAATTTGTAGTAGAGGAAAAAAAAAGAGGAAAAAAGAGAAAAAAGAAAGCAGATTTAGTGAAGCTCATTTTTAAGTAGAAGGTTATTAATATTTCATATTAAATACAATTTAAATTCAATTTGTTTGTTAAAAAAACAAAAACTTAAAATTGATAAGAACAAACTTTTGAAAAACATGTTTTGGTTTTAAAAAAAACCCAGTATCAATAAAATTATAAAAACAGCCTGAATAATTCATTTTAGTCAGAACATACTTATCTAGCAAGGCTAGTGAAAGAAATTAGAGCAGATTTTATTACAATAAGAAGAAACAGAATAATGGACATTTAGTTGCAGTTTTATGCAGCAAGCTATATTTGGAAGTTTTGGAAAATAATACTTTTAATACCACCAGTTTATGAAATGATAATATAAACTAATAATTTGTGCTTCCTTAGCAGAAGTTGCTAGTTCACTCTAGTATGTGTGTTTACCTTGCTCTTTTATGTAGCATTGATGAAGAAAAATTTTGACTTACAAAATAGTCCTAGTATGAAAACAATGAATTAATGGTCATCATCATTAAAGATATGTTTTTCCTTACCCAGAGATTTGTCTGATAGCTTCTAATGTATTCCAAATTATACAAAGTGATAACAGCCAACCTATAGATGGATAAATATGAAGAAAAGAAGACACTAATGCTGAACAGCCTGAAATGCAGTTTGAAAAAAAAGTACAACGTTTATCATTAATGACCAGTGAGAAATATTGATTGGTAATTTGAAAATGGATCAAACAAATGATAAAATATAAATGAATTGTTATATGACTAAATAATAAAAAAGAATACAAGAAGAACCTTTGATTATCAACAGATATAATTGTAAGCACTTACATATATTGTAAGGCCTTAAATTATAATCCAATATTTTTTTTAATTATAATTATTATTATTTTACTTTTTAAAAAAGATTTATATATATCTTTTAAGTAAATTGTAATATTGTATGTATATTTTGTGGTGCAAATTATATTTCATTATTTTGAAATGCACTTAGTTGAAACATTGATCAGGCTTGGATGGGGATGAAGCAGATATCTCGAATTTAGTTAATTATAAAGAGATGAATACAATGGAAATATTATAAACCATGATATTGAATGCCTATTCAAAAGGCATTAGAACTTTTTATTTAGAAAATTGTAAAATCAATTAGATAATGTGGAAGGTATTGAGACATTGAAATATTTTGTTACTGCCTAGAATAAATTATTGTCAAATTATATAGCCTCTATTATCAATTTCCATTCTTGTATTACATCAATTGAGTCAGTTTAGGTTAAATAATCAAATTGTCCAAGACCTTATTTGGGAGTAATGAAATTTCAAGAAATTGCTTAGTATTAAATGGGGTAGCTAAGACAGAATAACGATTTGAACTTGGGTTTCTGAATATTTCTTAGAGAAGTAATAATGTTACTTGGAGAAGTAATGTGGCATCTGAAAGAATCCTGGTTAATTAAATCAGACCAAGTCAAATGAAAAATGTCAGGGAACTTAGGTCTTTTAAACAATATTAAATGATATATATATATATATATATATATATCATTTAATTTTACATTATATATATATATATATATATATATATTAAATGTAAAATACCATACCCATTATACAATATTATATATATATATATATAAATTTTAACGGTAAATACAATATTATAGTTTAAATTCTTTTGTAGCACTTTCAATTATGTGGTAATCCTCATCAGGTTTAACTGAATTTCAAATTTTTTAAACTTAATGTTACATATATTTCCATAAGCTGTGTATGGTTGTATTTGCAACTTGTCTATTAATAACATCATCCTTATATTTATCAATCAAAACTGCCTCTTTAATTTTCCTCTTTTTATGATTTCCTTCTTCCATTAATATTTTTATTTCACTACTATTAAATGTATCCCTATAATTACAAGTTTTTTCATGGTCAAAGCATACTGAAGCTGTATTAAATTGACTATATACATTATTTTTAATTCGATTATATAATAATTGATACTCCTTCAATCTTTTCTCCACATAATATCTAGATTCACCGATATATAATTTCTGACATCCACATGAAATCTGATAAATTATATTACTTCTTTGCAATTTAGGAATTATACTCTTAGAATTATTAATCAATCAATTAACATTCGAAGGAACACAAAATGAAATATTATACTTTTCTTTAAGTATATTTTTAATTAATTTAGATTGCATATTATTTATAAATGGCATAGATATCCATTTTTTATTATTCAAAGTAACACTGCAAACTTTCTTCTTCTTATTAAATTTACTGTATGCAAGATTTGGTTTTTATCATAACCAAAGTTCATTAGCAAAGAGTTCAATATTTAAAATTTTATTATTTTTATATTTAGATACTTTATCATTGCGATGCAAAAATGATTTGAGACTTGTCATTTTATGCATCATTGTAAATCCAAAAAATTTATTTTTCCATTTTTTTCATTCTCAATAGTCCATTTTAAATTGTTTAAATTATTCAGATTATATAAAAGAACATCAATAATGTCTTTAATTCTTATAATTCTTATAATTTTGAAGATATTAAAATTTATACTAGATATGTTGATGATGTTTTTGTTTATGGTTTTAAAGACATTATTGATGTTCTTTTATATAATCTGAATAATTCAAACAATTTACAATGAACTACTGAGAATGAACAAAATGAAAAAATAAAATTTTTGGATTTACAAATATTTAGAGATGCTACTGATTTAAATTATAAATTAATTTTTAAACCTATTGGAGAAAGAGGATATATTCATTTTAAATCACATGTTCCAATGATACATAAAATGGCAAGTCTGAAATAGTTTTTGCACCGCAATGATAAATTATGTAAATATAATAGTGATAAAATTTTAAATATTGAACTTTTTGCTAATGAAATTTTAAAGGTTGGTTATGATAAAAACCAAATCTTGCATACTGTAAATTCATTTAATAATAAGAAGAAAGTTTGCAGTGTTACTTTGAATAATAAAAAATGGATATCTATGCCATTTATAAACAACATGCAATCTAAATTAATTAAGAATATATTTAAAGAAAAGTATAATATTTCATTTTGTGTTCCTCCAAATGTTAATCAATTGATTAATAATTCTAAGAGTATAATTCCTAAATTGCAAAGAAGTAATATAATTTATCAGATTTTATGTGGATGTCAGAAATTATATATTGGTGAATCTAGATGTTCTGTGGAGAAAAGATTGAAGGAACATCAATTATTATATAATCGAATTAGAAATAATGTAAATAGTCAATTTAATATGGCTTCAGTATTCTTTGACCATGAAAAAACTTGTAATTATAGGTTTACATTTAATAGTAGTGAAATAAAAATATTAATGGAAGAAAGAAATCATAAAAAGAGGAAAATTAAAGAGGCAATTTTGATTGATAAATATAAGGATGATGTTATTAATAGGCAAGTTGCAAATATGGCCATACACAGATTATGGAAATATATGTAACATTAAGTTTAAAAATTTGAAATTCAGTTAAAGCTGATAAGGATTACCACATAATCAAAAGTGCTACAAAAGAATTTAAACTATAATATTATATTTACCATTAATATTTTATATATATATATATATATATATATATATATATATATATATATATATATATATATATATATATATAGAGAGAGAGAGAGAGAGAGAGAGAGAGAGATAGATAGATAGATAGATAGATAGATAGATAAAATGTGTGTGAGTACTCATATGAATGATGATGAGCAGAAATTATTACTAATTCTAGGTAGATGTATTAGCAATAGATTGAGTAACTGATAAAGCCTTCAGTATATTCATCTCTAATCTTTAACTGTAGTTCTTTATCAAATCCTGTTAAATTTGGTGCCCAACTTTAATCAAAAGATTGATGAGTAACATACAGAAAGCTTTCAGTTATTAAATATATTACTGACACATCTGCCTAAAGTCATTAATAGTTCTTGCTCATTATTGTTCATGTAAGAACTTACTATATTTATCACTACATATATGTTAATTAGTGCTGTTTAAAAGACCTTCACAACCTGAGAATCTTTTGATTGTTATGGCATAAACCCATGTTGAATACTTATTCTTTAAGTGTTAGCAATTTCATTCAGCACTAAGTTGTAGTTTGTAGACACACTATATTCAAATATGGTACTGCACTATTCAACTAATCAACGTAAATTATTTATTCAATGGATGCAATTCAATAATAGAAATTGAGACCTGAGACTATATTTAAAAATTAACATTAGTTAATTTCAGACAGTGACAAAAATATAAAAATATATAAATGTATCAATACTCTCCAAATTATGTAATTGATATTACAATTTTTTTAAAAAAAAGGTAATATCATTGGGAATAAGTATTCAATATTATAGTTCCAATATTTTCATTGTACTTCATCTTTCAACAATTTAAACAAAGTTGAGATATTACTTCCTTTTACTACTCATATCTAATTGATGTTTTAACTATGGACATTTCAAAATAAAAAAAATATAATTTTCTTAAGAAAAATATATATGCAATGTTACAATTTACTCAATATATATATATATATATATATATATATATATATATATATATATATATTGAGTAAATTGTAACATATATATACATATATATATATATATATATATATATATGTACAATCCTTTTCATATATTAAAACAATCCTATCAATTTTCTAATTTATATGTTTACAATTACATCTGTTGACACTTAATCCTAGGAATTCATTTACATTTCATTATTTGGATGGTATGTCTTCAGATTTCTCAACCAATATTTCTGACTGGCTATTAATTGAAAACTTTCTACTTTCTTCAATCAGCATTTCAAACTGGCAAGAACTAGTGTTTTTCCTTCATAACTATTTACCTAGAGGTTGATTATTACAATTTCATGTATTTTTGGAATATATCAGAGACTATCAGACAAATCTCTAGGCAAGAAAAACATTTAATGATGATGAGGGTCAATTATTATTTTTTCCCATGTAAGCCTGGATTTTGTAACTTTTCTCCTTCTATAATGTCACATAATAAGCTGGAGGTAAATTTATATACAAGAGCAAACTAGCAATGCATGTTAAGAAGGAATATACCATTACTTTGTCTTATCAATGATAACTTTATGGCGGTGAAAGTATTATTCTCTAATTCTTGCAAATATAGCTTGTTTAATATAACTTTATTGCATAAAGTTGTGACTAAATATCCATTACTCTGTTCTACTTTTCCTTACTGTATCAAGACCTGCTCTAATTTCTTGCATTTTCCTCATTGGACAAAATGAAAAATTAATTATTCAAACTCTTTTATAATTTCATCGTTGTTGTTGTGATTATTATTATTTGAGAAAACGTTTTTTTTCGAAAATATGTCCTTTCCAATTACAGCTACTTCCAACAATATCTTATTTTTTATTTTAAGGAAGAAAGTAAATTTCCCCTTTAAGAAAGATAAGAAAAAAATTTGAACTCTATTTAAAAACATCACGTTTGATGTGAAATATTACTTAATAATTTTCTTTTTAAAAATTAGTTTTACTAACTCTGCCTTTTTTATTTTCAAATATGTTTCAATATTTTATTTCTTTAATACAATTTGACCAATTAGCCCATTGGATTTGGCAATTACCTTATTAATCAAATCATGTTTAGAATGAGTTTACAGAATCTGAGATCTAAGAATTGCAAACCAAGATGACTTGTATCATTAGACATAATAGAATTGTATAGATCTATATCCAGAAAAAAAACAATCTATAGCAGTAATCAAAAAAGCTCTGTTAAAATAGGATTATAATCCTAAAAAAATTGCTTTTTTTATGGAATGCTTTAACTGGATTAATAATGACAGAACCCTCTCTCACAGAAAATATAAAAGGGAATATATGTGGATTATAGAATTACTCATGAGTGCCGTAATATGCAGCCTCACATAAATGAAATTCACAGAAGACATTCTTTCAAAGTACTTCACACAGACATCAGGCTTGTTATATATGGAATATGTAGACAATGTTTTCATTTGTACCCCAGATGGCAAATTAATCTAAATAAAAAATAATTAGCATAGAAATCACTATTACAGTTGAATATTGAATGTGATGATATGCTAAAAGGCATAGAGTTTCTATCTTTATATGTTCAGTTAGATGGCCATCAGTTGAACTACAAAATGATAGTCAAACCTATACAAGTTCAAGGCAAAATATGCTCTAAATCATTAATGCCTACTGTACATAAATTTGCAATCTCCATCTACATCAAATTCACAACCTATGCAAATTTGAAACTAACATAGACACATATATCAAGGACTTATTTGATATTAAATATAAATATAGGATACTCATAGTTAAAATATTCTATTTTAAAATTAGAAACAGACTTATGCTAAGTAAAAAAAACCCTAGTTTTCACTTTTCTCATATACCTAGGATAACTCAAAGCATAAACAAGATTTGCTCAGACACATATAATGTTATCTTTTGCACCTCTTCCATCTTTAAACATTTAATAAACAACACTAAGAATAGGTTGCCCAGAACAATATTGCCTAGTGGTGGACAAGATCATATGCAATCATTCAAATTACAGGGTTGTTTACTTTGATGAATCCTGAGCTAATCTTACAATGAGAGTGCCCAACACAGATATTAGTATAATAGGGCTATAACTATTGCTGAGGTTAGAAGTTAGATCCATATTTCCAGAATTCCAGAACAACAAGATCAAACATGGTCATATATTCAAGCCTACAAGGGTCAGTGTTGTCTGTTCTAAAAAAACCCTGCAATAACCTTTCAAAAAATGGAAAAGGTAAATTCCGCTCATTTATATTTTGTTATTAGATCACTAAAAATCTTTAGCTCAATAAATTATAAAATTGTTTTAAGTACTTCTGCTATGATTATGACTACAAGCTAGCTATGCTAAGCATACTATGTTAAATGAATTAAGCATATTATCTTAAAGAAATAAATAAGCTTTTCTTAGTACATATAATGATAATGTTTATTTTTGAATTACAATTGCTAAAGGAAAGATACAACATTATACTGGAATTAAGAATATCTTTTACATACAGTAAAAATGAGTTTTCAAAAACGAATGTTTGCCCAAATATATAACACACTGATTTAATATTCTGTTTTCTTGATATTTTGCTATGTAACTTTTAACTTCTTTGGCAGCAAACTTTTTTTTGAGAGTTCAACATTTTATCCAAATTGAAATTTTCCATGCCTTTTTGCTCAACCAAATTTTCCCAAAGCAAGCAACTAAAATAGCCCTTGTTTAGAGTCTTTTTGAGACAATCTTTTAATTATATCTGTTTACATTACGAAATTGTATATAAACAATTTTTATCTAATTTATGTTAAAAATTCTTTAATATGGGATACTTCTTTATAAAAAAAATTGTCAAATGTTATTTAAAAATTAAAGGTAAATTATTATTTCTATACTTAAGATTTCTATTGATTGATTATACTAATAAACGTATTCTAGAAATTCTTTGCTCTGAAGGCAACAAATCTATATTTTATGAGATCACTCAATATATACAGATAAATGTCAAATATAAAAAATATATTTATTTAAACAGAACAGGTAGAATTTTCAAGAAAGGAAAATTTTTAATTATAATCATATTATCAATTTTTTTGGAAAATGAAAAATTTTGATGAGAAAACAAATTATAGATAAAAACTACTCATGGGGAAATCAGAGAAAGGAAATTATATTGTAAAAAAAAATTAAAAAGCTATTATATTAACTTATTGATCTAGCTGCAATTATTAATGCTAAAACAGTCATTCGTTTTATTCGATTTAATTGTAGGTTTAATTTCATTCTATAAAATACAAGTAAAAATATTATGAATATTTTTCTATCCAGTTTATTAGATTTATAGAGCATATACATTTTACATTACATGAACTTAAAATTAAATATGCTGAGATTAATAAAATAATATGAAGATTAGAAATATTTTTATTTATATTTGCATCAACAATTCCTTGCTCTATTGGTACATTAAAATTACGTAATGTGAAATATTTATAAAACATATGCCATTTTACTTGGAGAAAAGCTCTATTCTTTGAGAATTTCAGTAAAGAAATCATTTACTCATTCATTGTTAAAGAAGTGTTCAATAAGACTCAATAATATATATATATATAGCTCAGATACATAGATGCCACTTTTGTCATATGGCAAAATGGAAAAAATAAATTAGATGATTTTTTCTTACATTTAAATAATATGCATCCTCATATTAAATTTAAAATGGAGACAGAGTCTGATGGAAAACTCCATTTTCTTGATGTTCTAGTCACCAGAACACCAAATAGTTTATCTTTTTCTATTTACAGAAATGATACACACACAGACAGATATTTACATTTCCATTCTCATCATCACCCAACTCAGATAGTTTCTGTAGCCAAAACTCTTTTAAATAGAGCAATTAACCTTTCAGATGAGACACATCTGAAAGAAGAAATAAATCATATTAATAGTGTTTTATTAGCAAATAGTTATAATTACAAATTTATAAAAAAAGTCTTATTTCAAGCCCAAAATAGACAACATAGAGAACAAAAAGATGATAAATCAGCTATTAGGATTTGTGTTCCATATGTAAAAGGAACTACAGACAGTATCGGACGTATATTAAAACGCTATAATATAGATACAGCATTTTCTACTCATCAAAAGATCAGCAATATAATAACCAAGCCTAAGGATTCAATCCCTCTTGAATCTTATGGTGTCTATCAAATTTCATGTAAAAATTGTAAAGCTTCTTACATAGATATGAGTAATCATCACATCAGTGTTAGGAGAGATGAGCATGCTAATGCAGTTAAACAACACTCATCATCATCAGCACTCTCACTCCATACTATAGATTCAGGTCATAAAATTGGTTTTTCTAGTACCAGGATCATATCCAGATGTGATAATCTCTACCAGTGCAAAATTAGAGAAGCCATTGAGATACTTAAAAGGCCAGATTGTATCAATAAGTGAGATGATACATGCAAACTTCCTCCTATTTGGAAAGATTTTTTTAAAAAACATTCCCAAATTTAACATTTTTCCTATTAGTGGAACTTTAACGTTTGTTCTCAAATTAGTGATTGTATCGCCTCTACAACTATCTTTCTACTTTTATAACTCTGTGGATGGCTTGTGTGACCAAGTCGAAACAGCAGTATATTAATATTAAAAGTTTTTAACATGGATGAACCCACAAAATATGTTTTATATATATACTTAAAAACATAATGGAAGACAGTTAACAACATCCTATTTTTTCAAACAAATATATTATTATTCTATGAAAAGTATTAAATAGAAAGCTGCCTTTTTTAAAAATTACGATGTTATCAGAAAACATTACACTATAAAATAAAAATGATTCTCCAAAATAATTAATTAATCTGCAGAAGTGGTTTAAAGGAGTGACTGAATCAAGAACATACTATGATTTACATCTCTATAATTATATAGTTATCCTTCATTACACCATCATTGGGAGAAGATAAATGATTGATAGATTTATTTAAACATTAATCATTCAAAACTATTATAATGTTCAGAACAAGTCTAATTATGCTTTTTTGTTAACTATTATTTATTTATTAGCCTTTAATATCACTTCTATATCATACAATTTACATTATATACCAGACACATCAAAATAATATATTGATAATAAATAATTTGCTTGTGAAGTTTTCAGTATATTTTTGGTATTTACTGGAATGCACAAGAATATTACTTGTTAACTATAGTTTTGTGTTGGCCCAATCATTCACAGTATCTATTAGTTTTTCTTAGCAATAATTTCAAATTGCAATTAGTTGCAGCTGTTACTTTGTATTTTTAGAAAATTTATTGACCATCTTTAAGAAAGTTGATCTTAAATGAATATTCCAGCAGTTTTGATTGCAGTTCTATAGCCAATATAAGTTCCGATAAGTCTGGAAATTCTTTCCAAGTATTATGAATTTTACATCAGTGTTCAGTAGAATATTACTAATCATTTTATTATAGTTTTACACATAGAATAAAAAATATGTAATACTATATATTGAGATTTTTTTTTTTTTTTTTCCGAGGAAGTAATTTTTACCATATGTTCACAAAACAGCATTCAGTTTTGCAGGAGCCTTTTAATTTTGATGTAATATATATATATATTTAATAGTAGCGAAATTTGCAGTTCTAATTTTGATGGACTATTAATTAATCATTGCATAAAAGAAAATGATGCCAAATAGCAGTGAAAGCTGATCGCTAATTTTTTTTATTACATTATGTAAAAATTATAATAAAATATTCTTGTAATTTATATATAGAGCACATCACTGTGTTATATATGAAAATAAAGTCTCTTTTAGATTAAACTGTGTATTATTTTGTTTCAATTCCTAACGTTTGATGAAATACTTATTCTTGTCAAAGTTAAGCCTTACTTAAGAACTGTTATGTCTTAATTTAAGTAATAATAATTATTTATATGGTTGATTATTCAGAATAGGTGGATTAACAAATAGATGATTTAATTAAAAAAACTCACTTTATTTTCATCATACAACCATGAAAATATTAAATATATATATACTTTTTTCATAGTCAAAGTTTATGCTTTCAAATTCTTACTTTAAACAAAAAAAACAACAACATTTTTTTAAAAAAACACTATTAAAAGTTTATATATAAACAGATTTTATATTCATTTTGTATAAAAAAGATAACAAATATTCAATAATCTCCAGTCATATGCTTTTTAAGAATTTACAAGCACTTTCCTGTGAGCATTAGTTTATAAAGCATAAGTGATTTATTTATGCTTGAAACTTATCATTATATAAGTCAACCTTTGCTCACCAAGCTCAAACCAGGTTATATTCTGTTGTGTGTCTAAATTATAACTTAATAAATAAATTATACAAATTTATTCAATCTGTAGCAGTAGAAAGAAAAAATCTTATTTTTAATCACCTGTGATTAGAAGAAAGTAGCAAATTTTGAATTTTATTGTAATAAAGAGTCTATTTATGTAGAGCTGTCTATGTAGGTAAAATAAACAAGGTAACAAACTTTTAGTCATGTGGTTTTTATAAATTTACATGCACTCTCCCATGAACATCAGTTTAAAAAGCATAATAGATCCACTTATGCTTAAAAATTATCATTATATATGCCAACCTTTGCTCACTATGCTGAAATCAGGGCTTTTAACCTATTGTGTTCCTGAATTATAACTTAATAAATGAATTGTACAAACTTATTGATTCTGTAGCAGGAGAGAAATAGAATTTCATTTTTAATCACCTACAATTAGAAAAAGATAATGAATTTTGAATTTTACTGTAGTAAATAGTCTATTTATATAGTGCTGACTACATATGTAATATAAAAAAAGGCAACAAACCTCCAGACATGTCTAATTTAAATGAGCAAAGTTCAGCTTATATAGGGATAAGCTTTAAGTAAGTAGTCACTTCTGCTTTTTAAACTGATACTCAGATGTGGGTGTACATAAATTCATAAAAAATGCATGCCAAAAGTTTGTTACCTTCTTTATATTACATCTATATCTGCAATATATAAATAGACTATTTATTAAAGTAAAATTCAAAATTCATTATTTAGTTCTAATTGCAAGTGAATAAAAATGAATTTCTAATCTCTCTTCTGCTACAGAATGAATATGTTTATATAATTCATTTATTAAGCTGTAATTCATGCACATAATAAGTTAAAGCCTTGATTTAAGCATGGTGAGCAAATGTTGTCATATATAATAATAAGCTTTGGGTGAATGCATGTAAATTCATGAAAAGCACATGACCCAATGTTTGTTACCTTGTTTATATTACATACACAGACAGATTTATATAAATAGAATATTTATTACAGTAAAATTCAAAATTTGCCATTTTTTTAAAATCTCAGGTGATTAAAAATAAGATTCTATTTTTTTCCTGCTACATATGAAAAATGAATAAGTTTGTACAATTCATTTATTAAGTTATAATTCCAGCACATAACAGATTAAAGACTTGATTTGAGAATGGTGATCAAAGGTTGGGCTATTTAATGATAAGCATTTAATGTAAGTGGACTACTTATGCTTTTAAACTGCTGCTTTCAGGTGAGTGACAATAAATTCATAAAAATCACATTACCAGATATCTGTTGCCTTCTCTATATTACATATGTAGTCAGCACTATATAAATAGATGACTTATTATATTTATTTTAGTTATTTGTCCATTTGTCTGGTCTAGAAGACTATCAAACAAATATAAATTATAAAATTTATTTATAAAAATTAAATGTTATTAAAAAGCTTATGTAAAAATTAGAATGAAATTGTAATGATTTTTAAAAAGAACATAAATAATTTTATGCTTATCAAATATGTAACACTAAGGATATAAATCCATTCATAAAATAAGTAAGTCTAAATACAAATATTTCACCAAGATAATTCACAAGCAAAATTCCTAAAGAAACACAAACTTGCAAACAATGCTTACATTTTTGATAGAACAAAATAGATTGGAATTAATTTGGCAAAAGGTAGGAGTTGTTTGCAGGATTTTTTAAATGTTTCTTTAATGCTGCTTATGAATTATCTTAGTGACTACTCAGATTTATTTATTCTGTGAAGTGAGAATCAACAAGTTACTAAATATATTTGTTTTTTAATGCTATTAACCATTTTGAATTCTGCAATATCTATTGTTACACCTAGTAGAAATTTTTGAAAATGTTCAACATTCCACTCTCATATAAAATATTTATGTTACACTTAAATAAATTAGACTTGATTTATTTTTAATTTAATTTTATAAGTGAATAATATTGTAAAAAATATTTGAAATTTATAATATTTAAAAGCTGATATATAATAGGAACAAAGAATGTAAACATTGCCAATGATGTTAGTATAAACACTTTTTTAGAAAACAAGCAAATATTTTTTTATTTAAATTTTTTTTAAATGCAAATAAACAAATGTAGATTTATGATAAATCTATAAAATTCTGCTATAAAATTTTATATTTAACTTTCCAATTATTAAAATATTCAAAATATTCTAACATTATCTCTATTTTTCTAAATTATGATGTTTCACATAAATCACAATAAACCTATATTGTATTTTTCATTACTAATATTATGGTCAAGTTTATTAACTTCTACTTATAAAACATAAATGAATAAAATTAAATTAAACATGTCAATAAACATCACATGATCACAATTTCTTATGCTTTTTTACAACTGTTCTTAAAACAGGCAAAAACTCACTATATGTATTGCAACACTGCGAGATAGAGTAATCTAGCTTACAGTGTAGCAATACATAGTGAGTTTTTGCCTGTTTTAAATTAAACATGTGTATGCCAGAAGGCATCCATTGATTACTCTAGCTTGCAGTGGGGCAATACATACAGTGGGTTTTTGCCTGTTTTAAATTAGACTTGTGTATCATTTTTGTTTAGTATGTAAAAATAATCAGAAATATTTTCTTAACCAAGCAAAAAATCAAATTTTTTTATTCCAAAATTTTTAAATGAAAATGATAATACCAGAAGAAAGAAGCAACCTTAAAAGAAATCTTTTCTTCAATCACAATAGAGTAAAGACTATTGATATTTTCTGATGGCTTGTAAAATACTAATTTCTTCAGATTTTTTAAATTAAAAAATCAATAAAATCATTAAAGCAGACTCTATGTTATTAAAAAATCTACACTAATGCTTCTTCTGAAGGCAACACCCAATGACTCTCAAATAAAGATAAGATGAGAGTCCTTTGATTAATGTGCCAATTTTGATAGATTATGATATTTCACAAAAAGCATGGTCAAACCTACTCTGTAATTTTCATTGTTAATATTGCAGTCAAGGTTTTTAACTTCTATAAAATAAAACAAATGATAAATTTAAAATGAAAATGTACATTCTCTTTGTTTAGCATATAATAATAATCAGAAATATTTAATAATCAAGCAAAAATCATACTTTAGAGTAAAGACTACTTGTATTTTCTGACTGCCAGACTTTGATTTCTTCAGATATATATATGAATATTTCTTGTTATGTGCAGTTAATATGACCTTATAGCATGAGTAAATAGCAAAACACAATTTTGAGATGCTATTTGTATATATCATGATTAAAGTATTAAATGTAGAGTTATAGAGAAGAAAGATTTATGTAGTTAATATTATTTAATAAATAATATTTAAAAATGTATCAGTAGATTTTTCTTGGTTGTTTTATAAAAAAAAAAAAAAATGTACTGCAATTTGACCATGACAAAATTGAATTAAAATTCACTATATTGGGGGCAAAGTAATATTTTCAAATACATGATTATTATTAATAAAAAAATAATATATAAATTTATGAAATTAATTTATAGCAAAGAAAATGTAAGTATATAGAAGGTAAACAAACTTCCACAATAAAGCTGTTTTTAAACTAGATGATAAAACTGTAAGGATACTTTTAACCCAGTCACAAGATAAAGTCTTTAAGGAAATAAGAGTGACCATCTTATTTCTGAACTTATATGGTAATTTATGAGCCAATCTTAAGTGTCTAGAAGTGAAAGCATGAATATATAAATCATTCACTTTAAATCCATTTTAAAATTTAGAATTCTTATTAGCATTTATGAAATATTAAATATTTACTTTGTGCCAATATTAAACAATGTTAAAATATGTAGTAGTGTATAAATTTTACAAACACAGTGTTTATTAAAATGATAATAATTGAGCTAAAATTTATGCTAGTATTTTACTTTAAATATAGATCAAGTCAATTTGGAGTGCTATGAACAGAGTTAGGAGTGAAAATGGAGTATAATAAAGATTATTAAATCTATATGTAAGTGCCTTTGTTATTAATTTAATTATAGAATTAATAGCTATTGTGTCCTTTGAGAAGAACATAAATTATAATTATTATGGTCCACATATTATGTGATCACATTACATAAATAAATGAATACTATGATCATTGAAGAATCTTCTTGATATAGTGCTAGGCTATATGCCTAGTGGCACCCTCCTACCAGTTACCATAATATGGCTAATCTTCACAATTTTGCAGATATAATGACATTTTCTAGTGTCACAGTATATTATGTAAATAAGTTTAAATCAATTTTTTTGATTCAGTTAATTATAAGATAATAAACATCACATGATCACCATTTCTTATGCTTGCTTATAACTGTTATTAAAACAGGCAAAAAACTCACTATAAGTATTGCCTCACTGCAAGCTAGAGTAATCAATGGATTCCAGAATGCTTGTGCATAAAATCCACATCTAGTGCTACTCATCCAATATCCCCAGACTAGTTTCTGGCTTGTGGCCTTCATCAGTGAGGAGCCTTGGATATGAGAGCATTGCATCTAAGTCTTAGGATCTAATGCAACTCTCTAGCAGCCACCTTTTATCTCTACTTAGCTACAAAACTATGAGTTTTAAATTGAAAACACCTTAATATTTTCAATCCAAGCCCATCAGCTTATATAGTCATATAGGTCTGAGAACTCAGTTCAGTACTCATACATTTTGGTGTCTTTGGTTATTTAATAACCATAGCCACCAATATCCTATTAGTGAGTAGGCACTAGATTCGGATTTTATGCACAAACCTTCTGGCATCCACTGATTACTCTAGCTTGCAGTGAGGCAATACGTATAGTGAGTTTTTGCCTGTTTTTATTAATTATAAGATCCCACAACCACTCATCATTTTTTTAAAGTATATAAATTTTGGACTTATAATTGTAAAAAACAACAAAAGGAGAGTATTTTTATTCTGCTAAATAAATTAGATAAGTATAAAGTGTAAATAATGATTATCATACTTACTCAAATTGCACCCAGAATATATAACAATAAAAGAAACATTTATGATAGTCATTGTGGATTTAAAATTAGTAAAAGACATTTGGAAAACTTTTAGCATACAATCCATATTCTGAAAATTAAAATTCTTAAGACCCTTATAAGTACTTAAAAGCAAAGAAATAAAATTAATTACATGTTTAATCCACTTAGCAAAGACAATTGGTTTCCCAAAACTCTTCATTAAGCAAGAATATCATATAAAGAATAAGCATTTATAATGGTTGTCTATGGAAGAAAAATGGCCAATTATTCCAGATAAACAATTACCCTATAAACTGCAAATATTACCTAAAATTAACTTATCTAGTATATATAAAAATTAAAAAAACCCTTAGTGTACATTACATGCTGTTGTAAATTGTGCTATGTGTATTATGCAGGCATTCACTTAAAGTGTGTACATATCATATGATAATGCAACTTAAAATTTATGTAAAAAAAACAAATTAGCTTAAAGTTGTTACTTCCAATGATCTATTCACCAAACATTATTATTCAGTTTTCTCAGTCATCAGTTACACATTCTAAGATCCATTGTTGTCTTCTAATTTCTTTAAAAGTGCTTGGATTTTCAGAATGATAGACAAGAAGTGATTTCAGGTTTACATCTTCCATATTTCATCAAAGTAATAATATAAGATGAATTTTGGATAGCTTGTAACCTGGGCTTTTCTTTCTTCTTCTGAAATAAATGTGCATGAAGGTGTTCATTTCCAAAAAGGTCAGGTTCATCAATATTGAAGACTTGCTTCATGGTATTTTCTCCTTTATAATATCCAATAGTTCAGATGGAAAATTTGCTACTGCAATAGTATCTAATAAGATTGCATCTTCAATATTTTTTATATTGTATTGATATCCACACTTCTGAAATTTACCAAACCATCCATGACTGCCTTTAAAATATAAATCTCTGACACTTTTATCTAATTCATCAATCACTTTTTGCCAAAGAAATTGTAAGGGTTTTATCGCTTTGTGCTGAATTAATAAAAATGTTAACAGAACTTCTTGGTGATTATGTTAATGTATTGTAGCAGAAAGTTTTTAAATTTTTTAAATAAAGAATGCAATGATTTTATGATTTTGGAAAGCTTGGAGGCACCTGTGATGGGTTTGAGCATTTTGTTATATTTTGTATTTGTATTTCAAAATGATGGTAACAGTAGACACACAGATAAACCTATAGAGGAAAATATGCCATGATTTTTCCCTTTTTTGGTGTAAAATAACCTTTTTGGTTTCCAAGCTCAAAGATTTTATTGACTTTTTAATGGTATTATTTGTTGCTGTAATGCATTTTAAACAGAATCTCTAAAAAGATTTAATATCACTAGGAAAAAAATGTGTGTTTTTATTCTGCAAAAAGTACAGCAAAATGGACTGAGAAAGTAAAACTTGACTAGCTTTTAACAATTATTTGTGTTTTTCTGCACAACTGTTTCTCATTAAACTGAAAAAAAAAATCCATATTCAATTTTTATTTTTTTAAAACTCATCCTATAGTCTTATACTATATTACCTACATGAAATTATTAAAATTAATAAAAAACAATGTTCAATAAAAACTCATTTGATTTACTATAAAGACTTGTTACTTATTATTATTGTAACAATAGCCAAATAAAGATACAATATATTATAAAACCTAATAACAATCAACTATAAAAAAATTCTGACATATTGAAAAAAGGAAAAAAAATTCATTATGAGTTTGCATATTATAATCAATATTTAAAGATTTTGTTACAATGTGTACTATACTCATCAAAATAAACAAATATGATAGCTGTAGTAGATTGTATTGGCCATGACATCTCACTTATTTTATCAAGTGCATGAATCATGTTTTTGCAATGACATAGACATTTCTCAAATATCACAATACATTTTGACAGCAGACTTATGTGCTATTTAAATAAAGATTAAAGACATTAATCTTATTCACTTTATTTGTATTGCATTTTTATTTTACATAATTAATTATTAATTGCATAAAATTATCCTCACATTTCTCCCCCAAAAATGCAATTTATATATGATGAATAGCAGTTTTGATTTGAATGGAATTAGCATTTATAGAGATTTTAATCCAAAAATGATTGTCTAAAATTTTAGCTAGTACACAATTTAAAATTTAACATTGGTAGTACATATGACCAAAAGTTATTTTTAGTTTTATGCTGAATGAAATTTATATTTATTTCTTGATACTGCATTTTTTTCTTTATACGTGTGATAATGCCACCATTGCTTTGGATATCTGGAAAGATTTGCAAGATGATTTAAAATCAAGGAAGCAGAGTGTTATTTTTAATTTACTTTTACTAATTTTTGATATTAATTGCATAAATCTTAAACCATTTTATCATTTTTATTCCTCTTCCCTTTTTTGCTAAAAATATATTAGATTTGCAATGGTAGCTGTTTTGATTTGACAGAAAAAGCTTAGTTCAAATAATTGACTGAATATTTTAGCTCACATATGTACTGTACATTTTCAGTTCTATGCTGAATGAATTTGGTATCCCCCCACCCCCGATAGAGTACTGTGTTTATTTACATTCGTGTACTGAATAAAACTTTTTATTTTTTTGCTTTTGCAATCGTTAATGATAAAAATATTTATTTTAAATATGTAATTAATGAAGTACTAATTGTCTTGTAAAAACACTGGATGAAAATTAAGTAAAATACAACTCATTCATAAAGCATACTTTAAGTTTATAATCAAAATATTGAAAAAGCACTGTATCATTGTGCATTATAAATAAACTATGTATAGTACAATTACAGCATGGAAGTCATTATTTTGATTTTGGATAAGATAGTTTAATAACTATCCTATGATATCATCAGTGTTACAAAATGGCCACCAAACATTAAAAAAAAATTTTTTTTTCAATCATTATAATGAATAATCAACTGTAAATCAAAATAATGAGTACAAATTGATAATGATCACTATTGTGAATTTTCACATAAAGACCATATTCTTAGTAGGGTGACAGATATATAACAACCATAATGGATAGTAAGTTTAAACTTAATGATTACATAACAGAAGTTGTAGCCAACAATAAAAATTGTATACAATCTACTTAAAGAAAAACTTAAACATGCATTAGAGATATAGATCTATTTTTAGAAAAAAATAATTATTCTGTATGTTGCATGGTTTTTTGCAGTGATAGAGTGGTTGATTCTAGAAATCAAAGTCTATTGATAATAGTCCAGCTCTATTATTTTCGAGTGCTCAATCTTTTTATGAATTCTTAAGTAGTAAACCATACAATTATTTTTTCTTTATTATTACTCTGTTATTGTTTTTCACATCTGAAATTGAACGATAAATAACAAATAATTTAAATGCACAAAATTGTAAAATATAAAAATGATAACACTTTTATCTTTTACATATTTTTAAAATGAGGTCAAGCTTAAATTGGAATTCTTTATTGCAGAAATCTATTTATTATTATATTCTTCAAATCATATTAAAATCAAATTGATATATATATAAAACAAAATAAATATCCGCCAATATCAATAATACAATAACAAAACTTAAATATATTCCAAACAACGGTAAACAATATATATATATATAAAACAAAATAAATGTCCGCTAATATCAATAATAGAATAACCAAACTTAAATATATTCCAAACAATGGTAAACAATTTATAATACAATATAAATAAAAACTCAATAAAAACTCATAAAGAAATATTTTCGATTATATTCATAATCATTTTCAACTCAACTTTCAAAATGGAATCATCTATTACCAACCGGAAACACATGTCGATTTAAATATCCCACAATTCATTAATCCTAACATTTGCCAACTGTCTATTTATTATCATATTTTTATATCTATTAATAAAAACTGCCTCTTTAATTTTTCTTTTTTCATTATCTCTCTCTTGTCCTAAAATTTTTATTTTATTTATATCAAAATTAAACTTAAAATTACAATTTCTATCATGATCATAAAAAACAGATTCAGTATATAACTTGACTTCATTACTATTATCATTACATATCTGTACATTTTTCAAAACTCTTTTATATAACAATTTATGTTCTTTAATTCTTTTCTCTATATTACAGCTAGATTCCCCTATATATGATAAGTTACACCCACAAAAAATTCTATAAATTATATTACTCACATTATTTTTTCTAACTTATCTTTTGAATTATTAACCATTCTATTTAAATTACCTGATCCATAAAAAGAAACATTATATATACCATTATAAACTTTTTCCATAAATTTTACTTGATTATTATTATAAAAAGGCAAAGAAATCCACTTCTTACTCTTAATTTCTTTATCACCAGTATTTCTATTAATTTTCTTACTAAATTGACAAACCATTTGATAAATTTCTTTTATATTATAACCTACACTTAATAATTCACTTACATAATTTTCTATATTTTTCTTTTTATCACATGCATATTTACACAAAATATTATTTCTATACAAAAAAGACCTAAAACCAGCCATCTTATAATTATGTGGCACGTTAGATAAATAGGGAATATACCCTCTTAGTTTCACATACTTATAAGATGGCTGGTTTTAGGTCCTTTTTCTATAGAAATAACCCTCTAGTTTCAATATGCATGTGATAAAAAGAAAATATTGAAAATTATGTAAGTGAATTATTAAGTGTAGGTTATAATATAAAAGAAATTTATCAAGTGGTTTGTCAATTTAGTAAGAAAATTAATAGAAATACTGGTGATAAAGAAATTAAGAGTAAGAAGTGGATTTCTTTGCCTTTTTATAATAATAATCAAGTAAAATTTATGAAAAAAGTTTATAATGGTATATATAATGTTTCTTTTTATGGATCAGGTAATTTAAATAGAATGGTTAATAATTCAAAAGATAAGTTAGAAAAAATAACGTGAGTAATATAATTTATAGAATTTTTTTGTGGGTGTAACTTATCATATATAGGGGAATCTAGATGTAATATAGAGAAAAGAATTAAAGAACATAAATTGTTATATAAAAGAGTTTTGAAAAATGTACAGATATGTAATGATAATAGTAATGAAGTCAAGTTATATACTGAATCTGTTTTTTATGATCATGATAGAAATTGTAATTTTAAGTTTAATTTTGATATAAATAAAATAAAAATTTTAGGACAAGAGAGAGATAATGAAAAAAGAAAAATTAAAGAGGCAGTTTTTATTAATAGGTATAAAAATACGATAATAAATAGACAGTCGGCAAATGTTAGGATTAATGAATTGTGGGATATTTAAATCGACATGTGTTTCAGGTTGGTAATAAATGATTCCATTTTGAAAGTTGAGTTGAAAATGATTATGAATATAATCGAAAATATTTCTTTATGAGTTTTTATTGAGTTTTTATTTATATTGTATTATAAATTGTTTACCGTTGTTTGGAATATATTTAAGTTTTGTTATTATATATATATATTAAATCTCAGCACATTAAAAGTGAAAAACAAATTTAGCACTTTTGTCGTAATCTGCTAAACGTTGCTAAATGTCAAACCTGATTAATGAGAATGAAATAATAAATGAGTTGATTTGTATCACCTGTATGCTTTACCAAATAGGAAACATTTATACTCAGAAAGATAAATAATCTGCAGGATAAAGAAGAGGATCAGCGAAAGAGAAAGAAATGCCAGATTTAACAATTAATTAATGGTTTTCTATAGTCTAGTTAAAAATATTTAGCTGTTCATTTAATGATTAATATTGAATATTAGTTGAATTGGATATTGCAGGCTACAAGAAAATAAACTTTTAAACCAGATTGAAATCTGATGAACTTTTCAAGATTCATTCAATCTGCATTTGAACCCAGATTGTAGATATGATATGAAAATATGTTTACTATACGTAGTGAGGCTATATTCACACACAAATATATATATAATTACGCAAACATAACTTTTTAAAAGATAAAATAAGATCAAATTATTGGAAATTAGATTTGCCTTTTTTTACTTTACTTTTTAGAAGCAAAAAGATGTAACGCAATACATATGATAGAAACCCCTCAATTTGTTTATTAAAAGTAAAGTAATTCATTTTTCTTTAAGTAAATATGTTTGCTGTTATTTAATATTATATTTTAATGCATTTTTGTCCTATAGCGATAATGTTAAACATAATTTTATAACTGTTGAAAAAAATGATATGTTAATACAGACGGTTTATGATACAATTTTTTATAATGATAAAATCATTAATTAAATATTGTATATCTATAGGTAAATAAATAAAACAATCTAATATATTCAAAAAATTTTTATGAAAAAACTAATGCATTTTTGTACTTGTCTTATTTTTTATTTAAAACTAGCTATATATCCATACTAATACAAAATTAACAATCACTCAAAAATGAATATGGTTCATTCCAATTCCAAAAAAAAAAAAAAAAAAAACAACAGGTGAGAGAAAGAGAGAAGAACAAAAGAACTACTCTAAAAATGTGTTTTGCAATAATAAAAAAACAATTTATGAAACCTAAATATTTCCCCCAATTAAAACTTACTGATCCATAGTTGGTTTAATTGATATATTATAATGTTGTCTGTTAGTTACTTCAGCAGAAAACTTTTCTTTCTAAAATAATTCAACACTATCTGGTTGCAGTCTCTAATGTATTTCGTTCTTTGCCACATCTTCCCAATAGAAACAATAGACATAGCACTTCTTTAGAATGTCTTTAAGATAATTCTGATAATGTAAACAAAGTAATATCATTTACAAAGCCCATGCTCAAGTTTTCTATAAAACACCATTATACTGACCAATAATTACATGATTATGAATTGATAAACAAGCTTTGTGCTTTATTAGATTTGATTTACAAGTGTCAAATGTGAACATTATCTAATAAACCATGAAATGAATATGAATATATATATATATATATATATTTGTAAAAATTATGAATGTTATTAAAAATAGTGCCCCAGATATTAACATTATTACACATACATTATTAAGTATTTGTTTAGTAGAATTTATATAAATTTTGCTTATGACTTATTGAGAATCTATCAATCTATATAAATCTATGAATAAAATTATATATTGTTTTTTTTATTTTTCGAAATATATTCTAATTTTTTAATACGATTAATGATAATATTTTTTGAGAAAGTATATTGTTTTTTCAAAGAGTATTAAGAAGATGATATAAGGACATTATAATATCAGGACAATACATTTTTATTACAAAATATTAAAAAAAGTACTTACATTTAGTAGAACTACTCATTATTATTATGAATATAAAACAATAGATTTGTACATGTGTAGCAAAAATAACATGAATAATATGAGATGATTTAATTAAGTAATAACATTTGCATAAATTAATGACTAATTTTTAAAGTCAATGATTTTTTAGAGAATTTATAATAAAATAAATAGTAATTAGAAAACTAAAATGTTAAATATATCAACAAAATAAATGCTAAATTAGTAAAAGTAAGTATGTTTAATCATTTAAACATTTTTGGATTGAAAACAATTAATATATAAATAAAGATGAATTCATTAAATTGGATGGCTTTGCAACCAGCTCTAGACCTTTTTCATTTATTTTTTTTACATTTTTCTTTCAGTTGTTTTTTTTAATAAAAAAAACCTTATTTTTTATGAAATATTTCTGTTTGAAATAAGTTTAATGAAAAATAAATGTGTGAATAATGTAATAATAGAAACAAAATATTAATTTTGTGAATGAAAATAAAAATAATGTTATCAATACAAAAACAATTCATAGTAGCAGCATTCAATCTAAAAACTGTAACAAAAATAATATATTTTAAATAAAATTTTTAGGTTTGATATAAACTTCATTAAAGGCATATAAAAATTATAAAATGATTTCATTAAAGCATTTGTGTAAATAATGGAATTAATTTTTGAAATAATAAAAATCAACTTTTCAATTAAAAACAAACCAATAATAAAATTATTCACAAAAATCATTTTTGTCTGATATCATAAATATTTTAAACAAAATAATCTTCTTTTAGAAATCAAATGTAGTTAAATTAAGAAATTGGTATGTACAACTTTTACAAAAAAAGTGAAAAATATTCATATTTTTCTGTATCATTAAGGCAAAAAGTTGCACAAGTGAAGAAATTTATTTTTGTCTAATAAAAATTATCTTTTGTCTCTTTCTATGTTATTTGTTACTGATATCTAAGCATAATAGTTATGATTAAATGGCTTTCAACCATGAAACATTATAATGATTAAATTTTCATTGCAAGTTTTACTAATAAAATCTAAATAAGTTCTAGATCTCTTGAAACCTTATATTTCAGATTGTAGTGCCAATAGAAATCTTTCACATTTCTTCAGATGAACATTAATATAGACAAGAAGTGATGATTTTGATGAAGAAGTGTATTGGTTGAATAAAATGAAATGGATAGCTATAAGGAGCTTGAAGATCTTTAGTCAAATTCCCTACATTACATTTAAATTTTAAATACATGAATTATGTGATTATTTAAAAAATATTATCTCTACAATTGTTTTTTGTTTATCTGCATTATTTTGTTTAATTATACAAGAAGGATTAAAACTAAAATTTTTTAAAAATAATATTTAATAAATATCTTTTAAAATAAATGATCGATCTTGTCTGTATGAGCACATATGTAATTGTATGCAAATATTTTAAGTAAAAAGATTTGTAGAAGAAAGTATTAAAATTTTAATATAATTATTGGAAATGAAATGTATTTTTTAAAATGGCATATTTAAATGAAGTTGTTGTGATAAATATTGATAAGGTAAATTTACAAATAATTTGTGAATATTCCTTTATAAAGTCCATGGAACTGTAGATTTTATATTCTACGTTATAGATTTTTTAGAATATCTCTGATTTCGCTTAGCTATGTTCTTGCATAAATGTAATACTTTTTCAAGGCAAGTACTTGATAACCTGTATCTTTACTTAATGAAACTTCAAAGATCTCCTTTCCAATGCAGAATAGGTTAATCCCAGCAAAAGCATAATGATGGTAAAATCGCTATAATAATTTATTTCCAATTGATCATGTCTTTAAATTCTATTGCACTATGGGTCTTTGGCTAAACAGCCTATTTAAGGGTAGAATTATTTGACTTAGTTATCTTTTACTTGATAGTAACTTTAATTGTAACTATATCAATTTATTTACTTTTTGTCTGCTTTGTATAAGTTTTTCTGAAAAAATATTTTAATCTTGCTAATAAAAGTGACTTTTTCCAAACATCCTTTATATATATATATATATATATATATATATATATATATATATATATATATTTGAATATATATATATATATATATATATATATATATATTCAAAGTCTTTAATTAGTTTCTTTTTATAATTTGTCTTTTTATCTTTTATACAAATTTTGTTTACATATTATGTAATTCTTATTTTTAAATGCTTTTAGACTCCATTTGTTTAGAATACATTTTGTCATTTATTTTTAACATACTTCTATCAAATAGATTATCTTGAAATTTTGTATGTGTTAGGAATAAATGATAGTGTAATATGATAATAAAATACTTTAGGATTGTTCAAAAATTTATATAATATGAGGTTATTGACAAGCCAAATTTCAAACACATTGATATAGTTTTAATCAATTTTCTTGTGATGTACACTGGAGAATGGTATACATATTTCTAAAGAAGTTTACAGGGGAAAATATTTACATCATATTCAAATAGAAATAAAAACAAATCTAAATTT
The DNA here is from genome assembly GCA_028023455.1 of Epiperipatus broadwayi. Classification (NCBI taxonomy): domain Eukaryota; kingdom Metazoa; phylum Onychophora; class Udeonychophora; order Euonychophora; family Peripatidae; genus Epiperipatus; species Epiperipatus broadwayi. The sequence goes on along the minus strand of JAQFVV010006371.1, from coordinate 1,860,173 downwards.
TGCCTAATTATAAAAGTTGTGTAAAAATGCATAAAATTTGAATTTCAATTAATTGTAAAAGTTTCTTTTTCTAAATGCTTCTTTCATAACCAAAACAATATTGGAATGATTCCTTTCAAATATTAAACAAACTGAACATTGTTTTTGTTTTCATTTTAATTAAAACTGGAAAAATTAGGATAATATACATAAAAATATTTTATAATAAATATTTTTATTTACTATACAAATAATGAGATATTATTTTATGTAACGCTGTTACTTATGTAATAGTAATATTAGCGATTATGCCAATGCGCATGCGCTTTAAAGATAAATTATAAATGAATACTCAATTTTTCCAGACATGAGATATAGTATTTTAGAAAGAATGGAATGAGTCCACCCATTTTTTTTACCCAAACATTTATGTATGGGCAAATCTTAAGTGTGTGGAAATAAGAGCGTGAAGGTGTTCCATGATCACTTTAAATTACATTTGTTATATTTGAATGAATGACACTTGCGAAATCTTTACAATTTATGAAACATCATTCTTTAGCTGAAATTAAACATATATAATGAGATATTATTTTATATAGTGCTATGTTTTTATGTAATAGTGGTATTAGCAATTAAGCCAATGCACATGCACTTTAAAGATAAATTATAAATGAATACTCAAACATAACAAATGTAATTTAAAGTGATCATGTAACACCTTTACACTCTTATTACCACACACTTAAGATTTGCCCATACATAAATGTTTGGGTCAAAAGAATGGGTGGATTCATTCCATTCTTTCTAAAATACTATATCTTGTGTCTTGAAAAATTGAGTATTCATGTATAATTTATCTTTAAAGCACATGTGCATTGGTTTAATCGTTAATATTACTATTACTATACAAATAGTAAAATGTTAAAAATAATATATATAAGAATATTTTATACTAAACATTTTTATTTACTATGCATTAAAAAGCCAAAAAAAATTGTTTTCTTTATCACAATTGATGTTTTATAATATTTTCAGATTAAGTTATTCCATGTGTTTAAGTTTAACCTATCTAAAAGCTGAAATGATTTCTATGTGATGGATAGTTACAATATGGTACAGTTGAGATAAGGGATGCAATGATGTATTAAAAAAATTAATCGGTAAATAAAGTATAAAAATTATTATTCCACAAGAGTAAATGGAAGAAAAATAAATGAAAACAATACTGTAAACAATCTGTATTTTTTGAATAGGAGTAGGAAACTGATCATATGTTTAAACCCAGAGAAAAATAGTAAAAAAGCATAAAATAAAGAAATCCACCTATTATTAATAAAAAAATTCCTTTAATATTAGAGTCAATAGCATGGGTTTGTGCTAAATATTATTTTTTTTAATGTGCTAATGTAAAGCCCAATAACATTGCTCTTATCAGTAACTGATGTTTCAATTTATGTTGATATGTATATTTCAGTTTACTCAAATAAATTATAGACTTTCTTCGGTAATGATGCTCTGCATCAGAAACTTGCCATAACAATCTTTTGAAGTTTGTTACATATTATTTATTTTTTATCTATATATTATTATGGAATACTATTTAACAATATAAAATAATTTTTGTTTGTATAATGTTAAATGATTAAGCATTAGAGATCTATGTTAATTTCAACAAGTTTAAGCTTTAAAATCAATGTATATAAAAATCTAACTGTCAACTAGAATGTAAAGTATGGAGATCAAGGTGTTGGAAATTTTGAACTCTTTTAAAGAGTTGTTCGCAAAATCCTTCTAGAGTATTTACACTGATACACAGTTTTAATATAATTATATTTAAAAGGATTGATGGTAACTTATAAAAAAATATGCTTGGTTAAATATATATTTTTCAACTATATATATTTTTGTAGGCATATATTTTATAAATTTGTTTAAATATAGAATTGCATATTATTCTTATAATCTTTAACTGAAGTTTAAACTTTATATCTGTGCTAGAGATAATCTCTAGTTTCAAAAATGATTAGTAATAATCATTAGTGTATTTATCTGAAATGAATGGTGTCAAAGTTGTGAGTGGAGGGAGTTTGACAATGGTAAATGAAAATGTAACAAGTTATTCTAGATAAATACTTTGCATATAATAGGGATATATATGAGAGATAGTGACCTGGGACAACTGAGGAGTGCTGGTTCAGTACAAGATGCATCTTGGGGGGTCATTTGTCTTTTATTATATCTTTATTTATATGAATTTGAAAAGAATTTGGGAAGTGTGGAGGTGTTTATTATGTATATAAAGAAGTTTAAATCTGCACATTTTAAATAATGCTAACTTATATGAATATAATTGCATGCATACACACATACATGTACATAAATTTATATACATGTCAACTATCTTTAATTAATAATTCACATTCAACAGGCAATATTGATTTTACTAATGTTACTTGATTTCAATTTTAATAATATAAGGAATTCATTCAAATCAGGTGTTGTCATTTGGTCATAATACTGTATTGCACAGATATTAAATCTATATTTAAGTAAAAAACTTATCATAAATATAATAAACAATTTTTATTGTTATTTTTTTTAAAAAAAAATCATTAATAATATAATCAAATACAATAAAAAAGAAAATTGGTGAGTATATTATTTAATCATCGAAATATTTATTAAACTCTGCATACAGCCTTTGGAAGTAAAAAAAAACAAATATTTGTTAATTATATGAGTGATATAGGATGGAATAAACATAATTAAAAATATACACAATATAGATTATTGGCAAATAATGATATATATGCTTATATTAATATGAGAAAAATGATGAAAATAATATATATATAATTGCTATCAAAGTTACTCAAGACAAGAAAAATTCTTAAAATCTTAGCAATGAATAGAATCTCTATTATTAAAGGACAAAAACAATTAATAAAAAATAATCAAATAGTTGCTTAAAAGTTTTTAAGAAGTTTGAAAACCAGAAATGACAGACCTGATCTAGTATTTATGGATCTCGTGTTTCATATTCTATCACTCTACCATTACTCCAAAGAATGCCAGATAAAATAATTAAATAATAATATTGACAAACTCCTATATCATAATAAAACAAGTATGATCAGATTATCTTTAATAGTCGTCATTCAATCAGAATTTGAATGTGACGAAAATCTCTTATTTTATGATAATTTTCATATGAATATGCTAAACAAGGTTTTAGAAAAAGAAATACACATTAGCATAGCATAATATTACAAATTTTAAAAATCAATTACTGTATTTCTCGATAATTGTGTTTGTTTTAAATATATTATTTTTATAATTCTTAGTTTAATAAATAAATAATTAGGCGAAGAAACAAAAATATTTGTCGGATTAGTTTTCCATCTTTTGCATAATTTTTTTGGACTAGCAATGAAGCAAATTGTATTGCTTCCTATATCATTATCTAGAATCATAACTAATTACATAAAACAAAATTTATTGATATCAAAGTCAGTGATTTGTGAAAACAGAGAAGACTAAAACATTTTTAATTTCTTGGAAATAACGTTTATGTTGAGATAGCAATGCCTAAGGAGACATATTTTAATAATAAAAATAAATTACATATTTGTGTCTAACTTTTTTATAGTAATCAATAATCATTGTACAAATAAAAAAATAATCAAAATATATATAAAAAGTTTTATAAAATTTTAAAATGAATTATTAATTGAATAGGAATATATTACTTTATATGACTGGAAGCAGCTTGAATTGTACATAATGAAAATGAAGAAAATACAATTTATATATTGTCATCAAATAACTACAAATATATATTAATTAACTTTTAAAATGTATTTTAATTATTAAACTTTAATAAGATTTAATTCTACACACGAACACGCACGCACATATACATGCGAAATTATGGATTTATTTAGTGAATTAACAATGCAATAGTTCATGGATTTATAAAAATAAGTTTATCATTTTCGCGGTCGGATTTTTTTTTCGGTTGAAAATTCTTTCCATTTAAAAAAAACATTCAAAATTAAAAATTAGAGGTATTTTTATGAATATTAAGTTTTATGGGTTTAATGCAATTTCTTCATTTTTAACACAATATATATATATATTAAAAATGAGCATTTAAAGGTTGTGAAATGCAACTTGTATATCATATTTTAATCAATTAATATATGTTTAATAAAAATGTATTATAAAATATGACTTTCAAAATCTAGTCACAATTTGACAATAAATATAAACTTACTATACTTTAACTATTTAAATTTTGGCTGTTTGCAGGATTGCCTTTAATGAGAAGCTACTGAAAAAAATCTGTTTAAAATCATTATCAACCTTCTGATATATTTTTCATATATTTTTTTTTTTGATTATTGATGATATATATTTAAAAATATCTAAAAAATCTTTTTTAATGCATCATTGTTGTATATCCTCATATTCCTTCTTTTCTTCATAAATTCTCTAGTCTCAGTAGAAATTTTATTAGTCAATTGCTGTTTTTTTCTACCAGCAATCTTTGTTGCAGTTTTTAAAAGTGTATCAGTTATTTTCCTATTAATGTCATTCAAATCTGAATCATGTTCAAAATCTACTAATACTTGAAACCGATTTGTAAGTTCTAATTTAAATTCATTAGAATGTGTCTGAAAATTAGGAATATCAACTGTAAATATTGTTTTTCTTAATAATTTTTGTCTCTCTAGTTTTGTATTAACATGTATCTGACATCTTACTAATCGATGAACACTTCCTGTATTAAATTTATTAAGAATATTACAATCTTGAAATATGTATTTTCTGTTAGTAAAAATATAATCCAATTCTGCTGTACATTCATTTGGATGCTTCCATGTCCATTTCCTTTTAACATTCTTCTCAAAAAAAGAATTCATAATATAAAGTTTTTCTTTTTCTGCAAACTCCACAAGTCTATGTCCTCCCTCATTTCTATTACCATAACCAAAATTACCTACAGCATTTTCATTTATTTACCAATTTTGTAAAATGGTGCAGAAAAGAGTTGAAAATGATTATGAACTAGCAAGGAAAGCTGTAGGAGAGAATAAGAGTCTAAAGAGTGTAAAACAACATTTTGGTATTGGTAGGAACTTTATATCTGGAATAAAAAAAAAGATGGCATTATTACTAAAAAGAGAGATGACATCATGAAATGTGTAGAAGACTTCTATCAAGAATTATATAGTAATAAAGAACAAGTGTCTCCTATACCTATTATATATTCTGAATTGCCCAGAATTTTGAATGAGGAAGTGAGACATGCAATTAAATTTATGAAGAAAGGGAAGGCTCCAGGTAATGATGGAATTATAATTGATATATTAAAAGAAGCAGGTGAAGAAATATAATTTTTTTTAGCAAAGTTATGTATCAAATGTCTAAATGATAAAGATGTACCAGATGATTGGAAGAATGCAGTATTAATATTAATATTTAAAAATGGTGATAAAGAAGATATTAAAAATTACAGACCTATCAGTCTTTTATCAGTTTTATACAAAAATTTTACTAAGATAATTACAACTCATCTACAGAAAACACTGGATTTCCACCAACCAAGAGAACAAGCTGGATTTAAAAGTGGTTTTAGTACAGTAGATAATATCCAGGTATTGAGAGAAGTTATAGAAAGGACAAATGAATATGAGTTGCCATTATGCTTAGGATTTGTAGATTATGAAAAGGCATTTGATTCTATAAACATTTCTTCAGTGATTATAGCATTGGATTATCAAGGTGTTGATCCAGGGTATTGTCATATTTTAAAGAATATTTATAAAAATGCAACAGCAACAATTAGATTACATAATGATAGTAGGAAAATCAACATTGAAAAGGGTGTAAGACAGGGTGACTCCACATCTCCAAAAACTTTTTACAGTAGTGCTGCAAGAAGTATTTTGTGGATTAAAATGGGAAGCCAAAGTAGTGAAAGTAAATGGAGATTGTTTCAGTCATTTGGATTTTGCAGATGATGAAGTTGTCTTTGCAAATAATGCTTTAGAGCTACAGGAAATGTTGCAGGAGTTATCAGATGAAAGTAGGAAGTAGGACTAAAGATAAATATTAAAAAGACTACAGTAATGTTTAATAGATTTTCTCAAAATATGAAAATAAAGATTGACTATGATGAGTTAAAAGAAGTTAACAGTTACAAATACCTTGGTCAGATTATTAATACATATGGAAACATAATGGATGAAATTAATCATAGAATTAAACTTGGTTTGAGTGCTTTTGGTAGAAATAACTTGATACTAAAAAGAAATATGCCTATGTGTTTGAAAAGGAAGATTTTTAATAAATGTGTTTTGCCAGGTCTTACTTATGGATCTGAAACTTGGACACTTAATAGAAGAGAAATACAGAGACTTCAGACCACTCAAAGAAGTATGGAGAGATTCATGTTGGGAGTAACAAGAAGAGATCAAAAACACAATGTATGGATAAGAGAACAAACAGGTGTTACTGACCTCATTGAAAAAATTAAAATATTGAAGTGGAGTTGGGCTGGACATATTTCTAGAAGAAATGATAACAGATGGACAATTGGAAATTTTAAACTGGATTCCGGGAGATTGTAAAAGACCCAGAAAAAGACCACATGAGAGATGGATGGATGAAATAAAAAAGTGTGCAGGAGTGATGTGGAGAAGAGAAGCTAAAGATAGGACCAAATGGATTGAACTTGGAGAGACCTTCATCCTGCAGTGGATTGATAATGGTTGATGATGATGATAATATAAAAAATAAAAGTTTACACACACACACACACACATATATATATATATTGGAATGATAAGCTTTTTTCAAACTAAATTAGTATTTACAAATTAAGAGTTTAAAATAAATAGAAATTAGTCTATTTTGTGAAGTTAATGATTACACTTATTGAAAACTCTAAAAATTGAGAAAGCAAATGTATATGGAATTTTTTTTACATTTTCAAGAGAAAAATATATTGATATTATCATTATTTAGAAACTTACTATTACCATACTGACATATAAATAAAAGCATAGCATTTATTAGTATTGTAATAATATGAAAAATACAGGTTTAATAATAGAGAATCTGGAGTTATAAAGTCCAACATTTGGGTAGCCATTTGTAATCATTTGGAACATTTTGGGATTAAAAAATGGAGAATCTGATGCTACATGAAAATATGGTCCTATACTCAGGTAGCCATTTGTAACAGTATACTACACTAGAGCTAAATTATGAGGAAATGGAAAATCATAACATACCTAAATAAATAAAATATAAAGTTAAATATAAGAGGAATGAGCATGAGAGATTAGCACAGAACTAACTTTATGTTCATGAGCATTATACAAAAGTAATAACAAATATTCATCATCATGAATAATCAACAATAAAAGTAAATCAACAGTCAATTGTGTGACCAGGTTCAAACATGGTTCACTATATACCAGAGTAATTATTTAGCCACAGCTGATTCTCAGTCAGAATACAAATAGTAATTATCTGGATGCACATAATTAGGTGCTATTCAATCAAAATACAACAATAAGCCTTATAATGCTGAGATACTAAAAACATCCTGACCACCATCAATGCTCTGGCCAATTAGTACCATTAATGTACTGGTCAACTATAAACTAAATTTTTAAAGAAATAATAATGAAAATGACATGCAGTGTATTGATGTTAAAGGATATCCATTTTGAACCAACCAGGATCATCTGAATGACATAATACTAAACATAAAAACCCAAATCCACATAACTAACTGTTATGCACAAATGTAACTCAGGAAACAAGAACTATATGCTATTACTGTAAACAAGAAATAAATAAATAAATAAAGCAGCTTATTAGAAAGCACTTTAAGTAATTTCTAAGTTTATCCTACTTTAAGTAAATAGGTTTATTGGAATCATTAAAAATCCTAGAACACTAAGTTGTCATGAAATAAAGTCACATACACTGCAATTTATGTAACAGAAGTTGGAATCAATAAACACAAAAAATATTTTAAAACAATTATTTTATAACTTGATTAAAAAGAAATAAAAGAAATTGACAGAATAATATAAAATTTTAAACATTTATTTCATAAAAAATATACTTTCATAAAAATTATAATCAATCAGTTATTTATATTTACAAATTAACTTTTAATTTATTAAGTTATTTCCTTAAAATAAGTAAGAGTTGGAAAAACATTTTAAAATCTTTGATTTAGCTTAATTAATCTTTTGTTAAGTTTTTAGAAAGAAAAAATAATATTTCACACACAAAAATAAATCTAAAAAAAAAAAATTCTAAAAAAAACTCATAATTTTTAAGAAAAATTTGAACAGATTAAAAAAATATGTTTCACAATTTGAAATTATCAATTCTTACAAATATATATATATATATATATATATACACACACACACAAAAATACCTTTAATCGTAGTTTAATTTTTTTTCTGTGGAGTCCTTCTCTCAAATTATAATTTATTTTTTCAGGTGAGTTTTAATTTTGAAAGCATCTACATATGTACATGATTAATTTTTCTTTTATCTGGTATGCAGTATTTCATTTTCAAGTTAACACCAGCAAACATTTACTCATTTTCTTTTAAAAAAATTTCCAGGTGAGCCTAACACAGACAGAGACTCATGAAATTGGTTAAAAACAAGGTTGCAGATTACTTTAGGGGAATGTCTTTTACATCTTTATTCCAGTAAAGGAAGATTACATAGAGGAAGACAATATTTAGCTTTCAGATAAAGTAGTACGTGGTTTTTATTGTAGAAACCATTTTTATAAGTAAACTCATAGTATGCTAAAATCTTGATTAAAACTTTTACAATTCTATGTTACAGCTTGGTTAAAATTCCTACTGTACTATGAAATGGTTTGATGAAGACTTTTGTTTTTATAATCAGCTAGATTAAGACATGAGTCTCTTTCTTCAAAAGCTAAATTAAGAATACCTACTTTTTATCAGACCCTTGGGACTTCTGACTTATTTACACACCCATTATTTTTTTCTAGAACAATCTTGACTACAAGCCAATCATAATCTGTCTCTAATCTAATAATTTTTATAACAATTAATTATATGTAAATAAGCATTTATTTTATATAGCATATGTAAACAATTGTATTACAGTCAAATATCAGCCTTTCAAGCTAATTGTGTATACACTTTGTGAGTGTTAATAATAAATGAATACTTTCTCACCAATACAAGATATAGTATTTATGCAGGAATAAAAGGAATCCTCTTATTCCTACAACTCAAATGCTTATATATGAGCAAGCCAGTACTTCAGATTTGCTCATATATAAGCGTTTGAGTTGTAGGAATAAGAGGATTCCTTTTATTCCTGCATAAATACTATATCTTGTATTGGTGAGAAAGTATTCATTTATTATTAACACTCACAAAGCGTATGCACAATTAGCATGAAAGGGTGATATTTGACTGTAACAATCAATTATGTAAATTTTTACAAATACATTTGTTCACCTATTTTCATATATAATCATAGTCATTGAGTCAAAAATTTACATTAACATTATAAAATTTTTGGTATAATTAAAAAAAATTATTTGCAAACAAAATAACAAGATAATCAGTTAAATACCTAATTTGATTTTTGGTAATGAAGAGATATAAAAAGAAAAGAAAAACAACAACTCTAATTTAAAATAAAATTTATCAAAAGTATTAAAATCTTTTTTTTTCTATTTAAAAATACTTTTAAACATAAAACTTTATTTCTCTTAAAAGGTTAATATTAAATATTAGAAATATACTAAAAAGAAAAAGTTTTCTTTTTTTCTCTTAGTACATTTTAAAAAAAGAATTTAAAGCAACTGGTAATGTAATAAAATTATTTAAGAGAGAAAACAGAGGGGATTATTTATATGATTTTATACTTTTCTCTCTCTTCTATCAATACTTACAATTTATAATACATATTAAAATATGCACATTATGATTTAAAAACAAGTTTGACAATTATTTGAAGAAAATTGTTTAGAATGTTCTTACTATCATGTGGAAAAAAAGTAAAACATTTAATTAAATGAAATTCTTTATTATATAAAAATATGCATGGAAAAATTAAATATTATTTTCCCTATTAATTAAATAATCATAAACTACCCAGAGAGCATGCTTCCAACTATCTAATTATTTTTAATGCAGTCATGTAGCCAAATTTTTACATTACCTTGGTATAATATGGGATATAAAATTAAATTGAATCCCTTTTTTGATATTTTAATTACATTCAATCAAATTTATTTTATTACAAAAATATTTTACTCATGCTCAGATCTGCTTTACAATTTTAACAGACTTACAAGTTGGGTTATAATTCATTAACCCGTGTTGGACCATTTGGTCAATAGTAATTGTCTAATTTTGTGCTATTTTTTTATTTTGGAGATAGGGTAACTATTGGTGTAACATATGCATGTCAGCTTCCAACACCATAATGGACAGTCCAGTACCATGATGGACAGAAAACGTCATCAGGGGATACAAGTTTGCAATTCAGCATGAAGGTATATAAGTTTCAGTCCACTTATTACTCTGATACACTTTTTGACTCGATTGTGATTCTTTTAAAATATTGCTAAGGTTATATCATTAAAAAGTAAATTACACTTGCTCTATTCCATACAAATAATTTATTGTATTTTCCACTGGCTAGTTACATGATTAATTGAAGATGTTATTACAGTTTAGTGATTAAGTTAGCTTCAATTTACCCTTTGTTTTTGTTAAGGCACATGCAGGTAAACACATTAGAAAGAGTTGGAATGGAGTGATCATGCTTTTTCTTCATGCTGGAAATTTTTTTAGCTACAGACTACATAGTATTAGTTTTTTCCTTGGAGCAGCTATTATGGCCAAGAGATGAAGCATAAATGTTTCTAGAAAATCATTCCGCTAACATTTACATCATATATTTACAATAATCATCATGTATTTAAATAGTAACACATTATTTATAATATTTCTTCAATGTTTAGCATATAAATATACTGTCAAATGGTGGTTTTTATGGTAACATTTTATTGTTTACAGGTTCTGCCAGAAACATGCATTCTGATCTAAATTTCCAGTAATAGCTATTTTATATATTATAAAATGTTTTTTGAAAAATAACTTAACTGTTTCTATCCAAACATTATCTCAATTTCATCTCAATGTTGTGTTTATAGAAAAACAGTTTAGTTAATGTTCATAAAAATGTTATTCCTTTTTTCTTTCCAATGAATCATTTTATAATTAATTGAATTTCTATTTTTATTTTATATATAAAAATCTGTTTAAGATAATATGCTAAGACACACATGCATGACTCTTAGCACAAAATTTAACCTTTTATCTACAGAAAACTTAGAATCAATACAAATGCCATTACATATTATTGTTACACTTGATACTTAAATTTGACACTCGCTTCTGGTTAATGCTTTGCTACAATATACACACATATGCACTCAAAATCAATGTAAATGGGAATTTCTGTGAAATAAACTAGATTTATTTTTCAGTTATAATGTAAACAAGGCTGTGACTAATTAAAACTTGAAGAACAAAGTGAAACCACATGATCTAGCAAATAATAAAATTTGTATAACTTACTTTAAACTATAATGTAGATATGCTTATTTTAGGTTAATACACATATTATTATAAAAGTTAGTAATCAAATATAAATACTATATGAGGGGGTATCCAAAAATAACTGGAATCATTTTCTGTTACTTATGCCTGTTGTAGTACATGATTTTGTTTTAATATATTTCTTGCAGAAACATATCTGCTAAATGACATATTATCAAGTAAATTCATGGAACAAAGTAGCACATTCTTTTATAAAGTGCATTTTACATATCTGTCAATTTTTTATAATGGTTGAAAGATGGGGGAAACATGAAATTTCTGTTTTCTTTCAGAAAAACAGCAGGGAAAACAGATAAAATGCTTGAAACAACCTACAAGCAAGTCATTTTGTGAAAACACAAGTTTAAGAGTGGTTTAACAAAATAGTCATATTCATCACCTTTCCAAAAAGTGTGCCAAGTAAAATTCAATGTCAAGATTCTGCTGACTTTTTTGGATGAAAATGGCTCTGCTCATGAAGAATTTGTTCATAATGATCAGGCATTTAAAACCTACAAGTTATGAAACATTTGCATGTGATAAAACATAAATATCATCCTTTTTTTGGTGAAGTGAAAAGTGCAATCTTCACCATGATAACATATTTGTGCAGAAATCCATTTATCACAAACCAATTTATCCCTCAGCCATATTCACTCACTGTCACTCCATGTGACTTTTTTTTATTTACTTGAAATAAAAAACATGCCTCAATTTTGGGAATTTAAAAGTGATGAAAACAACAGAGATGTTGGATTTTTTTGAAAAGTGGTTAACACATTTATACTAAAGGACAATACTTTGCAAGGGATTCAATTTGTTAATCCCTAAAAATAAGTACACAATTTTTATTATAAAATTTTGATTATTTTTGTGTTTCCTATTGTATATTCAAAAATTTGAATTATAACAATTATGAGAAATCTCATAAGAAATCCAGTCTTTAATACAGTGAATTATGTATATTAAATCTTTTCACTGAACACTAGATATAACCATTAAATATAAATAAAAAAATCTATATAATAATATGAATTTTTTTGAGATACTCTTAATCAAAATAAAGACCCATTACTTGCTTAAATTGAAGTTGTTATATTCTGATGCAGTCATTGTAATTGACTTAGATTGCTTCACTTTTAGTTATCTGTTTTGTTTATTTTACAATTTTGCACTTATCCAATGACAGCAAAGACATCTAGAATGGATTTTGATTACATTCAATAAAAAGTTAATTCAGAAGATCAAAAGACAAAAACTATACAGTCACTTATGCAACTTTATTATTTTTAGAAATTAATTTTTGATTTTTGAGAAATTGAAAAATGGATTCTTTCATATAATTTGATTATATATTCTTATTTTTATAAAATTTAATAAAAGATTTGTTTCTTGGTAAATATAGGTTGTTTATATTCAAGTTTTATTTGAATATGTTTGTACATGGCAAAAAAAAAAAGTCAACGACAAATAACTAATGATAACAGGAAATAATTAAATAAGATTTCCTACTGTTAAATAAGAAATGCCCACTTCTAAAAATAATCTCTATTATTTTTTGTTGCTTTTTGAAGTTATAAGCAAGAATTTTAACATTTTAAAAATTAACTTTATAGATATTAAAAAAAATTTTTTTTTCATTAAAATTTTTTGTTTGTTTATTTCTTTTTATTATTCTTAATTTTTATCTTCAAAATTGATGTACTGTTTTATTTTTCACTTTAAACTTTGTAATGAATACTGTAAAAATGTAAAGATTTAATGAAAAATACTGTTTTACTTATTAAAATAAAAATCATTAAATATCATTGCCAAATTCACCAATATAAGATATTTTAAGTACATAGCTAAAGGATTAATAATTAGATCATTATAGAAGTCAGTACTTAATCATAAATTCTACACATGTGTGAGAATTTGAAGTATAACTTTCATAAATTCTTACAAATAATTAATCTTCTTCTGTAAAGAGATTTTCATAAATTTACAGATGTAATCATCAAATATCATAAGGAATTTCCATGTAAATATCTAGTTCAATTTTTTTAGCAATGATGTAACCAAGGCCGAAATAAATTATAACTGAGAGAACAAAATGAAAACATATGATCTATCTATAAGAGTTAGTACTCAGATATAAAAATAGATAATGCATTTTTATACTTTATCTATAATCTGGGTTTGAATCTGATTTGATTCAAACAATTATTTTAAGTTGCTAACAGACTCTTTTTCATTTAGTCAGATCATATCCAATGAGATAAATAAAACATTGATCAGCTAAAAATATATATATTTTTCTTTTAGTGTGACCCACAAATGACTAATAGAAAGGTGTTTGCCTTAGGATGGGATAATTGCAGATAATTTTATCTTTGGCTCATATTGATTTATTGATTTAATATCATTTTTCCTATTCATCTTTATGTAGTATTTATTTACATGTCTGTCTGACTGTCTGCCTATCTGACTTTCTGTCTGTCAGTCTGTCTATCTATCTGTCTGTCTGTCTGTCTGTCTGTCTGTCTGTCTGTCTGTCTGTCTGTCTGTCTGTCTGTCTGTCTGTCTGTCTGTCTGTCTGTCTGTCTGTCTGTCTGTCTGTCTGTCTGTCTGTCTGTCTGTCTGTCTGATCCTGTCTGTCTGTCTGTCTGTCTGTCTGTCTGTCTGTCTGTCTGTCTGTCTGTCTGTCTGTCTGTCTGTCTGTCTGTCTGTCTGTCTGTCTGTCTGTCTGTCTGTCTGTCTGTCTGTCTGTCTGTCTGTCTGTCTGTCTGTCTATCTATCTATCTATCTATCTATCTATCTATCTATCTATCTATCTATCTATCTATCTATCTATCTATCTATCTATCTATCTATCTATCTATCTATCTATCTATCTATCTATCTATCTATCTATCTATCTATCTATCTATCTATCTATCTATCTATCTATCTATCTATCTATCTATCTATCTATCTATCTATCTATCTATCTATCTATCTATCTATCTATCTATCTATCTATCTATCTATCTATCTATCTATCTATCTATCTATCTATCTATCTATCTATCTATCTATCTATCTATCTATCTATCTATCTATCTATCTATCTATCTATCTATCTATCTATCTATCTATCTATCTATCTATCTATCTATCTATCTATCTATCTATCTATCTATCTATCTATCTATCTATCTATCTATCTATCTATCTATCTATCTATCTATCTATCTATCTATCTATCTATCTATCTATCTATCTATCTATCTATCTATCTATCTATCTATCTATCTATCTATCTATCTATCTATCTATCTATCTATCTATCTATCTATCTATCTATCTATCTATCTATCTATCTATCTATCTATCTATCTATCTATCTATCTATCTATCTATCTATCTATCTATCTATCTATCTATCTATCTATCTATCTATCTATCTATCTATCTATGAGTCATCTGTATTTTTAGTTAAAAAGTAAATCAATGATATAGAAGCTCTAATTAATAAATCACCTACCAACTTACATTTATCTAGCAATATATATGATTTTAGATTTTTTATAAGTTGTCTAAATCTTTCTGTCTATTATATTTTACATTTTTTATTTAAAAGCACAAATTCTGAATTGCCAAAAACTTGATAAATTACTATAACATTTTTTAACAAGTGTTGTTTTTAAAACAGGAAAAAAATTATTATTAGTATTAGTAAATATAATCTTTCCTAATAAACTGATGAGTATAATCAAATATTTTGAAAGTAGTGATTCCATAAAATCAGCAGATGTTAATTGTGATTCAGGTTGTAGTACAAACTGAATTTATCTAATAGAATTATATGACTTGCAGGTGCACATTTTGAATGTTAGGATGTCAGTAAACTATGTCTCTTTTTAAATGTATTTGTGTATGTGTGGTTTTACAAAATAAATGAACTTGTTTTTTTTTAAAAGAACTTCAATCATTTTTCTCGTGACAAATTTACTGAATTTTAATACATCAGTTTATAATATAATAGAAAAAAAAAGATAATTTAATCTTTTTGTTTTACATATTATGATTTATTGAAAATATACCCATTTTTTCATAAAATTTCTTAAGCAATTCTACATTTGTAATACCAATATATTTTTACTTTTTTTTTGTGTTAAATGGATTATTTAATTACCTGCTGTCATTAACTTTAATACTAAAATAAAACTGCCCTTCCCAGTTTAGCATTGTGGTAATGTGTCAGACTATGAAATGTGGGGTCTTAGGATCGACCCTAGTAGTTGTATTTCTGGCATTCAATTTATTTTATGAACAATCTAGCAATAAAACGATTCCAAAAAAATAGACTTTACTTAGAAAATCAATTTTATCCCTTTACTATGAAAAATAAAAAAATAACTTTTATTTAGCTGCACTTTATGCATGGGTTAAGTATAGAGACTCTTTGGTTGGTTTTATTATATATATATATAAATTAAATACTGTCCAACGCTATACTACTAATAATATAAAAATTCATATAACATTACAATACTAGCCAACAAAACTAAACTTTAATAAAATTCTTCCACATCTAAAGTTTGATCTATTAACTAATGTAACTTTTCAAGTGAAATTCAACTAAAAATTCCATATATATATACACACACACACCAAACAAAATAGCCATCCCATAATTCACTTCAAAATCCAACTTTCTTTAATATCAAAGAACGTCTTCATGAGATTAGTGGTTTCAGTTTCAAGATATTTTATCATCAAAGTTTCATTTACTTTTCTTTTCAATTCACTTTTTTTTAAATAAAAGATAACCTCTGCCTTGTCAAATAATATCTTATGATCTGTATTCAGTTCAACAATATACAAAGCTAAGTTATTATACTCCAGGAATAGAATTGCAATTAATTAACTGTCTTGAATCATTTAGTAATGAATTCAAGCCACTTTTATACCTCCCAATAAAAAAAAAAACTATTCTTATAAATCAATTTACTAATTGATGACTTATGACAAAGAAATAAACTTTTTATTCTCATTAACACCCAAATCTTTATTATTAAAAGATTTATAGATATTTTTATTAAATAAAATATTCTTAATAAATTTATTAATATATGCTAACTCAATATCAGAAGTTATATGAATTTTAATCCATATTTATTTCTAACTTTCATCATAGCTTTATCTGAATAGATGCTATATTTGTATGCAGTAACTTTAAAATATGAAGATTCAAAATCAAGTACATCTTTACAATCATATAAAAGCAAAATTTCTAAACCATTGCAATTGCAGAATAGATACATTGCATTGGTTTCTCCATCATTGTATATCAAATGAACTGAACAGAATTTTTTTTACAATGCCTATATTATTTTCAATTATTTCTACACAAACTATAAACTGATAATCTCTTGCATAAAGCATAAATTTTGTTTGTAATATCTATTGTGCATATTAAAATATAAATATGATGGATTAATTCTTGAAGCATTTCTTACAACATTCAAATTAATGGGAATACTTAAAAATCCTGTATGTATACCATTAAAATATAATGTATTTCCACATTCGCATGCCATTGTATTTTATAAAGTAACCCTAAATAGTAAAACAGGCAAAACTCTTCATACAGAATTGCCACTCAGAGCAAGCCAGAGTAATCAATCGATGCCAGAAGGCTTGTGCATAAAATACCTATCTAATGTCTACTCATCCAATATCCCCAGACTAATTTCTGACTTGTGGCCTTTATCAGTGAGAAACCTTGGATCTGAGAGCATGGCATGAATGCAACTCTCCAGCAAACACCCTACTTAACTACAAAACTATGAGTCTTTAATTGAAAACAATAATATTTTCAATCCAAGCTCATTAGATTATATAGTCATATAGGTCTGAACTCAGTTCAGTATCCGTACATTTTGTTGTCTTTGATTCTTTAATAACCACACCACCATATCGCAAGATTGGTTTTAAGCCAATAAACATCACATGGTCAAAATAACAGTTATAAGCAAGCATAAGAAATGGAGATCATATGATGTTTATTGGCTTAAAACTCTAAATATTCATCTTTATAAAAACTTTTCCTTATAACTGTAACAAGATCCCTATATATAAAATTACAATTGCCATTACAACTTCTTACCTTATAATAGCAAAATCATTTATGTTTTTTAAGTTTTTTGTTTTTGAATTGTGACAAATTTTTAATAGCTACACTTCATCACATTGGGTTTAATTCTTTTATTATTAGCTTGAAAACCTAAAAACAATATTGTTTTATTGTTATTTTATTCTATTTGAAAGTAACACATCACCTGACCCCATTCCCCCAAAAAATATTCTGGCTGACTTAACATAACTTGATGTATATCTGTAATAAAATTATACTTCCCAATGTGAATGATTTGTTTTTGTCATAATATAAATACAATGAAATATTTTATTCTGAAAACCTATTTAAAAAAGAACTGTATACAGGTTTCTTTATATTTTGTATTATTGTCAGTACATTTTCTTTATAATTACTCTCACCTAAAAACTTTAATATATCTTTCACTGTAAGATATTTTATTAATTCATTCTCTATCATCTCTGTATTGAAATGAAATTTTATAAAGATATGAAGTTGAGATTTCTTGTGTGTGGCATTACTAAAAATTTCTAACTCATTTAATATGACTACTTTTGTTTCTTTACAATTATTCTTTCTAACCATAATTTGTGTATCAACTTCTGTATCCATTGCAGTACATGCATTGATTTTCAACTCCTGCTACATTTTTATATTGACATCATAATTATCCATAATCACATCATGAATTTTAAATTCTCTTGTAATTTTATCGCCAATTCTAATTCTAACATTTTCTACATGTATTTCAGATTTGTCAATAACTATTGCATCAGTTTTACAATAGTTTTCAATCTCCTCATCAATTTTGAATTGTTCAGATTGGTGTATTATATCTGCATCAATTTTGGGTTTTCTGAGAAGGCCTAAATTATTTTTAGCTAATTCTAAGCTGCTTGCATCAAGTTTATATTTATCAACCCCTACATTAAGTTTAGATTCTTTAATTATAATTATACCATCCACTTTTTTTTAAAGAAATATTTATTTTAGCTTCTTTTTCCTTGAAATATTTTGATATTATATTCATTTTTTCTTTTATTTTGCCAATTTTTTTTCTAGTTTTCTTTCATTTTAAATTGACCTTTTTCTATTTTTTCTTTTATTTCCACCTTTTGTAGATTATCTGCTGTATTCCTTTTATTTCTTGCTTCAGATTTTCCTTCACTATTCTTTTGTTTTCATCCATTTTCTGTAGCAGGTTTTCATTTATTTTCTTCATTTTCTACTGATTCTGTTACATAATATGTTTATTTGAACCATTCTTTGATCCATTCATTGCATATTTTCATTCATTTAATTTATATTCTGCAACATTTGATTGGATATTACCATACCAAGTATATCATAACCCTCTTTCTTCTAATATATTTTAATAGGCTTATCTTCCCCAATTACAATCTGAAATTCCTAAAATGTTTTGATGTTAATAATTCAACTTATGGTTCTGAACTAAAATTACTATTCTCATTTTTTGACCACTCACCTTTTTTCACTATCTCCACTTAAATTTTGCTGCATTGATCTACTAAATTTAAAAATTACAATCAGTTTTCTTCCAAAAATGGACACCAATTACAAACTTATTTTCTTCATCCTTTATTCTATAAATAAATTATTAAATATTATATTATCATCAAAACCATCAATTATAAGTACTTTATTGCTTACATTTTAAAATTTTCCAAAGTTACACAAAATGTATTTTATAATATTAAAAATATAGTTCTACAATATTCAGTCTTATATTTTTTAAAATTAAAAAAAATTATTAAAGTTAATTAACTATTTTAAGATTTTTATTATGTTTTTAACTCAGAATATTAGAAAGTTATAATTTTAAAAACATTATACTCTCCAATAGTTCAAGAGGCTTTACTTCTATCTAATAAAATTAATAGATATAACTTATTGGAAAATAATTAAAAAATATTCTTTAGTCTATAATATATCAGGGTCTTTTATTTATAATGCATCATAAACCAATGAATAAATTTTATCAGCATTCAAACATGGATAAGCCAATATCTTACACAAAAATTCTCAAATTTTTAAATATTTCTAAGTGCCTTATATCTATATCAAGTCCTATAGTTGAGGCACTAAAATTAAAAATAATATTACTTTTTAAATACCTCAGGGTGCTTCAGTATATTGGACATTACACATTTACACCAAAGACTAAAACAACTTTAATAATTAAATAAACATCATAGACAAAAGAAAGAAGATATAAAAGTATGGTATTATTATCTGACAGGGTATAAGTTTATCAAAGCTTCTAAAACTGGGATGGTAAATGTTGAAAAAATTACTGATTTTTCAGGGTATATGTTTATCATTGCCCATGTTGGGTGCCATATTTTATAAAAAATTCCTTTGTAATGAATAAAATAGTTTGTCACTAGATAATAAATCTAGACATTTTTCTTATACCAAATTGTTATTTAATATTTTAAATTAATAAAAGCACATTCTAAAGAAAGAAGTTTCCCAGTAAATTTATATCTACACACAAACCTACTAACAATACATTATTATTCTTTTAAATATTCTGGTGGTTATAGAGAACAAACATTTTTACAATATCATATTTAACACATATATTATATTGAGCATATAAATTACCATATTTCTTCAAATATAAGATACTTTTTATCCACATTTTGGACCCGTAAAAGAGTGGTGCGTCTAAAATTCAAATATAATATTTTTATAATCTATTTTCTGTGAATCTTTGTTTTATTCTATACATGCATATAGCATTATGATCATGATCATTGATGTGATTATATAGAATAGTGTGTTAAATCTTTTTTAATAAAAAAAGGATTTAACATTAAATGTCAATTTTTGGATTCGTTTCATAAACCATTTTAACACTCACTCAAACTGCTATTTTAAACATTATTTTGCTGATTTTTACCATTATTTTGTCAAGAAGACTTTGCTAAATAACCTGTAGAATTTTTTGCAACAAATAAATCAATACAACAATGAGATAAAAATCTGCCTTTACTCTGATCAGCTGTTTCTTGTTTTCTATGCAAGAGAGTGACTCAATAATTTTGACAATTCTGAAATATTTGTTTTGATTTTCAAAATGAAAACATATTTTAAAATCTTTTAATATTATTTTGCTCATATCATTATCTTATCAAAAAAACTGTACTGAATAATCTTTAGAATTTTTTACAACAAATAAAACAATACAATGAGATAAGAACCTGCCTTCACTCTGATTAATTGTTTCTTGTTCTCTACACAAGAGCATATCTATCAATTATTTTGATAGTTCTGAAATCTTTGTTTTGATTTTCAAAGTGAAAACATATGTTTTATAATCTTTTTTTACACACATTTTTTTTCAGAAAATATTTATGAACATATCATTTTAGAAGAATAATTCAGATTTTAATAAAAAATATTTTACATGAAAACAAATTGAGAAAGAAATCAATGATGTATGGTTGCAATCTGTATTTGGATGGAAAAAATAGTTTATTTGATTGCTATAGATTATTTTTGCTAATTATAGAGAGAAATTTTTTTAAACTTTCATTTACTTTAATAATGTGACAAATTATTAATTTGCATTTTAGTAATGGTTTTTAATAAAAAAAAAGATCAGTAACATTAAATGTCAATATCATATTTGAGCATCTTTTTTTTTCTTTTGAAAAAAACATTATTTTATTTACATTAAATAAGAAGACTTTGTAATGCAAACAACATTGTATAAATTTAAGTAGGTTTTGCAGTCTTGGAAAGATATACCTTAAAAATTATTAAAAAACTCTCACTTAAAATGTTGCATTGCTAATGATTTAAATGATCTGAAGATGATGTAACCTGGTGAAATAGTGAAGATAAGAATTCAAGTTCTAAAACCAAAGATCCTAGAATGTGAAAGCATATCTGAAAAAGATGTGCAGTAATTAAGTGAGCTTATTTATATTAGTCCTTATTTAAATAAATAAAAATGTTTCTCATTTTTTAACAAAATTCATTTTTAAAATTTTCCCAATTTTGTGAGCATAAAATCTTACTGTGTCTTAAATTTGAGGCAACTTATATTCAAAGTAATACAGTATTTACAATTTTATTCAAATTGTTAATAAAATATAAATAATAAAAGCAAATCTATATTTAACAAACAAAATAATTTATTTAAAAAATAGTAATCTCATTGTTACAGCTATCAATATTCAAATCCACATACTAAAATCAAACAATGCACACATGATTGACAAGTTATCACTTTGTCAAACTAAACATAGTCAATATTGATTATGAGAGCAAAGTAGGGAAAAACAATGAGTGAAATATCTTAGAAATACAATAAACTAGGTAATGAAAACAATATTTAAAGTAATGGCATTAAAAGAGTCACTATATTTAAGGCCACATATATAAAATATTTGCATAATATCAACAATAATTCATCACCATAGCTGTCCATTTAAAAAAAAATGTGCATGTGCATGAAATTTCTATATTTTAAAACTCAATCAATTTAAAAGTTGTAAATATAAAAGTAGTAAATTAATTTATTTTGTTCAATTAAAAAGTATTTATTAAATAAATTTATTAAGTTAAATATCTGACAACTTCAAAGAGTTGTTAGAAATATACGACTGTAGAAATTTTTTTAGAAATAATTCAAATTAAGGTACAATATTAGAGACAATTTTTATCATCTGCTATTCTATTGTTAACATGGCAATAAAGAAGGTTTTCCTGGAAAAACCTAAAAAAATATTTGTGGGTAATAGTGACTAATTAAGATACAGCTGACCAAAGACTAAATATAATCCATTGGGAAAAATTCAATCAGTCTTTGTAAAACTCTTGTGCATCAAAAATTCAGTCAAATTAAATTTTAAAATAGTCATTTTTATAGTATCATTTCCAGAATGGCAGAATAGATAAATTCACTCTGGTCATTTTGCTTAGCTGGAAAAAATGACCATCTCCTCAGACTAGTAGGGATAAACACCATCAGCAATAATAAGAATTAATGTTAAATACTATTTAAAAAAAATCAATTTACTAATATCAATTATTAATGAACTTTTGGAAAATTGCTGATATAATTCTCATTATAACATTAATCAAATCATTTGTCTTTTCTTTCAAAATATTTGTAAAATAAATTATTTGGAAATTATGCATTCTCTTGCTATGGATTACTGGAAGTTAAAACTTTATACAATAAGTTAAAAACCATGTATAAATTTGCAACTTTTTGCTCTGTTTATCAAAAATCAATGAATTTAATTTGTCTATGGATAATTATTTATTTGTTAGGTCTTACAAATAATTAAAATAGCCTGAATTATAAATAAAATAAATTAAGTGTATTTAAACCAAAGAATTAATAATTTATGCCTTTAAATAAATGATAATGATTTTATACTTCATTGGATGTAACAAAATTATATGGATCAATTGATTGTCTT
The DNA here is from genome assembly GCA_028023455.1 of Epiperipatus broadwayi. Classification (NCBI taxonomy): domain Eukaryota; kingdom Metazoa; phylum Onychophora; class Udeonychophora; order Euonychophora; family Peripatidae; genus Epiperipatus; species Epiperipatus broadwayi. The sequence goes on along the minus strand of JAQFVV010006371.1, from coordinate 1,836,903 downwards.
GAATCTATAAGTTTAATTGAAATTGAACTAATTAATATGTTTGTAAAGAAACATTTGATAAATTTTATTATTAAATCACTAAAATTTATAAATGATAATATTATTGCAACATATAATGATAAGTTTTATAAAATGGGTAAAGGATGGCTAATGGGATTACCTATGGTTGAATAAATTTGTAATTTTACATTGTCAAAATATGAAGATATTATATTTAATTCTTATAATTTTGAAAATATTAAAATTTATACTAGATATGTTGATGATGTTTTTGTTTATGGTCCTCAAGACATTATCAATGCTCTTTTATATAATCTGAAACATTTAAACAATTTAAAATGGACTATTGAGAATGAACAAAATGGAAAAATAAAATTTTTGAATTTACAAATATTTAGAGATGCTACTGATTTAAATTATAAATTAATTTTTAAACCTATTGGAGAAAGAGGATATATTCATTTTAGATCACATGTTCTAATGATACATAAAATGGCAAGTCTGAAATCATTTTTGCATCGCAATGATAAATTATGTAAATATAAGAGTGATAAAATTTTAAATATGAACTCTTTGCTAATGAACTTTTAAAGGTTAGTTATGATAAAAACCAAATTTTGCATACAGTAAATTCATTTAATAATAAGAAATGGGTTTGCAATGTTACCTTAGATAATACAAAATGAATATCTATGCCATTTATAAATAATATGCAATCTAAATTAATTAAGAATATATTTAAAGAAAAGTATAGTATTTCATTTTGTATTCCTCTGAATATTAATTGATTGATTAATAATTCTAAGAGTATAATTCCTAAATTACAAAGAAGTAATATAATTTATCAGATTTCATGTGGATGTCAAAAATTATATATCAGTGAATCGAGATGTTCTGTGAAAAAAAGATTGAAGGAGCATCAATTATTATATATTCGGATTAAAATTAATGTAAATAGTCAATTTAATACAGCTTCAGTATTCTTTGACTATGAAAAAACTTGTAATTATAGGTTTACATTTAATAGTAATGAAATAAAAATATTAATGGAAGGAATCATAAAAATAGGAAAATTAAAGAGGCAATTTTAATAGATAAATATAAGGATGATGTTATTAATAGGCAAGCTGAAAATATGGTCATACACAGCTTATGGAAATTTATGTAACATTAAGTTTTAAAAAAATTGAAATTTAGTTAAAACTGATAAATAAATAATTAAATAAGCTTGTTTAGAGCTATTAGCAGGCTCTTTATATATTACATATTGGTAATGTAAGCTATATAAGTCATGTGCCATGTGACTGATCTTTATTATTATAATTTTGCTATTCGAGCTTTGGCTATATTAAATTGCTAAGGCTAGTGATATATGGGATCACTGAAGTTAGTTCAGGCCCATATAGTTTCTTTAGTTAAAGAGCTAAATTTGAAGACATGTTAGTGTCTGAAGATTTGGATCTTTTTCTTAAAATTTAAAAATTAGACAAATGTTTGGCTTGAGTTAGTATTTTGAATCTAATGTCCTAACTCTTCACTGAAGAGAGCCATGGCTTGAAAATGGTCAGTGGATGGGGAAAATCATAGATAAAGGCTTCAGGTACTTTTTCTTGTAGCATTTATCATAAAAAATAATTAAATAAGCTTGTTTAGAACTAGTAGCAGGTTCTTTATATATTACATATTGGTAATGCAAGCTATATAGGTCATGTGACATGTGACTGATTTATATATATATATATGACTATAGATGGCGTTATACCAAAAACACCTTCAAGCGTTTGTTTACATAAACATCAGAGCGAGTATTTCACTATCTCTAACTTAATTTCCACCTTCATATCATGATTTCAAGCTATTTGCTATCGTCAGTGAAGGACAGAATTTTTTTCATAAATGTACCTTTGAGGTCTTTCTTGCAATGATATATATTGCAGAGACTTCTACTATGTGGTGATGCTGAACTGATATCAGACCCATGTAGCTATCTAGCATGGATGCTGAGTTTGAAGACATTACGTGTCTAAAAGATTCACGCTTGCAAGCTGAATAGAAACTGTTTCTTAAATGCTCAGAGTTTGTGTTTTAGATCTAGTTTCTTAATCCTGTCCTTCACTGATGATAGCAAATAGCTTGAAATCATGATATGAAGGTGGAAATTAAGTTAGAGATAGTGAAATACTCGCTCTGACGTTTATGTAAACAAACGCTTGAAAGTGTTTTTGGTATAACGCCATCTATAGTCATAAATACAAGTGTATGCAAGTTTTTAACTTGTGTTTTTTGTTTTTCATATATATATATCCATCCACTGGAATTATTTTCATATATATATATATTAGTTGACTGGCTGTCAAACACACAGAATGGATAAATTTTACATGCTCACTATTAATTTTAAATAAATTCAAAAATAATGTCAATGTATTATGGTTGTATAATTTCCATTTTAATCAAATTACATCCTAAGTATTTTCCTACATGCTTAATCATAATTATAAATGTCCATATTAATTCCTTTATACTTTCAAATAAAAAAAAACTCTTTTACATAATATAAAGCCTTTTAATTTATGGATAATAAATATATTAGCTTGGTTGACTATTCATAATTGATTTTTTTTTAACTTGGTAAGATAGTATTGACACAATTTTAGTTCTGGTATTACATATTAGTATTTTCATTTTTCCAATGATTGTAATAAAAATGATAGTTCCATATTATGAATCATATAATATTTCAGCTTTTTAATTAACTGTATGAGAGGATACCCAAAATAACCAGAATTTTTCTCTAGTAGTCACTTCTGTTGTAGGACACATTTCAGCTTTTAGATAAATTTTGCAAGATAACCTCTGCATTAATCTGTCATATAACTTCATCATGTGAAATCATAACAACATGTAACACTTTTTTTTTTGTAAAGTATGTGTCACATATTTATCAATTTTTTATAATGGCTAAAAAGATAAACATAAAATTCTATTTTCTTTAAGGAAATTGACAGGAAAAATTTGGAATGCTTAAATTAGCTTACAAGCAAGTTGCTGTAAAAACTCAAGTTTATGAGTGTTTAATGAAAGTGTTAAATTCTCCACATCCCAGTAAAGCATGGCAAGTGAAGTCAAATGTTAAAATTATGCTGCTTTTTTACGTTCAATTGACATTGTTCACTCAAAATTCATTTATTATGATCAGGAATATAAAACCTACAATATCTGAAACTTTTGCATGATGCAGTAAAATGAAAAACATATCATTTTGTGGCAGAGAGAGGAATGCATGCTTCATCACCATTGTGTACTATAGCACATAAAGGTTGCGTATTTAATTAAATTTATCATTAACCCAGGTTATCTCATTCTGTGCAACTTCTTTTGAATCTCTGAATAAAAAATTGTCACATTTTGTTTTGTGAAGAAATGGTGAAGAAGAAACAATGGAGGAGTTAAAAAGCATTCCTTTGCAAGTATTTCTTGACTACTTTGAAATGTAAAAATATATTCAGACCAGTTTATTGCATTAAATAGGCTATATTTTGAAAGCAATTCAATCTGAAACACCTAAAAATAAATATATATTTTTTATTATAAAAATTCTTATTATTTTTAGTCTTCCCTCATATAATTCATTATCCCTCACAAGCAAGATTAAATATAAATTAATTTGTGTATTAAAATACCTGCTTATTTTTTATATATGTAGCCTTCTGTTTGAATAGAATTTGAAACAAAATTATATATATATATTATAATAAAAATAATAGATTTAACAGTAAGAAACTTAAAAAATTAACCAAAAGTACTTCTGCAGATTTAAAGACTGTTTATAATAGTTGATTATCATTAAATTTATTATTTTTATTTATAATTACAATTTTGTTTTAATTTAAGGACATTATATATATATATATATATATATATATATAAATTTATATATATATATATATATATATATAAATCTTTTTAAACCTGATGAAAACAATGAAAGTATCTTAAAATTGTTATAAAGATTAAAATTATAAAGTGGAATAAAATTAAAATATTCCTACCTTAATTATTATTAATGTTAAAGGTGAAATTTATTTTTCTGTATTATGTGCAGTTTCTATTTCAAAAAACATAAGTAGTTATAAATACAAAATATATTTATGTTTATTATTAAAAAGATCATTTAAAAAGCAATGATATATTTAAAAGAAAAAACATATATTTAATAATAATTACCATCTTATATTTTGTATTAACAAATTCAAGTTAAAAAATTTCCACTGCTTTGTACAAAGATAATGCACTTAGATTTTTTTGAAATAAAATCCTTGTTTTTTTACTTCACCTTTGAGTGATAAGTTTTAAATTGCACTTTACGCAAAAAAGTGAAGCTTAGTATTATTATAAAAGAATTATATGGTTGAGTGCTTTCAGAGATCTTAAGTTTCCATATTTATAGCATATTTTGGGAATGTCAGTTTATATTGAGGTTTTAAGCAAAATTTAGCAGTAATTTATGCAAAATTTATTCAAAGTTTTTTTTCATAAAGACCATTTCTTGGAGATTGCAAAGCACAATTCTTTTCAGTTTATTGCACAGTTGTCATTTGCAATAAAGCATGCCTCCTTTATTTTTCATTTTATATCATTGCGTTCAGTGCACAGTGCCCTTATTACAGTGGGTTCAAACACATGGCCTGTTGTTCTTTGGTACTCAAAGAATATGGATTCGTTTTCAGTATTATTTAGAGCTCTCCTGTATAAATAATGATGTTAAGATGTTCTGGTAGTTGTGAAAGTGCTCCGCCATATAATTCTTTTATAATAATACTAAGCTTCACTTTTTTGCATAAAGCATAATTTAAAACTTAGATTTTTTTGTATCTCCTAATTATACCTGTCATCTAGTTATAACATGAAAACTAAATTATAGATTTAGTACTATTAAAAATAAGCCATATGCAAAACTATGTTACTCTAGGTTTGAACTGCTCAAACCAAATATGATATACAATGTAACTCTATTTTAAGACCAAAGAGAGTCTTGAAAAGATTAATAATCTTAGTGTAAAAGTTTTCTGATGAAATCTAGATGAAATATATATTTTTAATAGTGTACTATAATCAACACATACATAATAATTACAGATAATGCTAATTTTCAATTACTTACTGGTTAGTTCAATAATAATTAATTCGAGCTTTAGAAGTTTTAATGAACCCTGTTTAAAATTAGATTATAAAATAATGAATTGTAAATTTCACTTAACGATGCTTTTCAGTAAGATAGAACTTTGAAAAATAAAGAGAGCTTGATAAATTATGATTTCACTGTGCAAAACTATAAGACATAACACTAACCAAAAACAAAAATTTCCATGATAAGTAAATTATATTTGTTGGGGATAATCCAGTGATTCTGTTTTATTGACAATTATTCTAAATTTAAGTTTAAAATGAAATTCTAATTTCTCCCCAATTAATATTTGTTGGTTCATTATCAGAGCAGAAAAAAGATTGTAAAATCTTCAACTAGATAAAGACGTTACTTTGATACTTACATGTAATATTTTTGAAATAGATTAATGTTGTAGATCACGGATCCACAGTACATAGAAGCAGGGACACACTATTCTAAACTGAAAATAAAATTAATAAAAGAAAAAAATTGCCAAATAATTATTATACTAATATTTAATTTTAGTAAAAGTTTCAAGCTATAAATATATTAAGAAACATTATTTTATTAAGTTTTAAAATATAATCAAGATATTTATTAAATTTGTTAAGAGTCAGCTGATTTATAACGACATCATTTCAAATTCTGTAGATGCTATTTCAAGTTCATTGGCTGTTTTAAGCTTGTTTTTTTGAAATCTATCAGCTCTTTGGATATAAAATTCCAATACATCAGTGGTAATTGGAGGTTGAATAATAGTAGGCATAAACTTATCAAATAATTCAGGAAAAATTTGACAAAATTCAGGGCTAAGGCTATAAAGTCCTTTACAGATACTTTGAACGATTTCTGGAGCAATAATCAAAGGCTTATTCAAAGCCTCAGCCAAATTTATTTGTAAATGATTGGATTGATTTAGAATTATATTTTCTACAAATAAAGTTATTAATTCTGTTTTTAAATCAGTATGGCATTCTGCAATAAGATAAAATTTGTCCATATATTTAAATATATTTATAATTATAGACATGGCATATAAGTAGTGCTGCATTAAAGCATTAAACTGATTAAGATATATTTGAACAGTGGGGTAAGCAATTCGCTTACTTTCTAGTTCTTGGTTGGCATACAAAAGATATTCATACACATAATTTTTTAAATCGTTGAATAATTGTTGCGAAAATCCTAAGCTTACACTTTCATAAATGCAACTGAAAATATCTTCATAAGTTATAGAATAATACATTTCAGAAGATAAAGCCAAAATTTTATGAATAGCGCAGTGAATTTTAGGCCAGTAATAGTTTTCGTATCCTTTTGACATAGTGAAAAATATTAATTTAACTTAAAGTAACATTATCTTATTGCTTAAGTGAACAAAACTAACGGATTTAAAAAAATGCAGACATCTTTTTTCTTTAACAAAAGAACTGATTTAATAAAGAAAAACACGAGACAATTGTTATATTTCAAAAACATTATATTGTTACTAAAGCATTATAATAACATTATTGAGATTTTGAAACTGATTACGTATATTATAAAAACACGTTCCTTCATTCACATAAATATATATACACTTAGGATGTACTTTGTTTTATACCTAATACGTTCTAGTTCAAAAACTCTGTCAAATGCTCCACTTACAAATATCTTAATTTCTGTTTTTCTCTAAGTAGAGTAAAAATTTTATTTGAATTTAAAATATATCTCTTATAATTGTTAAGAAAATAAAAAGTTTATAACAATAATGTAGATTAGTTGCGACTGATTAAAAAAAATTTGAGATATTGTTATATCTGATGAAATTCATAGAGCAATAAATTTTACTTTTCACTCGTTTACCAAGTAATAAATGACAGAATAATAGAAATTTAGTAGATTAATATCTAAAGATGCAATATATTTATTCTTCTATAATTCATACAGTCTATTTTTAATTTAATAATATGTTCATCAATTGTGACTTTGGCACTGATGTTTACGTATTTTGAAAGGTGCCCATTTACTAGAAGTTTAGTTGAAAAATATAGACATTTTTAAGAATGAAAATAGGAATAAAATATATCACAAGAGATGTCTACACTAAAAGCCATACATATATAAGAAATGTAAGCTGTATTGATTTCTGCATCACGTTTAAATTTTTTTTCTAATTATATATATATATATGAACTCAGACTTTCAAACCACTTTAACCATCCACACAATCTCACACTATGGATACACATGACCATACAAATGCAGAAAAGATAAATAATCACTGATATATGTATTTTGTGCTGAATCAGCACTCATCAATTGGTCCAGATTATCATCTACCATACATATATACAATCAGTGCTCAGTTTGTATTAAGATAGAAAATCCTTATATTTCAATGGACAGGCTTCAATTTACTCCAACATCCAACTCTTCAGCCATCCATACCATTGACAATCTGATGATAGAATTCTCAAATCCCATGCTGATGCCAATATCGTTATCAGCATGGGATATATTGGCATCAGCATGGGATTTGGGAATTCTATCATCAGATTGTCAATGGTATAAATGGCTGAAGAGTTGGATGTTGGAGTAGATTGAAGCCTGTCCATTGAAGTATATGGATCTGCGATCTTAATACAAACTGAGCACTGATTGTGTATATGCATGGGAGATGATAATATGGACCAACTCACGAATGCTGGTTCAGCACAAAATATGTATATTGTTGATTATTTTTTTCTCCATGTGTGAGGTCATGTGTATCAGTAATATGAGATAAGGTGAAGAGTTGAAGTGGTTTGAAAGTCTGAGTTCAAATCCCCTATATTTATAATTGGGCTCCATCTATAAGAGTGCCAGTTTTTCAAATCTTATATATGTTTGTGCATTTGTATTTATATGTTGTAGTAAAAACAAGTCAGGGCTATTTATGCTTATATTTAATAAATAATACTAAGTATATTAACTGGCTTAACTAAATTGTCTCAACCATTGCAAATATATGTGTAAAAAGATATATAAACAAATCAACTGGGTTTGCAAACATTTATACAACATACTTACATTACAAAGCATAGTAACAGTCATGGTTAAGGTACTATATGAAATCTCATCAACTGGTTAACATTCTATTATAATAATAATAATGTAATGAGCACATCTGTTATAGAGCATGAGATTAAATTAGGAATAAAGACACATTATAAAAAACAAAATTTATTAACAATTTTCGGTATTTAGAAAATGCATTCTTTTAATTTTAATAAAAAAGAAAAATAAGCAAAATAATTATTAACACTAGTAAGGAATATTAAATATTTGGAGATAATATTGAATTCCATTTTCCAATTGATTCAATACATAATTAGATGTTGTAGAAATATCAGCTGTTAAGAATATTTTGGAACTCATTCATGGGCAGTTTTGCTCATTTTTTCATACCTTTCCTGCATAAGTATTTTTAACAAAAAAAAACTTATTCAACCTTTATGGGTTAGTTAAATTTCATTAAAAACACAAATTCAAATAGTGAAATTAATGATAAAAATAATATATCAAATTTGCAATGAAAATATAGCAATAATGTCAATACAAATAATTTTATTTCAGACTTCAGTCTAAATAAACATATTTAATGGGGATAACATTCTTCTTCCATTTAGCAGTCCTATACAAAATTTTTACAAAATAATTACAACTTGTCTATAGTGAATTTTGGATTTTAACCAACCATAAGAACAAGCTAGATTTAAAAGTGGCTTTAATACAATGGCTTACGTTTAAATCTTGAGAAAAATTAGAAAAAGAACCAATAAATATGAGTTGCCACCATGCTTTGGATTAGTAGATTATGAAAAGGCAATTGATTCTATAAACATTTATTCAATGATTAAAGCTTTAAATCATCAAGATATAGACCCAGGATATTGTCATATCCTAAAGAATATTTATAAAAATACAACACTAGCAATTATATTACATAATGATATTAAAAATATTAACATTGAGAAGAATATATGGCAGGATGCCTTAATATCTCCAAAACTTTTTACAGCAGTTTTGAAAGAAGTATTTTGTGAATGAAAATGGGATAATAAAGGAGTAAAAGTAAATGGAGATTATTTAAGTCATCTAGATTTTGCATATAATGTAGTTGTTTTTTCAAATAATGCATCAACGCTTTAGGGAAAGCTTCAAGAGTTGTCAGATGAAAGTAAAGTAAGATTAAAATTAAATATTAAAAAGACTAAAGATATGTTCAATGAATTTTTTCAAAAGATAAAAATAAAGATTGATAATAATGAGTTGGAAGAAGTTAATAATTACAAATACTTTAATCAGTTTATTACTACAGATAGAAACATAATGAATGAAATTAATCATAGAATTAAACTTGGTTGGAATGGTTTTGGTAGAAATAACTTAATATTAAAAGGAAATATGCCTATGTGTTTGAAAAGAAAGGTTTTTAATAAATGTGTTTTATCAGTTTTAAATTAAGGATTTGAGACTTGGATGCTTAACAGAAGAGTAATGCAGAGACTTCAGACCACTCAAACATGATTAGATACATGTTAGAAATAACAAAAACAGATCAAAAATGAAATACATGGGTGAGAGATCAAATAGGTGTTATTGACATCATTGAAAGAATTAAGAGATTGAAATGTAATTGAACTGTATACATTTCTAGAAGAGATAATACATGGACAGTTGAAATCTTAAATTGGATTCTAAGAGATTGTAAAAGATCTAGAAAAAGACCACATGTGATATGTTATGGATGAAATTGGAAATTTGCTGAATGATGTGGAGAAAAAAAGCTAGCACTCCAAGAAGATGGTTTGAACTTGAATAAACCTTTATCCTGTAGTGGATTGATTGGTAAAAATGGTGATGATTGTGATGATGATGAACATTCTTTTTCAAATATTTTTGTTTAAGATAAATTTCATTGGAGCCATAAATCCTAAAAAAATCTAATTTTAAAAATATCAAAAATATATTTGCAATTAAAAAAACAATAATAATAGTTATTTTCAATACCATTTCCTGTATGACATCACATATACTGTGTATTTTTGACAGGCTAATTTTTTACACCTCCCACAAATTATTGTTTTCCTTTCTTCTCAGTTACTGTAACCATTCTGCATTAAGTTTAAGATTAATTCATTATTAATTATCAGAAAATAACAAATTTGACTTCATTTGATAGATATTTTTGTTTACAGCTAAAATAAATATTTAAATATTCACATTTTTTCAGAAAATATTTAAAATAATGAATTTGTAATGAAAAAAAGAAGATTCATATAACATTTCTAGAAAAATAATTTTCTTTTTCCAAAATCAATGACATCTTCATTATTTGTCCTTTCTTTTTAAAGTATAAATGGATATTTATATATTTCTCTTAAATGTAATGAATTATGCTTTAAAAGTTTTAAATTTTTTATTATTTATTGAAATATTACAATATTTTCATACTTGTTATTATAATTTGATTGATTATGTAGAAAACTAAGGTTGTAAATAGATTTAGGGTATTTGTGTATTGTCCAAAAATATAACATTTTATTCTTAAAAGTAAAGCATTTCCATTCAAAAGAAATTATTAATTTATATTCTTTATATATAATATATGTGGGATTCGAACTCAGACTTTCACACAACCCACTACTCTCAGTGCCATCTCATATTGCTGACCCAGCTGATCACACATATGTTGAAAAGATAAATAATCACCAATATATGTATTTCATGCTAAACCAGCAATCATCAGTTGGTCTAGATTACTATCCTCACACATATATACAATCAGTGCTCAGCTTTATATTAAGATAGCCAATCTTCATACTTTAATGATGATTGCTGGTTTAGCATGAAATACGTATATTGGTGATTATTTATCTTTTCAACATATGTGTGATCAGGTGGGCAATATGAGATGGCACAGAGAGTAGTGGGTCGTGTGAAAGTCTGAGTTCGAATCCCACATATATTACATATATAATGCAGGTTTAAGCCTGTACAATGTATTTCTTTATATATAATAATTATTGCACAATTATTATACAAAGATAATTTTGAATTGTAATAATTTCACAAATAAATATATTTTTGGTTATTCAATCTATTTTCTCCAAACAATATCATACAAATTTGTTATGTCAGACGATGTCAGAAATACAAAAGTGACAGACATCAAAGTGGAGCTTAAGCCATTAGGTGATAATTAGTGATAAAGTATAAGTTTGTTTTAAAGTTGTTTTGTTCATTTGATTATTTCCTCTCAAAATTTAAAAGTGTATGGGACCTTCCCATTTTTATATGAAAAGAAAAAAAATGTTTTCAGATTTAATTATTAAAGAAGAGAAAGACGATTTTAGCTGAGTTTAATTTTTTTATCTTTTATTATGGAATGTTGTTTTAAATTATATTTCTTACCTAGAATATATGTTCGAATTGAAATTGTAATATTATTATGCTTTTTTATATTTATTTTGTATTAGTTAATTTAAATTAAATAATTGTTAAAAATTGTTTTTGAGATTATTTTTTTGTAAAAACCATTTTGTGAATTAGTAGTGTGTGTAAAGTGGATTTTATCATAGCATTGTGCCTTAAGGGATTTATAAATTATCTCAGTGGAACTATTTAAGGTAAAAGGAATTAAACTTATGCATTTGTATTTTTTTTGTTCACAATTACAGTCCTAGGGTTTTTGGGATCCTGAACTATCTCTAAAGAACTAGCATCTAATTTATATGTATGTAGGACATATGTTTATATTTGGACATTCAGATTTTTCTCTGGATTGCACAATGTTCAATATCATCTTTAATGTCCTGCAAAACATTTTATTTGAAATGACCATAGTATTAATAATGATCAGCAAGTATAACAATTCCAGCATTTCTATTATATATATATATATATATATATATATATATATATATATATATATATATATATATATATATATATATATATATATATATATTAGCATTGATGTATGTGTAAGTGAAAATTTAATGAGTGTTTTATATACACTAAGTTTGGTATTAGGTGGATAATTACATTTTGATATTGAACTTGCTTTAGATCCAGTCACAAGGAATGATTGTTGATTATTATTCTTTAATTCTGGTAATCTAACTGATTATTATTATATCTACTTATTTTATTCTATGCTGAATCTCTCATGCCTCTTTTATATTTGTCTCCCATATATACTTCTTTTTCACATTTCATTACACTGTATATATGTAAACAATGTGTGTGTATATGAAATTTTAACGATTGTAAAATCTAACATTTTCTTTTTTCTTTCTAGTGAGATTTTTGAAAATATGCAATCTTTCACTTTTCTATAAAATTTTTATTCTACACTAAAACTCAATAAGTTATACATTATTTCTTTTTATTTAATTTTATAAATGAGTAATATTTTAAAAAATAAAATTTTATTTTTTTAATTATTTAAAAACTGATTTGTAATTCAGAACAATATTCTATAAACCCAATGAACTAAGTTAGTCTAAATACTCTTTCAGAAAGTAATTGAATTTTTGATTTCGATTTTTTATTTTAATATAAATATTTGAAAATCAAGCACTTTTCATAAACCTGGAGCTTAATTGTAAATATAGGGGATTTGAACTCAGACCTTCAAACACCCACCAACTATCCACACTATCTCATATAACTGATACACATGTCCACACACATGTAGAAAAGATAAATAATCACCAATATACATATTTCATGCTAAACCAGTACTCATCAGTTGGTCCAGATTATCATCTCCCCCCATATATATATATATATATATATATATATATATATATAGTCAGTGTTCAGTTTATATTAAGATAACAAATCTTCACAGTTTAATGGACAGACTTCAATCTACTGCAACCTCCAACTTTTCAGCCATACATATCATTGAAAGTCTGATGATAGAAAGCCAAATCCCATGCTGATGCCAACATTATTGCTGAGTTCATGTTGACCGAAGTCACCCTGACCCTTTATGTATAGGACCTTATCTATTTAAATACATAGAAGATGGATGGGCAGGATACAAGCTTATATATAAATATTTGAAAACCAGGCACTCTTCACAAACCTGGAGCTTAATTGTAAATTTAGGGGATTTGAACTCAGACTTTCAAATGAAGGTAGATTTAAGATAAATAGATCAAATTCTGCTTTAATATATAATGTTTGCTTTATAATAATTACAATATTTGAAAAGATTTTAATATGGTATGAATTCTTACAGATAATGGTGTAATAAATATTGTGATTTTATTTCATTATATTAAGTTCAAGTTTATAAACTCCTATTTCTAAAAATGAAAAATATATGAATAATTAAAAATTTACCTTTTGTATTTCCGTTTGTTTTAAATGATAATCAATAAAGTTCTGTGTAAAAATAATAGAAAATATTTTATAAACAGGCAAAAGATCATATTTCCTTTATTGTAAAATCTTTGCGTGAAAACTAGACCAGAAATAAGTAAACATCTTTAGAGCATTTTTTTCTGCCATGAACTGATTATGTCTTAAGCCAATTATTCATTACATATTGATCTTTTCAATTTTTTTAAATAAAAGCAAACCAGCAGAAATTGTTTTTTTTTTTTAAAATCTTTTGCTAATATTACTTATGATATCAGTAAAACAGTGGCCTAAAGTAGAAGAATTACTATACCAAAAAGAAATTTTATGGAAATCTGATAATTCAGATAAAATTTAGAAAAATGTGTCCTGAGTTAGCAGGTTCACTTTCTGGCTGATGCTATGACACATGAGACAAAAACACTATAACAGCTTTTCTCTGCAATAAGATAACTAAACTTTATAAATAGTTACTTTAGGTCTTAATAGGGTTTTGAATTAATTTAAGAAAAATTTCTTATATAATTTAAGAAACATAATAATATATAATTTGGATTATTAGAATACTCAGAAATTATCTCTCATGATGACAATACTAACCTTTAATACTATAATATAGTATAACTAATCTTATAATGCAAATATTTAAGTAAAGTTTTTTTATTTTCTTGAATAAAGTAATTGGCATATGATTATCCAAATATATCTCTGTTTACACACCTTAAAATAATAATAAGTTTCGTATTTGAACGAAAATTAAATCTAATAATAATAGTAATGATTGTTATTAGTTTGAAATAAATAAAAATTCTTAAGTTTACTATGAAATGAACATATGGGACCATTGAAGATGATAACTCTTGTGCTTGATTAAATAAATTTGGATTTATTCAATAGTTTTCTGAATCTGTGATAATTTATGAACAAATTCTAATATACCTCTTGATAAAAATAATCATTTTCATAAGTATAATATACATATTTAATAGAATGATTTATTATAAGTGTGCAATAAAGTAAATACTGAATTCAATCAGTGTCTGCAATGAATGATAAATAGAAATATGGAAACATAAGTAATGTCAAACTACACAATTTCAAATTCTACAAAAATCAATTTATTTGCAAAACAATATTTAAAATTTACAAATCAGTATTTAAGTTTTATTGTACAATACATAAAATATAAATAATTTTCGATTAACATGACTCTACAAATTTTAACAAAATAATTTTATAGTTACAAATTTTCCAAATACAATGAAGAAGATGTCAGTTTGGTAATACATCTATCAATCCAAAATGAATTTACTTAACCTTTTATAATAAAACTATAATTATTTCTTAATAACACTATATTTCAAAGTGGGCAAATATTTAAATTTTAGCTGGTATAATTTAAGTATGGAGACATGTATGTTGGGAGTAACATGAAGAGATCAAAAACACAATGTATGGGTAAGAGAACAAACAGGTGTTACTGACCTCATTGAAAAAAATTAAAAGATTGAAATGGAATTGGGATGGACATATTGCTAGAAGAGATGATAATAGATGAACAATTGAAATTTTAAACTGGATTTCAAGAGATTGTAAAAGACCCAGAAAGAGACACATGTAAGATGGATGGATGAAATAAGAAAGTGTGCAGGGGTGATGTGGAGAAGAGAAGCTAAAGATCAGAGAAGATGGATTAAACTTGGAGAGACTTTTATCCTGCAGTGGATTGATAATGGTTGATGATGATGAATTTAAATTATTGTATTATATTTTCCCTTTTTACTTTAAATAAAACAAAACAAAGAATATAAAATATTGCTATATCTTTGGTGATTTTATAAATTACTATTCACCTTAATGAAAACCAGGATGAACTTTTTCCATAATAATTTTATAGTTATTTTATTGAGTTAACTAGAAAATACTTAAAGATATATACTATTTTAATTGAATACTAATTACTTGGTAATAATTAAACTTTTAAAATATAAATTTTAAAATAGTATTTCATAAACGTAAAACAAACAAGCATTTTGAACTAAAGAATTGCCTAAATAATATCTCACATTAACATACAGGTTTAAAATTCGTATATAGGAATAATCCTTTTTCTAACATATCCTTTCTTTTTAAAAATAGCAGTTATTAAACATCTTTCAAAATTAATTGCAATTTAATTATCTGTTTCCATTGCTGTCAGGATTATTTAGCAAAATCACGATTATGCAATTGAAAATATTTAAATATTTATTATTAAATTTTGCTTATGTGTGATGCTAAATAACATTCATAATACTAAAAATCTTATACTCATAGAAATCATAAATTCTAGATTTTGTATCTATGTAAACATATACAAACTTATGTAAATGGAATAACTTTTCTCAAGATTTTCAAATATATATCATTGCTATATTAGATGTGATGTCTGTAACCACATTCTTTATAAAAACACTTTTAATAATCTGAATATAGGAATTTTATGGGAATTATAAAAAATGGCCTATCTGCATTCATGACTAAATGACCTATGTTCTCCCTACAACTTATAATATGTGCTATGGAACTAAAACATCAAGCCTGAAAACACATGTGACCAAAAAGGTTACATTTAACAAGAAATCCTTAGGTCTAAACACCATAAGCACATTCAAACAGTAAACTGAAGATGTGACATTCTAATACATTGTATAATAATTGCTGAAATATTCCTCAGAACTAAAACACAAAATTTCACCACAAAAATTAATTAATGCCCAATAGGGAAGGACTATACTCTCTAACATTACCAAAATGCACTAGCATAATTTAATTGATAATAACATACACACAGAGCAAAGGAAAACTAACACATGTAAATAAATGTTTCATAAAATAATTCATTATCTAAAGTATAAAAATCATGACTGTACTAATAATTAATCTCCAAATAAACATCTTTCATCCAGAAACATATATTCTTTATAATTTTAAACTAGCAATTTGCAAGATATGAAGAATAATTTTTGAGAACAAAACATTCTAGGTTATTTTTTACCTTTTAAAATTTGAAATAGAATAATATTAAACAAACTAAGTATACATATATTAAAACAAACAATAAAAATTACCAATAAATGTTATAATTCAATAACATTTGTCCAGTGATATTCCATTTGAAAATAAACCACTATTTACCACACTTTCTATATATTTAAAAATATAGATAATCTATTATATACTACATTATAGTATACCAACATATATAATACTTATGAAAATTGAAAATGATAAATATAAAACATTAAACTTAAATTTCTTTAAATATAAGTATCCCAAAAAATAGAATTAATAAAAATTAATTTTCATTTACCAAAACACATCCTGAAATGTAAGTTTAAACAGAAATTTGAAAAGTCAATTCATTTATTAAAATCTTTTTTTTCTCTGTCTGCTTGCAACAAAGAAAGTAAACTTGAAAACTAGAAATGACAAAAATCATTTTCTCTTAGATAAAGTTAATTAATTGTCCATACGTATTCTTGCAAAAATTCAGTTCTGTTAATATTGAAGAAAAACATTTTAAAACACAGTAAAAAAAAACTTTCCTTTTAGAAGTGATTTCAATTGGAATAAATATGGATTATAATCCTTAGCTTTACTGCAGACAGCTAGATTAAATCCCAAATTATTTTATTTCTCTGAGTATAATTTTAACATAAATTTACATAATTGTTTTCCTCTTTTAAAACAATAGAATGATGCACTATTATAAGTATTGGTATAAATATAACTTATATTTTAACAGTTCGATTATATAATATCATAACATATTAGGTGAATAAGTTAGTAATTCAAGTTTTAAATGTCTTCTTATAGTGTGAGTCATTAAAAACATTTACATATTAACAGAAATAAAT
The DNA here is from genome assembly GCA_028023455.1 of Epiperipatus broadwayi. NCBI lineage: Eukaryota > Metazoa > Onychophora > Udeonychophora > Euonychophora > Peripatidae > Epiperipatus > Epiperipatus broadwayi. The sequence goes on along the minus strand of JAQFVV010006371.1, from coordinate 1,819,434 downwards.
GGAATAATAGTTCCACAATTAAAATGCTAAAGCAGAAGATTAAATAGTTCGATTCAAGAGTTAATACTATATTATTTGAAAATCATATAAAAGTTTGTAAGCAAATAGAAAATATTTCTACAATACAATAAAAAAATTCTTACATAATACACCATTGGGTGTTCCGTTGTTTCTATAAGGTCAACTTTTTCCTTAGATTATCCAAGCCATTCATGTATTTTTTCCCCAATTGTTATAATAAGTAAATATCAATATTGATTTTTCCAAAGAGTAGACTAGATATTTATATTTTTATTTTATTTTAATGCTGCCTAAAATAAAAATAAAATTTGAGACACATTAAACAAAAATATTAACTGTTTCTTTTTAAATTGTTGTCATTTTCTTAATAATTTTCATGCACACAGCATCCACATCCATTCTCCCTCTTTTATATAGATAATCCCAATTGATAAGCTGACTACTAAAATTAATCATCCAATAATATTGATTTCTAATCATCAAATTCAAGTTGTATTTTTAGATTTAATTAAAGAATGACAGAAAGAAAAAAAAATTCTAAAAATAGCAATTTAAGTGATTTAAACTAGTAGTAAATATTTTTTAATATAATTATTTAATAAACTAAATATTATTAAATAAACTTTGTATGAAATAAATTATTTCCCATATCTATTTAGAATTTATTAAGTATTAAATACAAGTCAATTCTTTAGTTCTGTTAACTAAAGTAATTAAAATAATAATTATTGTTAGCAAATTAAATATTGCAAAATAACATATATGCTAGCACCGACAAACACATATATCACTAGAACTGCTTCAATTGGACAATGCTTTGTCTTACTTAATATTATCTAAAATATTTATTTAAAATATTTAAAGCTAACTGCCTTTATGGATTTAATTGATAATTATTAAAATTAAAATTTACTTACAATAAAAACTGTATTATTTTAATAAATATTAGTATATTATTTATACTTTAAACAACATGATTAATAAAATTTATACTTATAACAGACTATTAATATGTACTTTAAATATTACTTAAGGCATTAATAAAATTATATAAGGTAGTTTTACGTGTGATTGCTGTAGTTTTAGGTTGCAAAGAATATTACTGAATTGAAATTTTTACTATTTTGTGCATTTAATTATTTTAATTAAGGCACAATTAAAATGTGTACAATATATATATATATATATATATATATATATATATATATATATATTCATCATTTGTAATATCCATTACAATATATATATATATATATTGTAATGGAATTACAAATGATGAAGGCGTTTTTCTTATTTTTATTTATATATAATAATAAGTTTTTCAATTCAAAAATCATCCACTTTCCACTACCACAAGCAAATAGAACATACAGACATAAATGAGTCTATATCCGTACTTGACCAAACCTGTAACTGTACAGGTATAGCCCCAGATTATTTTTCTCGGTCAATTGTCTTTTGACTGCTGTAAGATTTACAGAGTTACAGTGCTTAGATATTTATAAATTTTAATGGTATCAAAATACTGCACCACCAGCCTCACATGTTAATTCAGTACCCCAAATAAGTAATAATTATTTCCCAAACCCTACGAATATATTACTGTTTGGAGTGGCGAAGAAGAGACGAAACAGATTTAAATCAATAAGAAATATTTAATACAAAAAATTCAACAACAAAAAATACTTTAAATCATTTACACACAATAAAATAAATTATCTGCTATAGTGCTATGATTACAATATAAAAAAAAGATCCTATAAATGATTGTACATTTATAGTCATCACTTCGTGTATATAAAGAATTTAAAAAATGTCTGTATCACTCAAATTAAGAATTTGGCAATTGTCTAAATTAAAGATATGTGCATATATAAATATAAAATGTAGTATACATATTTTACCTAGGTTTATTGAGTCTCTGAAGTAACTTGAGGTCTTGCTGACTGCCACGTGGAATTTCTCCACTTCTTTAGCAGGGAACGGTCACTATTAGGTTAGATTTTGGTTATGGGAACTCCTCCATATTTAGGACATCAACGACAAGGTAAACAAACCCTCTGGCAGGCACTAGTCAGTAGTTGTTACATGTAGATGGGAACCTTTAGAGCACGGGGAGCCTGAATCGGCCAGCGATCATGACAGCCCTTAGTCAGCCATTCTTAATGAGTCACTGATGTTAGTAATCATATCTTGTTCATTTAATTATCTGTTATTATGTTGGAGTCCTTCTACTACATTTCTGGGTTCTCTCTTGTTTGTTTTCTTTCTTAAACTTTAAAAGATTCTTAAGTTTGCATTTCTCTCAACTATGGCTGCTTATTATCAGATCAGTCTTTCCACCAATGTCTCGACAAGAAGTCCACCAACTCTAATAACCTTTTTTAATTAAAAAATTCCACAGTCCTTTATTCTTTTGATCCTTTGTTTTAGCTTTTATTCCCACCTTTCTTTTCTTAATGCACCTTTGGCCATTTATATAGATTTGCTTTTACACAATGTCGTAGCACTATGTACATTTATTTCTTTTTTCTCTTTTAATTAAACACATTTTTAATAAAATGTTTTTTTATTTTATTTTGACAAGCATTAATTGTTGCCGTCTTTATCATACTTCATATATATTCCATGTGTACTTTTATGACCCAGATCCTTATCTTTTGGTCATGTTTTAAATTTCTATTTTACTCTGACTGAAACCCTTTAAACTTTACCTTTTTTTCTAAATCATATTTTAGTTCGTATTTTATTTCTATTTCTTTATCACTATTAATTTTATTAATATACAATTTCAATATTTCTAACTTTAACTATTTTTTATTTCTCAAAATCTTGCCTTTGGAGGGTAAAAGATAAGAATCTTTTCGATTCTAATTCTCTCTCTTTTATTAATTAAAACATTTCTTTCTTCATAATTTTTAAATTCATTTGCTAGTATTCCAAAACACAATATTTAATATTATTTAAATGTTAAATATCTATATGTGTGATCGCAGTATGTGCGATCATCACAATATATATATATATATTATAATAGTAACTTCTTCCAGTTATTATTATTAACCAAATATACTTATATATATATAAGCTTTAAATAATACATACCTTAAGCTTTTAAGTAAAATGCCAGATTTGAAGTTGAGTAATAAATAATTTTATATATATTTTATTATTAAATCTTAATGTCTATTGAACAATTAATATTTGAATTAAGCATGAACTTGTAATGAAATACGTGGAGATTCATTCGTTTTCTGGTTTCTAAAGAGAAGAAAAGAAAAGTATTTCTCTTTAAAATAACTTTTCTTTTATCAATATTACTGTTCAACATTTGGAATTTAAATATTAACTTTTTCAAATTAAGATAATCTATGGATTAAAAAATCTATAAGGAAAATATTTAAATTTTCTATCAAATCTTAAAAGGAATAGCAATATAAAAGAAAAGAACGTTTCTTTGAGTTTTTGGAAACTACGTTGTTTTAACACTTCGTTACGGATATATATATATAAATTTAAAATAATTATATATATAAAGTTTATTACAATGTGCTTTGAGTAGTATAATTATTATATCGTAAAAGGTTTCGAAACCACATTACATGCTATTTTGAAATATTTTAAATATTAATTGAAAAGAACGTCTAATGATAATAGAATAATGGAGAGTGGGAACATCATCATTCGAAGAATATTTACTTTATATTACATCAATCAAGTCATTGGATATTATTAACAGTTTATCAATTAAGGATAAATAAATCATCATTATTCCAATGGATTAATAATATACTCCATAAAAGATCTTCATTAGGACTGTGAACTATAGACTTCAATATCTTCTCTCAACTCTGGAAAATAAGTTTTCTTTATTATTTATTTATATATATTATAATAATGCTTATATTATTTTAATATGTTTATTATTATTATTATTATCATTATTTTTATTTCAAATTTGGCATCACATCATTATATCTTAATAGGAATATTTATGTTTAATATTAAACATAAATTAAAAGCTTGATATCACTATTTAACAGATATTTAAAATAAATTTGTTATATTTATTTATATAATATAATAAACATTTAACGTATTTTTTATATATATATATATATATATATATATATATGTATAAGTTATACAATTGTAAATAGTACTTATATATTAATAATTGAGAAACATATATAATAACTGTAAATAAGTTGATAAGTTATATAAGTTATTGATTTTTGAATCTAGATATTGTTTTTATATATCTTAATTTAAATTATGATCTATACATTTGTATAGTTTATTATAGTATATAATTTTATCATAAAGTATTAGAGGGGAATATTATTTATTAATAATATTTTAAAATGGTAAAATTTATTCTTATTTATTGATATTTTATTTATCTTTCACATTATATTTTTTGTTTATTAAATATTGAATTATTAACTGGATCTCTTTGTCTAATCATTATTGAATTATATTATATATATATGCTAGTATTATAAATATCATATGATATTAATTATTAGTTAATGCTTATATAAAGGCATATTAAATAATAACTTGTTTTGAAATTATCCCTGAAAAGAGCTAATTGCAAATTCTCCATGAGTTTGAATATCGTGGCATAATGGTGACTGAAAGAGGGATGAGAGATGGATGAACTAGTCTAAATTATATCAAAATTTATTTAAAAATTATTGAGCTAGCATAATAAAGATAGATATGATTATGGGCTTAGTATTTCATCGATTCATTTCTAGCATTCTACCTGAAGACCCAAAGTCCAATTGTAGTGAAATACATATACTCTTTCTAGGGAATTTAATCATCCTGTTATATTTAACAAGACCAACTTAGATTTTAAATATTAACTGGAATTCCATTATATTTGGTGAACCTAACTGTGAAGCATTAAGTTAATGATTTCCAAGCGTTAAATATAATCGATTCTGTTATATTTGACGCATCAACTGGGATGATTAAATGCCGTTCCATTATATTTGATGCCTCAACTAGGGCAATCAAATATGCCGTTCCATTATAATATATATATAAATAAAGTGTATTTTTATTTTATTTATTTAAAAAGTAGTGTGTTTGTAAATTACAGTCAAATATTCAAAATACCATATCCCCTTCAAAGAGTATGTGTATGATCAAATTCTGAAAGAATCTTACTTATAAACTCATGATTAGCAATCTAAAAGAGTACACACCCTTTTTTTTAATTATATTTGTCACATTTATTAGTAGTTATATAATTATTACTCATTTGCCCTAGAGAATTTTTAAAATTTGTTTGATATTATAATTTATATTTCATTAGCTAGGATTATTTGATTTAATATTTATATCGGAGATATCAATTTCATGAATTACTTCTTGTTCTAGTAATAAGTATGTGGGAAAATTGACTTGTTTTTAAATTCAGAGATATTGATTTTATGAACTATTACCTTATTTGGTGTTCTTCTAGTAATATGTGTGTGCATCTGAAGTCAGTATACCCAGATACCTTTACCTTTTAAAATAAGTTATAACTGACGGTAAAGAAACATATTAACTCATGTGAATGTTATATTTATAAAAGCTTAATCCATTCTTTTACAAAATTTATATCTAATGTCCATTCTATGAGAGGTTGTTTGTTGTTAATATTTATCATTTGAAAAAGTTGAATAAAGACATTGACAAAAAGCAATTGATCTTCAAAATGCATTTAATACTACTTGGGTATGTCTTAATCATTATTCAGTATTTATCTATGGTTTACTATCAAAATTTAATGTACACTGATTTCAATTTCTGCAAAGAATGTTTCACTAGACTTCAAATCACATTAAAAGTCAATGTATTAGTTTTTAATTAAACATGTATGATCTGAACATTAATAACATTTGGAAGGATCATGTGACCTGTGCTAAGTATAGGTTAGCTGAATGTATATTTTTATTCATTTAATTGAAGTGATAAATATTAAAATTAACTAACAACTTTATACATGATTCTAATATATACACACAAACATATATATACAATCTTTATTACTATAAAGACTTAGAAAGAAATAGTATTTATTTTAAACAAGTAAGAAAAATAAATGTTCAGACTATTGGAAACATCAGCTTATAAACATTAAATCAATAAAGTGAAACAATTTAATTGAAATGTTATGTTGCATTAAAAAAATATTTAAATAAAATTATTATTATTAAAAAATCGTTTTAAAATGCTTGTACTTGTTATTCATTAGTGTTTTCTGTTTGCTGTGACCTACATTGTATAACATAATAGCTCTAAAGTATTTCTGATATTCTTATTAAATCTGAACAAGTAAATATTTTTTTTGTAAAGAACTGTATAGTTTTACAACTTACGTCAATACAAAATTATTCGATATACTTGCATTTATATCCAAAGTTCATGTATAATTAATTCTTGTTGGCTTATATTAAGGTCATTTCAAAAAGGTCAATTGTAACAAGAATTGATTCTATATATGTATATAATTTTTCAAAAGCATGATTCTCATGATTATTATAAAATCATAAATGAAATTTTGAATACATAAAAACAATAAATAAAAATTGTTTATTTTCATAATATTATCATTATTCTTTTTCTATTGAATTGAACTCAATTATTATTAACAATAGAAATTAAATATATTTGTTATTCAATTAATAGTTTTCTATATTTATATACTTACAAATAGATAAACAAAATACTCAATGCTCCAACGTTTGCATAACATAAAAAAGATTTTCTATGCCTTAATTTTTATTTTGCTACGAATGAATGGACAAAACTACCATTTAAATTATTTTACTTCAGCAAACGTCTGAATATATTCCACAAACGACTGGAAATAAACAAAGACAACATAAATAGAATATTTTATAACCTCAGTTATCAGTAGTCTAATTGCTTTAAAGAAAATTAAAACAAAGATAAAGACAATTTTTTTAAAGCTTTATTACTTCTAACTTTTATTTTAAATATAAACTTTTATAAGCTAGGAAACCAACAACAAAACAAATACAACAGCAACAAACAAATAAATTCGTAAAATAATCAGCTTAGTATAAGATATAAAAGAAAAAATACTGTGTATATGAATATATCCCATATTAAACATTTATAATACTAAATAACTATTTTTCGTATTCACAAAAATAAATAGTTGAATGCTGGTAAGAAATCTACAGTTTGTTCATTTTGAAATCGAATATTATATTTTTATGAATTACTAACATTAACTACGGTGCTATTTTATATACTAAATACTACATTTCAAAGAATTCTATATTAAATGTATTTTCTCACGATTTGTGGTAATAAACTTAGAATTTTTTTTCCTACTTGTTTTTGTATAATTTAGAAAATATAAAAAATAGCTTAAAAGCTTTTTTAAAAATAAAAATAATTATTTTCCCTGATTTGTATCACATTCTTCTGATACACATAATATAATTATAAATATAACTTTTATCAGTAATAAGAGTACATTCGTCTGTTTGATAGCTCAGGTGATTTTTGAGTTTCAAAATATCCGAATGGAAAGTAATAACCAAACTCAATACCATATTACCTTCATCAGCAGAAAAATATAATTTATTAGTTGAGTATGATTAAAAACTTGCCACAATAAGTTTCGGTTAATAATAGCAATGGTAGCATCAAGAATTACAGATTTCACACTGAGACAAAAACAAACTTGAATTTAACAGTGGAATGGAACTGTGGTTTTAGCCCATCACTTGGTGTTAAAATGCTACATTATCTTTTACAAAATGTACAAAATAAATTATTTCTTTTTATTAAAAAATTAAAACTTTTTTTTAAAAAACAATATATTTTTATAATAAAATTTTATAAATTTTCTGGTTGATTATTTATCTTTTCTGCATGTGGGTGGTCATGCGTATCAGTTGTATGAGATAGTGTGGATGGTTGAAGTGGCTTGAAAGTCTGAGTTTAAATACACTATATTTAAATTTAAACAAAGCAAATTATTGAGTGATCTCCTATAGATTTATCTTATCTTAATACACAAGAATTTTATGTAAATAAAAAAAATGATTAAAAACTTTATTGCCTGAAAACTCATGAAAAGTTCATGCACTGGAAGTGATAGAACTGGTACCATGGTTCATTTATCTTGAGCTCCAGAATCTGACTTTCTATTATTGTACTAAAAAAAAATACAGGCTAGAATTTCATGCTACATTTACATTAACATAGTGCTTAACTGAAATTAATATATAAATTATCTTACTCAAACAAAATTTAAATAACAAGCCAATCAAATCATTAATAATATTTATTTAAACCTTTGATATCTGTTAAAATAACTACTCTTAGATTTGTTTTTATATGTAAAAAAACGTTGATTGTAGATTAGTTGAATACAATACACTGAATTATTTATGAGATAGTAATAAAGCAGGCAAAACTCTCCATACAGTAGTGCCACCCTGTGCCAAACAGAGTAATCAATGGATGCCAGAAGGCTTGTGCATAAAATCCCTATCTAGTGCCTACTCATCCAATATCCCCAGACTAGTTTCTGGCTTGTGGCCTTCATCTGTGAGGAGTTTGGGATTGGAGAGCACTGCACCTAGATCTTAGGGTGATGCGATGGTAATAATTAATAAAACAGGTTAGCAGAATATATATATTTATTTCTTGATGGACTAAAGCTTTCACTTACAATCATTGACTTCATGCTTAAATAATTAGTTTTGATTTTTATGCTTATATAAAACAGTATTGTGCATTAGATCATGAAACAATTGTTCTGGAAAAGCAAATCCACTATTACTTTAACATGATGCCAAAAGTTATAAGTAAAAAAATATTAATAGCAATTTGATAAGCTGGTTAATCAATTATATATACACACAGATAAATATAATAAATTATGATAATGCTATAAATAAGTAATTTTAAAAAAGTACCTTTAAATCCTTATCATAGTTATTAGCAACTGTACTTATTCAGAAGAAAAACAGAAAATGTCTATGATTTTTTAAACATTATGTATTTTAATGCTAATATATTGTCTTTTGTAACATAAAGTCAAAATACATTTATAAGAACTGCTTCCTTAACCTTTCTTTGTCTATGGTATATTTCTTCACAATATTGCAATATTATTTAAACAAAAACTAAATTCAAATAGACAACAATTTTCATAACTACAGCTTTCATATGTTATAAAGTAATTGCTGCTTTTTAAAATCATTTTTCAATACAGTATTTTGATGCACCAATATATGACTTCTTACATTACATATATTTCTTGATCTTTTGATCTGGACTTTATTAAATTCTTTTAATTATTATTTTTTATAAAATATGTATGCAAATGATGAATTACAATACAACACATCACTTTTATCACAGAACACAATAGCAGTTTTAATTATAACACATATTTTTGTACTATATAGGCTCTGACAATATTCCTTTATCTGAAATTTGTAACAAATGCTAATCATGTTATATGTACCTTTAATGATATAAAACATCTAATTTCAATCAAGAGTGAATATTCTTCCATTATACAAAAAAAATATTTTGATATTGCATTATTTTTTGCAATACTTGATTTAATAGCATATGCTGAGATCATTATATAAAACTTTGATTACATCAAGAATATTCCTCACTTGTATAATAAAGTTAGTGTTACTTTATTTAAAAATTGTTGTAAGATTTCTAAGTTTGTTTCTATTTTTAATTTTTCTGCAGTTTTTATAACAAAAGAATAAGTACATTTATTGGATCAACATTCAATTCTATTACATTAATAATTTCTTTATTTATGGCTTTTATGTTCAAATTATTATTTTCCATATTGTCTGGACCTATGTTAGATTGACTGGCATCAAAATAAATATCTGTCTTATTTATGTATTTTATATTTATATCATTTCCATCATTATATTCTATATTAATATTTTTTGGTAAGGTACTAATGAATGCAACAACTGGTAAAGAATCATAGAAATCCTTAGATACTGTAATCTGGCAAATATATGAACTAATTGTCCCATTTATGATGAATTCTCTTAAAATATCTGAAATATTCAGTACCATCTCAATTTAAAATTTTTCTATTGCCTAGTTTTTTTAAAGACTTTATTAAAACTATATAAGAATCCATGAATAGAAAAACTTAGGAGATTTCCATTGCAATATTATTAAAAAAAAATCTTCATTATTTGTCTTCCTCACTCCAAATATTTGATTAAATTTCCCATCAATTGGGATTTTTCTGATTTCTTTATCTTCTTGGTTGACTCTGATGTTTTCATTTTTAATGATTCGCAGTATTTTAATTAATTTTTTTTTTTAAATGTAGGACTTTTTACATATAAAATAAAGACATTAAAAACCAGTCTTTATTAATTCTTTCTGGATATTTTATCTAATCTTTTTTCACTGAATATATTTATGTTAATTCCATATACATTTAATTACTTTTGTGAAATATGATTTTTTTTTTCTAATATTTATTTTTGTTTTTATATACATTGCACAACTCTTGTTCTCCAAGTGTATAATACTCTACTATCATATCCAAATGAGTGATGCAAGTTATTTTAGTCTTTCTTGGTTTCAGTGCTTAAATATTTATTCATGTATATGGTTGATTGCCAAACATAACAGCATATATGTATTTGGACATAGGTCAAAATATCTAGTAATCTATTTAAGATGATAAGATAATGATTGAACCAATCAATAGCCAGCTTGCTGTATTATTTTATATCTACATGATATATTTGTTGAGAAGAAATAACAGAAATATAACTCTGTTTAACTGAAGATGGTAATGAAAGTTGTGATGATGATCACTGAAAGTTCCAAAAATAATGTTGATTTTAATAATCTAAATAAAATCAAAGAAGTGATTGCATTAGCTAGCTATATTACCATAAATAAATGAAAAATAATTATATTTTTAAATTATAGGCTGCCTTTGTATTATACACTTATAAATTTGTAGTTATACATTATCATAAGTGTATCAGGTCATCAATTAAATGTATGCTGTAATATCCAATAATTTTTGATGAAACTAATGAAAACTCCAACAGAGAAGACTTTTTTCACACTTACAACCTCTGGCATTTTCTTTTGTTCAGCCTAGTGGAAATTTTTGAAAATACATAATCTTTCATTTCTGTATAAAATTTCTATTTTATAATAAAATTCAGTAAATTGAACCTGATTTCTTTTTAATTTGATAAACCAATAATATTTTAAAACATCACATTTGACCAGTTTAAATATTTAATACTTGATTTGTAAATATGAAAAAAGAATGTAATTACATCACACAATGGTCAACATCAATATGGAAATAAACTCTCTCAGAAAATAAACGAATTAAATTTGTTTTTTCTTTAAATGCAAACAAAAGTATATATATGATAAATCTGACAAATTCTGCTTTAAAATTCGCCATTTGCTTTATAATTATTGCAATATTTGACAAGATTTTAACACCATATCAATTCAAAAAAGATAATGACATTACACATGCTGTTTAAGTTTGTATTTCTGAAAATAAAAGATAAATAAATACATTGATTAACCAGCTTATCAAATTGCTATTAATATTTTTTTACTTATAACTTTTGGCATCATTTTAAAGTAATTGTGGAATTGCTTTTCCAGAACAATTGTTTCATGATCTAATGCACAATACTGCACAATAATCAAAACTAATTATTTTAGCATGAAGTCAATAATTGTAAGTGAAAACTTTAGTCCATCAAGAAATAAATATATATTCTGCTACCCCAATGTTTGATCATACCCATCATTATGGGGACCAAGAAATTACTGAGGTGGGCTAGAAGAAATTTAGGAATCTTGTGCAACCCAGAGTGCATGTGATCTGATAGCAATAATAGTTTTTGTTTTGAGTTATCTTCTGTGATCCCAAGCTTTGTTGTGGTGCTACAAACATCTACTGCACCATCTTGTAGAGTTGGCATGGTTGAAGAATAATTTTGTGATAACTTGTGATTTTTACTCCATTATGGTTCAAATAGGAGGAAGTGCACTGTTTCTTTTTAGCTTCTGGTGCTCATCCTAGGTAGATCCTGGTCCAGCAGTATTGACCTGAGAGATAGATTTTTGCTCTTTTAATAGAAATATAATCTGCCAGAGCCTTCTGCTTGGATTTGTACTGGGACCTTAAGTTGAGAATATTTTCAATTTCATCAGGATTATTGGAACATTGATTGGTCTTTTATTCAGGTTTTCAACCCTTTTCATGTGAGTTGTAAGTCCTTTAATTCTTTGGGAATACTGTTGAATTATGGTTTGCAAAATTTTTACGAAGGCAAACCAAGCTATTTCCACTGACTATGATAATATGTTAGTCTTTTTATAAAGGATGTAAATCTCTGAAGGTATTGCTTCCATTATTATGGCTTTAGTAATCATTCATGTGAATTTATTTTGACTAATATTCAATCCATTATATATCTCCAACTATATCACTAGTGCAAGATGGTCTGTAAAAGCCACATTTTGTAATGTGGCCTCCAAGCTGTAATGTATCTCAGACATGTATAATAAAAGGTCAATCAGAGATTGGTATCTCCTGGTATAAAAAGAGAATTTTGGGGAGTGAAGAAGCCTTCTCTGCTGATGAATCCTCTATCAAGGAAGTGTATGTGCTTTGAAATAAATGTGGAGTATGTAGTGTTGCATTCACCTAAGAAGATGGACAGCAAATTGTTACTTGCTGTAATCATGTTAATTGTATTTATTATTCTGATGTATGTAGCAGAATTTTTGGATGTGTAAATATAAATTTCATTAAACATTGAATTTCCATAAGTTAAATTGATGACTATAATATTGTTATCATTGTCTATGATATTAAATTGATTTGGAGGCTGATGTCTATTTATAACAATGCTGACTCCTGCAGCTGCTGTATAATTAGTAGATAATTTTGTGTATCCTAGCTCTCCAAGTTCTTCCAAAATTTTATGGCTGGAGTTTGAGTGTAACTTAGTCTCACCTAGGAGTAGAATGTGAAAAGAGTATGATTGAAACCAATGCCTGATGGCATGAATTTTTAAAGAGGAGTTGAGTCACCTAATTTTAATACTAGCTATTTTACATTTCATGATGGTGATTGTGCAAAATTCCACAATTATCTACAGCAGGCTGGTTTTGGCTCAAGTTGTTAGATTTACTTATATATATATATATATATATATATAAGTATACTTTTCATATATATATATATATATATATATATATATATATATGAAAAGTGGCTCTTGTGAGTCATAGTCACTGTAGACAGTGGGAATGAATTGTATTACTTCAGAAGCTGCAGCTTCTTTGATGTTATCTGGAGCTAAAGCATGTTCTACTGTTGACTTTTTCCACTTGATTGAACTTTGTTTAAGGTGTTGGTGTGCTCATATAAGTCTGAAATTTGTGATTTGCTCAGCAAGTATTTTGTTTTGTCATAATCTTCTGAGGTGTCTTTTGGTAGTCCTGATGAATTCCTTTTTTTGTTTACTAAGGTTGGTATTGAGTAGTTCTTTTCCACTTCCTCATCTGTATAAAGGGGATATTTACTTGTACTATTCTGTTTAGGGGTTTTGATTTAGTTTTGTTGTCTGGATTTGTTTGGCATTCAGATCTTTTTCCTTTTGACTGTATCTTGGGGTGGAGTTAGGGTGATTTTGTGCTTGAATTTGAGGAATCTTAGTCTTTATATCTGAAGTTTTTCTTTGTGGTATGTTTGGTGCTGAGCCATTGTTTATTCCAGCTTGAGCTTCATTTTTGTTAGTTGATTGAGTTGTGTTTTGACAATTCTGTTTGTGCCTTCTGTGGTATTGGTTTGATTGTGTTTCATCATTTAAGTTGTAGTATTCATTGTTATTTTGTGGCTTTGAGGTGTGAGAAGATGTTTGAGGTTGTTCTAGGAGAAATTTCTTAGTTATTTTTGGGTTTACTGTATATTGATCATTTCTTTCATTCATTTCTTGGGTTGTAGATGTGTGCTTTGGTGTTTGACTGCTCTGACCTTCAGGGTTTATGATTTGGTAGGTGTGTTGTTGACTACATTTATGGAAATGATTCTTTTTGTTGCCACATAGGATGTATACCCTTGCTACACAGTCCTTGATGAGGTGGGTGCATTGGAAACGGTAGAATCACTGATAATATCATTAGTGCTCCTTTGTATTTAACTACAGTAGGTATATCACCATAGTTTCTACCTTGCTTTAGTTGTAATTCAAAGGAGTCTTTGTTTGAAAGAATTTGCTTAACAGCTCTTTCCTCTGGCAAGTATTTAAATGTGATGATTTTACCAAAAGCTAATAAGATTTCTTGGAGATGCATCTCTACAAAACCCATTATACATTTTTTTATTTTCCCAGACAAGGTAGTAGAATTCAGATCAACATAACAAATGAACTGGTTGTGTATTATTTTGTATGTATTTTTGAAAATATTTCTGTTTGCCCAACTGGTGAACTCTATTGCAATATATCTATCATTGGGGTGGGTTGAAATCCTGTAAATACTATCACCAGTGTTTGTCTATTTAACCATGTTACAAAGGCCTTGTAGGGAAAACTTTATGAGGGAGCAGTTGTGGTCAGTTACAGCTAGTATTAGACTCTTGTCATTGCTATAATTAGCTAGCAATTATAAGTTAGATTTTCATATTTATCACCACTAAAATTTTGTGTGTTGAAACTGTCATCAGGTTGATTAGAATTATATTGTATATTTGCATAATCTGTTGACTGTTCTATGAAGTCAATGATCATCATATTTGGTGAGGTGCTATTTTGGTTTTCTGTATCTAAAGATTGCTTAGAAGCTAACACTGTATTAATTGTGATAATTTTCCCGTTTGCATTGGTTTGTGGTATTATATGATTTTTGGCAATATTGGCATATGATTGTCAGTTGTATTAGTAATTTGTTGTGGGTTGTTTGGTGTGTTTTTTCTTTATTAGTGGGAAATTGGCCTTATAATCTGTTTCATAGTTAAATTTTCTATTATCTACACTAATTTTAGCTGTTTCTTCAGAGTTTCTGGTTAACGCCTCTAGTGATAGTTTGGGGTTTCTAGGGGAATTGTTGTTTACATTTGCTGCTGATGTTACAGGGAGTTTTTCACTATTTATTTTGTGTTGATGGAAATTATTTTTGCTGTAGAAAGGTATAGGAAGTTATGTATTATTGTTTGAGGCAGTTTGTGATGTTGGATGGCTTAAATCTAAGTCAGAATCTGTTTTAGAGTTTTCATGTATTTGAATTGAGCTATTGCTAAGCTGCGAAGATGCTGAGTCATTGTTTTTATTTGCTTTGCAGCTGAAAATAATTTTTGTTTGCATTGAATTATGATTGGATTTTATTTTAGATTGCTTTTTATTAAGTCTTCTGTTTAATTTAAGGGATATTTTTTTCATTTATATGGTCTTCTTTAGATGACTGGTCATTGCTGCTATAAGGCTCATCCCTGTAAAGGCTATCTGATGCATTTATTTTGTTTATCATTTTTTATTGTAAGTATTTGATCTTTTATTTGAGGCTTTCTGGTAATTAAAGTTGTTACTGGTAGATGTTTGTTCATTTTTTGCATCAATAATAGTATTATTTGAGTAATTTTTGACTTTTATGTAAGTATGCTTTTGAATGATGTTATCTGGTAGACCTTTAGTGCTTTGACTGGATCTCTGCAATTCTGATTTATTAATTTCATTTATTGCATTTTGTGTATGCTGTACTTCAGTTGATTCTGTTTGTGAATTTGGTAATGAGTTTTTGTTTATAAATGCATCCATGTTTTTATATTTTTTTTGTAGGTCATAATTTTGATTTAGAGGCTCTTCGGTGTTCAAGCCTTCTGTGCCCAATGAAGCTGTAGCATCATCTATACCATAATTATTCTTTTTGCTTATGCTTGTATGATTCTTTTTATTTTTATTATTAAATAAATTAGCATTGATTGTTGTACATTTATTAATTTTTTATGTATATTTGGACTTAGATGTTCAGTTTTTTCATCTTTCAAACTCCAATTGGAAACTTGTTCTGATAAACATAATTGTCCCAATGTTGTATGTTATAATTGGGGCTACGAGTTTCTCTATCTTGTATAACTATATTCATTGAGGCTTCATCATATGGATAGTAGAATTTATGATTTTTGATGGTATTATTAGTTGAGTTATTGTTTGACTTATGTTGCTTATGTGTTAATTTTTGATTTAGGTCTGATCTGGCCTCATTAGGTTTTGTACCAGTTACATGTCACCATCAACAACCCAACTGTGGTACAATTCACACCCAGTTAAACCAAAGAATTAAACCCAAGACCAAACTGAATCCTAACCCAACTCACGATCTCAGATCAAATCAATGGATAACATATGTCAATGGCACATGACTATGCACCAAGAAACTAGCTCATTGGATAATGATGAATTGAGACCTCTGATCTGACTCTACTAATGACAATGGATATTTATAAATCAATCAATATATGTATGTTTGGGTTGCCAATACAGACAGTGAGCATTAATATTAAAATAATTATTAAATAATTAAGAAAGTTAAACCAAATGTGTTGTATAAAATGTTTAATAATAATAAATATTTTTATTCAAATTGTTTATGATTAGTATTATATATATTATCTCTAGTCTTTAAGAAAGGGAGTTACAATTTACAATAAATAATGGCAGTCATGCTCATAAGCCAATAACTAATATGCAAAGGTGGGAGAAATATATATGTCTATGCCCTGACAAGTAAACAAAGGTAAATAAAGGTATTTTACTGGGAAAGGAAATATGATTTTAATTTTAAAAGAAAATGTGCGAGATTCATTTCCACACATCAATAAATCAACTCATCAAAGGCATGATAAATATTTAGGACATAACTTTAATGTTTAACAAAGAACTTATTTAATTATAGATAAATATGAAGTTGTTTGACTTTAATAAAATCAATTCAGTATGATTTATGAGCATGAGAGTGGGACTTTATTGGAAATGAGAAGTAAACGGTACTGACATTAAGAACAAATATAAAATATAATGGCTTGTTGGTAATTTAAGAAGTAGAAGGGTGGCTTGTATTTTACAAGTCTTTTATGCCCTATAACAGATTCATGGAACACAGAAAAAGCCAGGTTGGGACATAACCACGAACCTTTGGTGCTCCAATATAATAACAAGCGAGGGAGGAAGTGATTTCTTCCTAGGTAATTAAAGTAACACTAAGATCACCGATGACAAGTCTATGAAGCAGGAGATCGCTCATGTCAGCAATGTTCAGGAAATGATGATTTAATGATCATCATATTTAAATAAGAAAGCCCAAGTTACATAAGGAATGCTCTATGTAATGACTTGTTCATGTCAGATTAAAATCAAACGTGCTTAAAATAAATATGCTTAAACGCAATTATAAAATTATACTAATCATGCCCTAAATATCATGCCCTCCCTGAATATTAATATAAAGTATAAAACTTAAATGAGAATATATTCATTTTATTCCCTTTATCAACCTTTTGCAAAACAATTTAACATTATTAATATGAATAAATAAATATTTGTGAACACAATAAAATATCCAGGAGCATAGGTTAGAAAATGGGCTAATAGTCATTATCAGCCATTAGTAAAAATAGCAAACATTTAATAAATTCTTCAACTCAATAATTAGTAGAACCATATTAAATTAGTTCTAGTGGGCAAGAATTAAACTATAAAACTTAATACTATATTATTTTCATGAGGTAAGTTTAATGAAAGAGATTATTATCGAGTTGAAGTATTATTAGCATACAATCAAAAATAAATGATATTAATAATCATTCAAAACATATTTAATAAAGTTAGTGAAATGAACTGCCATTGTAAGAAAAGAAAATTTAACAAAATATTAATTTTAAAGACTAAAGATAAAAATAGAGAATTACTTATACAAATTAAGACATTATAAAATGAAAAGAGCTTTTAACAATAGTTAATTTAAAAGGTAATTTAAATTAAAGTTCAGAAACTGGCCAGAAAGTCATGGTTCAGAAAGTAAAGATATTACCAGTCCTTCTATGGTTTGTTCCTTAATTTACATGGCCAAATCTGATTGGGTTGAAACATAGGCGCACATTTTAACTTACATGAATAGCATTTGGATTGATTTCTTTCAGGTTTTAGCAGCTCATGATTGATATGGACAGGTTTCAATTTGCAGCTACATTGAAGATTTCCTGGAAACTTCAGGGCCCAGCAATCAGATTCCTGAAATTAGCCATGAGCCATGCTGAAGACACTATAAAGATTCATAATTTAAATTGACGTAACTTCAGGTAGTAATTGTTTAAAAAAATATGGCTTCTCTTTTCTTGAAACTTTTCTGGGCTATTTATACTGTCCTCTGGTTTCCCCGCTCATTCTGACTCCTGATGCCTTCAGGCTAAAGCTTTTTACATTATCAGAAGTTAAAAATTTTGTTAATTGATTTCAGATCCATTCCTTTGATAAGACTTTCAAATCTATTAACTTTGAATTCATTTTAGAAAATGAATTTGTAAATCTGAATAAATGATTTTAATTGAGAACCATCCTTACATTTTAAATTATTATTTTTACTAATTAATAAAAATTCCCCATTGTCTTTGGGAAAGGACGATCTGAAAGCTTTTCGAAAGAATGTCGCTTTTAAGCACAGAAATTTGAACAAACTGGTAAACGTAAAAATAAAACATTCCAATGTAATGAAACTTTATAATGAATATATATATTTAAATATTTATAAATATATACATACAATCCATGCAGTTACAACATATACATTTTCATGAATAATTTTATCATGAAGTTATTAATAATATTAGTTAGTTTAAATATAAAATAATTGGTTTTAACAAATGTTTAAATAATACTGTTTTAATCGAAATTAGCATGTATTGAATGTATAAAGCCCCATTACATTCAGAAATTCACTGTTAGTGATAGGGTTTGAAGTAGGCTAAAGGTGGGATCTCATGAAGCTCAGATCGAACCTAGATCCGACCACTTCATTTTTTTCCATTTAAAAAAAAAAAAACAATGAAAAAAAATTTCTTTACTTATATTTGATACATTTTTATATTTATTTAACTTAAATAATTGACAGACTCCAGGAGAACAGTGTGAGTGTGAGTCCTATCACCTGTACAAATAAAACAAAATTCTATATGTCTCATTATGTTTAAGTCTTACTTGTTTATACTATGCAGTAAGTCCGTTTATCTGGTCTCATTATATCTACAGTTGTATTAGTCTGTCTGTCTGTATACCAGTCCCTAAACTTATTATTTATTTTATCATTTCCCTGGATCAGGTGGCACATATGTTTTAAACTTTTGATGATGGTAATAGTCTTGGTCCTTTCTAGTTGGTGCCAAGTTCCCATAATCAATGTCAGTCAGTAATTCCAAAGCATTTTCTAAAGACATTGTGCATATCACAATTATGATTCTTTGAATCCATGGTAGTAATTATGTCTTACTGTCCAATGATGTGTTGATCATTATATTTAAATGCCATGAGAGATTTGAAAGCTGTGACTTGTTGTATGAAGTAACATGCATATCCCTGCCTGGAGTCTTCTTGATATCTCTGGGTAGTTAATCTGTGTAAGATGCCTTCTTGCCATTCTTCACTCCACTATTTCTTCAATATTGCATTTTCATAACCTTGGATCATTGTAGGTGGGTGTTTTAATAACTTCCACCATGCCTTTGCAGCATCTCTTAAATAATGGCTGGCTAATATAGTCTTCTCTTTTTCTGTAACTGGATGTAAACTAAAAAATTCCCTCACACTATCTAAATGAGCTAAGGGATTCTCTCCTGGGTCTCCCTTGAAAATTTGAATCTGGATAGATGATATAAGTGATGGTATCTTGAAGTCAATAAGACTAAGTTGAGGATTCATTTTTCATCCTATTTCTCTTTTATCTGGTTTCATCTTGCTAGTGGTATCTTTGTCTACTTTTGGTATTAAGACCTTGTCATTTTATTTCTCCACTTCTACATTTAAATCAGCTTTGCTAGTTTCTTCAGCTATTTCCAGACAATTCTTCTTCTACACTATGATCTTCTTCACTGTCCATAATCCCTTTTAGTGTGGTCTGAGCATCTTCTACATCTTCTTTTGGGCCCTCATAAGTGTTTGTTGCTCTGCGATGCTCTACCCTCTCTGTGTTTGGGTTTGCTTGGATGCCTCATTTTTCCTCAATTTTCAAAATTCTCTCCATCATCATCAGCATTAATTTTGGGTCTTCTTTTATTTCCCTGATGAATGTGTATAAAATTTCTCGATCATCATGATCATTTTTAGTCTTCTTTCTGCTCTGACAGTTGCACTCTTTTGTTTTAACTGGATCTTTGAAGGTAATCTCATGCTCACTGGATGCTGTTGAAGGTGCATCACTATCCATGTTCGACTCTTTGTTCACTTGCTCTCCTTCCATTTTTTTTAAATATGTAAACACTATGGATAATAAAATTATACGGCACTATTAATATGAATACTTATATACTGACAATACATTTAGTTAGGTTTCTGACTACTGGTCTCCATTTGTCCCCATCTTCATCAGCTGCTACATTTTATTTTACCAATCTATCTAATCTCCCCTTTCTAGTTTACCTACGTTTGTCTTAATCAGCTCCTACTGTTAATTATGTGAATGAGACATATATTTTCTTAAAAACTATTAAATATAAGAGAAAATATTATTTACTTTCCTTTGTTCTACTGTTCTTTCAAGTCTAAAAAAAACTATACAAGTGATTAGTAGACATTCAAATATTGATATACATTAGCAGAGTAATATCAGTAATTCTCTATTCATGTTGGATATATTTGGTTTTTATTTAGGCAACTCGTTCACTGCTGTACTGTTAATCATATTTGCTGACAAAATTTATTTATCTGGGTGCCAGATCAAAATGAGATCAATAGGATACGTGAAATAATCAATTCCTCACCCAAACCATATATGATTAACATAATTTAGAATAAAACGATTTACTTCATGAATAATTATTATTCACTACAAACTAACAACGTGTGACTGACCTAAGTTTGAATATAGGAGTTTAACTCAATTAGATATTTCATTTCCAGAAGCGTGAGGCTATCACACGCACAAAAAAAAAACCTGTCAAAACTAATATTTTACAATAACTTTTATTTGTCGATATCAATTTTCACTCTTGCTAGCATAATAACATGTAAACCATTGAATCATTTTGCCAACTGCATCTGGCTACTTGGTGTATCTATTAAAGCATGTATATTAAGATCATTCTATTTTACTAAGACTTAAACAAAGTATTCATTTGTTTAATTAATTAACCTTAATGGATAAAACTTATGTAATACATAATATATAAATTAATACACACACACACACACACTTCGAAATAAATATAAACAAATCTAAAAAAATGAGAGCTCCAATTATATTGCTTGAGACGTTTGTTATCCAATCACTTAAAGTATGTAAAATAGTTGACAGTGTCTGTACTATGCATACATTTTGAAAATTCTTCCTTATTGGGCAATAGTTGTTATAAATGTTTTCCAGATAGCAAATAAAGTAAAATTTTCTAAATGTATACAAACGGCAGAATGATTTTTCAATTTTTTTTATATAACATGGCAACTGAATAAAGAAAGTTTTATGTGCTATAATTAAAGCTTTCAATTTTCTCACTTGTCTGCACACACACACATATATATATAAGTATGTGTGTGTGTAATACGCAAACAGTAAAGTTATATTTAAAGAAATAATTATCATTGACTGTAACTAACATTTATAACACATTTTAAAATAATCATCATTATATGAACAGATACAAAACAAATTTGACTTTTTAAGCTTAATTTCACGTTGTTTATTAATTGGAACGATTGATTCCGACCTTACATTTAAAAAATGTTTTACATCTGATCTTAATTATTAATTAAAAAAAGAACATTTATTTTGATTAATGCTGAGAAAAAATTTCAATTAAATATTTGTAATAAACATATTTTCTTGAGGGAATAAAGACAAATATAACAACTTAGTTATGGGTCATGAAGATTATATATATATAAAGATTATTACATATATAAATGAATATTGTTGTATACACACGTATATAAATGTATATTGATAATATTCGACATATAAATTATTACGACTTGTCTTGCATTGTTAGCCGATAGGTATCGCAGCCGCCATGCAAGCAAGTAGTTGGTTGCAGACGGCTGTGGGTTCGCGTCCCGGCCGATACTATGACATATGGAAAAAAAAAAAATTATTATGACTTATATATATATTCTTTATCCGTTTATTTTTTTTAAATATTAACATTAATACTTCATTCTCCCAATCATCTATCTATATATTTATTTAACTATCCAACTGTCCACATATATATTTAACCACCCACTCATTCATCTACCAACTATCTATCTATCTTTATCCCTAATGTTATTTCAGTATTATACAATCCCACCGTTCCCACCGTTGTAATTTATTATTTCTGTATTTAAGAGTATATGTCTTAGGGAAATAAAGTATTCTTCTTACCAGTGCTAATTAAAAGAATTTTCAATAAATATTTTGTCGTATAATCAAATATCACTTTTTCAAATATATTTTATTTATTTTCATTTTCACGACTAACATGGCATGAAAATAATTTTTCTTGTATATGTAATGAATCTCAAAACGCTCACCAAAAATAATATGTTAGTTACCCTGTTTCAAAACCGTAAACCAAAGCGTTAATAGCAATATTATGTAATCTTTTTAATAAATGATTGGCATATTAATATCGTATCCATCAAATATGTGTGTTAATGTATATATACTATCTAGTTGATCAAAGAGCATATGACAATCGTTAGCGTGAATTTTAATATGAAATATCTACTGTTTGATAGACCGCTCATTTACGCACACATTAAATGTATATAATTAATTCATTATAGTAAAGTATTTGTTATTGTGTAACTTGTTTGAGTAGTTCGAATTCCTTTTCTTCACTTCCACACATACAACCATGTGTATGCATATTTTAGTTTAGTTATAATGTAGTTAATATTAAGTCTCATTGTCTTCTCTGCTCTGCTACTTGGCCGGATTTTAGAATAAATTTTCATGTGCCTTTATTATATGTTATTCATTAGGTGTTTGATCTGGGGCTTGGGAAATGGGTTTGAATCCAGGCTGGTCCCTGACCTAAATCTCGGGCTTGACTGGGTTTGAAGTACATTTTTTTAGTTCCAGCTTGTGTTAACTGGATCAACATGTTTTGACCAGTACAGTATTCTAGTGTATGTTCTTCTTCTCTTAGATGAGTTTTCACTAATGCTAATACCTCTTTATTTTTAACTGCTTTGTTTAATTCCAGCCACTTTTCTGGTCTCCTACCACCTTGCATATTCATATATTTAATTTTAAAATTTTATACTTTTCTTACAATCCTTTTATAAATTCTTTTGACTCTTTCTTCTCTATTACATTTGTAATTAACATGTTTATTATTAGTTTTATAGAACCATTCTCTCTCCACATCTACATTTATATCTAAATCAGCTACCATTTGGTTATTTCTTATATCCTGTTCATTTTAAAATTTCTTTTTGTTAATACTGTAATTTAAAACCCTACCCCCCCATTTACAAGTTTCCTAAATTATAATATTTCTCTTAAATCAACCCGCCTAATTTTTCACTTTCTTGTTTGCTAAATGCAATCCATCTTAACTATAAAACTCTTTCTTACTAATAAAAAAATTTCACATATCAACAGGCATAACATTATTTCTCTTGCATAATTTTTTCAGTCTCATTTATAGAACATGTCCTATCTAAAAAATACCTATTGTCAAATCTTGGTAGTAATCCAACTATTACTACTTTTTTTAAAAATCTTATTCAAATTACTAATCAATTCTTTGTACTCATCCATTACACTCTCCAATGGCTCTGGCAAATTATTTGTTTGTACCATAACATAATTAACCCTACTTTCTTATTCCTCTATTTTATCTGTAACATCCCTAATTCAAGCTCCAGGCAAACATACTCTTACATACCTATTTCTATTTCCCTTGCAATTACATCTCCACATCTTCTAAATAGTGAGTCTCCTATCAATACTGTCTCATAGCTTACTTTCCATACTTCATCCATTACATTATCACTTACCTTTTGGACTTTCTGATATAGTTCTTCTTTATCATTTCTATTCATTAATTCCTTGATCTGCTCACACTTCATCTGTGATGATTTTATTTTTTACATTATTTACTTCTTCCTCTATTTTACTTATTTTTTGGCTAACTATCTCCATTGCACTACTTATTTTGTCACCCATATCTCTTCATCACTCCACTAAATACATACTCTATTCGATCTTCCTTAACTACATTTTCCTCCATTTCTCCTGACTTTTTCTTTAAACTATATAACTTAGAAACCATTTTTTCACCTTTTTGATCATATTTATACATGATTTACATAACCATACATCTGTTACATCCTTTCTAGTCTGATTTAAGCATCTTAAATGAAAAATCTTATCACATATAGTATATTCTACCAGAGCACACCTAATTTTCTTCTGACCATTATATATACATTGTGGAATACAAATAAAATTCCATTTATCAATTCCCCTATTTTATATTTAAATTTATCATTTTTCTACTACTCTTCAAACCTCTTTTAAGCTAAAGAAGCCTGATTTCACTTTCATGCCATAGATAGTTGATGTTTGCTGTCCTGTACTATATCTATGTATTTTTTGATTTTGCAGTAAAGTTAGCTAGTTTCACAGATGTAAATCACATGAAAATTTAAGTATAAATTTTGAATATAGATTATTAAAAAATTTCAAGTAAAAATTTACATCAAAATATGTCATATTCTAAACATAATGATCAAAAAATTGAATTCATTGTTTAAAAGCAACTGGATATTTATTCTACATTTTAAAAACAAAATAATAAAATTGCCAATGTTAGTTTTTTAATTATGGAATATTTATTGAGGAATAGCAAATTTTTTTTTAAGAAGTGTAAATTTAAGTTTATTTTTGGATTAACTAAAAGGAATTCTAATTACTTCACCGCTCAGCAAGGTTTAGTTAAATAATAGAGTATTAGCTCTGGGAAGTAATGTCCTTGGAGTGATTTTAGATCTGCCACTTCATGTGCTTGAACTGCTTATAAAATCTCATCTATTTTTTTTATTTTTCTGTCAATGATTGTATTCTCTATTTTAACAAGCTTCTTGAACAGTATGGGTATTTCCAAGAAGTTCATTTACCAACTAAAAGACTTAATATTTGTTAATAAATTAACTGTACAATATATATATATATATATATATATATATATATATATATATATATATATATATATATATATATATATATATATATATTGTACAGGATAGAAAGTCCATCCTTACTTTTTGAAGCTATAGTATAGTTTTAAAAAAATGTATTTGTTATAGTTTTATTTAAGGAGTTGTAAATAAGTTATTAGTGTATTGTTTTTGTAATAGTTTTATTGTTATATAGTTCAGGTTTATTTAATTATTATGATACCTGCTTTGTTTTGAGATAAATCATTATAATGGCAAAATATATGTATATAATTATGAATGTGTGTATAAAAAAAATAATCATTAGCAATAGTATTTAAATTACTAAATATAAATACATTGTACCTTTATTTATTTATTTATTTTAAAAAATATATAAAAAGATATAGTAGTATTATTCTGATTATTTGAATATTTATTTGGTTTGTGAATTATAATGTAAATTTTTCAATATAATATATATGTATTTTTTTATTGAAATTATTATTTTTATTTTTTTTTATTTTAAAAAAATTTTCAATTGCTAAATAATAATATTAAAAAGTTTGTTGAATCAGCACATGATTTATGAACGGCGGGAATCAGGTGGTAGGTGATAGATTTAAAAAAAAAAGATTATTTTTCGTTCATCATTTTTCTTCAAATTGCTCTTATAAATTTCTTTAAAAAGTTATTGGATTAAGGATTTCTACTCAAAAACAATGTGCTAATTACAACTTTATCATTTGGGCATTTGCCCTTCCTACTTGTTCATTTAATCAACATTAGAAAATTCAGTAAAACATGGAACTTCAAAAGTAAACCAGCATTCTTCAAAAAGTTTTAAAAATAGCTACTATACTTAATTAATACATCCCATTATAACTTTCAAATTATTTAGTGATTCAAAAATTATATTCAATTTCATCACGTATATATAACAGAATATCCAAGAAATAATTCACATTAATGATTTCATAACAAGAAACAAATCTCTTCATTTATAAGCATATGTACATATTCATGTCAGTCAAGCTATTTAAGGATGAAGAAAATAAAGACAGTGCTGAAGATAACTAGCTGATCCTTCAGTAATTGAACACTAATGCAAATGAGGGTAAAAAAACTTTATCATATTTTTCTTTATATTGTCTGTTTTTATTTTTATGTAATATATAATTTATCTTTATGAAAGAATATATATATAACTAAAATTTTCAAGAAACTAAATTACAAATTTTTCTCGAATTTTAAAATTTTAAGAATAATGAAAATCGATTTTAGTATATATGTTTGTTTATTTATTTTAAAGATATTTTATAACTTAAACTATGTCAATATGTGTTATTATAAATATATATAATATTATTTTATTTTATTTTTGTTTTTGTCATTCAAGTATAATAAATGATAAAATTCATTTGTCAATTTAAATTAGAAAGCAATAAATTAAATTTCAATATATATAAGAATTGTATAAGTGTACAGATTTATAAAACTGCATTTATAAGTAATATCATTGTTTAATAATTATCTTAGTTCTTCAATTAGTATTCTAACAACCTGATTACATTTATTCGGTACTTGGGTATTTTTCCTGCAACCAAGGAAAGATAGGAGGACTTTTCACATTCATATCAATACACTGCTAACTTTTTAATGTTGTTATTTTGGCAACATCAAATATTAGAAAAACATTAGAAAGTTAGCAATGCTTTGATACGAATGTGAAAAGTCATCCTATTTTTCCTTGGTTGCAGAAATAATACTCAATACAGTTTTATAAAGACAAAAATAAAATAAAAAATATTACATGAGATAAACATGTATTTATGAATTCTACATGGACACAAGCTAACTTTTGACACTTACTTATTTTGATCAATTTCAACAAAAAAAATATGTGGTCCATGTTGCAGGAAAAAAAAAAAGCCAACATAAATATATATTTTTATAAAAGTAAATATATTCTCTGAAATATATACTTACGCAGACGATGCTTGCATACAAAATGGTGATGGTCAGTAGCAATTCCCCCCCCCCCCAACATACTTCCTCCTTCTCTGAAAAAGTTGCCAAACAAATGATTAACCAGCACATGCTCTAAATGAAATACTGCCAGGCAATCCAATTTTTCGAATAAACAAATAAGTCCTTCAATCTTTCCTTGATTGCAGAAATAATACTCAATACAGTTTTACAAAAACAAAAAAATATTATATGAGATATACACATACTTTTACAAATTGTACACAGACACAAACTAACTTTTGATGCTCACTTAATTCGATCAATTTAAAAAAAAAAATGTGGTCTGTAAAAAAAAAGCCAACATAAATATATTTTTATAAAAGTAAAAAAGAAAAAATATTCTATGAAATATACACTTATGCAGACAATTTTTACATACAAAATGGTGATTGTCAGTAGTACCCCCCCTTCCCACCATTCTTCCTATTTCTCCGAAAGATTTGTGGAACAAGTGATTGCCCAGTACATTCTCTAAATGGAATTCTGCCAGGCAATAATTTTTGGAACAAACAAAAAACAAAGTCAATGTCTTTATTCAATTACAATTAAATAAAAACTTTTAATTCAAAGATTCAAAAACGCAGAAGTCAGTCAATAACCAAGTTGAAATTGGAAAAAAAAACACAGAAGTAAATAATGCATTTGAAATTAAAAATGTTAAACCAAATTCACAATAATAACAAATGGTAAGTTTAAAATGTACAAACAACAAAATTTTAAATCAGAGAAAAAATACCAAAATGTCCAAAAAAGCACCTATGTAATAGTTTTGGTTGACACGTTTCAAAGCACTTTTTGTGCCCATTCAAAAACACGTTTTTAGACATGGAAAAAAACTCAAATCGCAAGGGTTTATTTAATGTTCGCAACATTATGCCTATATTGCGTATGTAAAAAGTCATCCTATCTTTCCTAGGTTGCAGGAATAATACCCAAGTACCATTTATTCATATCCATTAAATCATAATATTAAAACATTTAATATTTCATATGTGTGTGCATTATATATATTCGTGCCAATATTTCATATGCTAGTCATTATCTTTATTTATATGTCAGTTGATTTTTAAACCTATTTGTTGGTGCAGACATTACTTATTATTTATTGAGGTTAAAATTATAGTTATAACTTTAGTCCATTATTGTGAAGTTTTTATCTTGGTATTGTTCATTGTAGAATAGGCTTGGTATATCAGGCCTTATGTATTACAGTTAGTATTGTTACTGGATAGAGTGGATAAATACCCCATTCCTATTAGTTATCCATGAGTGATAGTGCTTATATTTCCAGTGATGTTAATCACATATTTTTAAATACCTAGTGTTGTTGTTTTCGGTGAGCCTCTCCATATATATATATATATATATATATATATATATATATATATATATATATATATTTGTCGGTGAGCCTCTCCATATATATATATATATATATATATATATATATATATCCTGGTGCACTGAGACATAAAGGCCCAGGCATCTTCTTTTGCCTCAAATGTAGGTATTATTTTGGAAACCACCATGCTTTTGATATATTTATGCTAGGCATTATAGAGTTCTCTTTTCGATTTATCACTCATGAGATTTAATTTAAATTTTCCACCACAGTAGGTGAAGATGCTTGTATTTTAGTATGCAATGTCAAGATAAGTTTGTTTAAAGGATGTGATTCCTTGAGGATGCATTCAATTATGTTAGTGCTTTAAAGTATAAGAATGTCTGTGTTTTGTGTTATCATGATTTGTAATCATTTTACAAACCAACCAACAATATTTAGTAATTATAAATGTTTGAATTCATAAGCATATGGCCGGTTGGTATAATCCACACATGTTATGTATATGCAGTAGTCATCTAAAACTTTTCCAATGTAAATGTAAATTACTTAATTATTTTTAAATTTTTACTTAGATGATTTACATTATATGGACAATGAATTTATAACTTATATGTGTATAAGTAACTTTTGATAAATGCCTCATTCATTGAATTCATTTAATATTTACTTAATTCAATCATTTATTCATTTGCTATTTATAATTGGTATTTATTTAAAGTAGTATTAAAAAAATGTATTAAAGAAATATATTTATAACTTAGATTATTAATGCAACAAGGTATCTTCAATTTGTTTATTTACTTATATATTTATCCAATTTCATAATAGCTTATACAGTTCTTATGTAAATATAAATTGCAAATTATCAGTATTATTGTTAAACTCTATACTTAGTTTACACATAAAAAAATTAAGTATTTGCAAAGTAAAACTATTCTTACGTTTCCTCAAATATGTATATATGTATATATATGCTATTATAAATTTAAAGTTACAATGTTAAAATAAAGCTATATCAGTTATTTTATATAAAAGAATGATTTTGAGTTTATTTGAGATTTATTAATTATCTTTTTCTCTATTTTTAGTACATCAGTTCTACCAACTAACTGATATGAAAGTATTAAACAATTGGTAATGTCAATTGAATAAATATATTTTGGATTTAATAAAATTCCTTTTGTTCCAAAATATACTTAGTATATAATTAAACATAAGTTAAATTATCCCTGAGAATTAATTAGCAATATATTTCAGTCAATGCTCAAGATTATTGAGTTTGTGATATAGTTAGCCATGGTAATATTATAGTTTGATATATTTATTTTGAAGTAATTTATTTTGTCTTAATATATGTATAACATGCTATTAAATAAGTATTATACTTATTATCTTCATATTATTTCTTCTTGCATGGTACATGCATTTTATTATAGTTGACAAGTTACTATGAAACTTGGTTAATTTATGAGTGCCTCCATAGGTATATCTTATCCAAATATTTTCTTTATTTCTAATATAATCTATCCATTATAAATGCTGCTCAATAATTTAGGCCATATCATCTTTTACTATGGCATATATGACATGCTACATTGATTACCAATGTTTAAATTCCTTTTTCTTCATTTATATTGATTTAATATATTTTCCATTACAATTGTCATCCAATAATAGAAAGGTAGATCTTGAGTGCCAAAATTTTAATGAAGGTTGGACACAGCTATTTTTTATTAAGCACTTTGGGAAAGATATTTGTTTAATTTGTCAAGATACCATTGATGTGAAGAAAGTTTCAAATATTAAATAGCACTATAAAACTTGTCATAATTGTTACAACAATTTTACTGGTGTAACGTGAAAAAACAAAGTTGCATGGTTGAGAAATAATTGAACAAAGCAGTCATCCTTTTTCACAAGAAAAATGGTAAGAAATTGACCAAGACACTTGTTCTAGCTACGAGGTATCAAACCTAATTGTAGAAAACATGAAACATTTTACTGATGGAGAATTCTTCAAAGAATATATGATGAAAGTATTGGATATTGTTTGTCAGAAAAAAAGAATTATTCTTTGCAATAAGCTTATCAGCAAGAATTGTAAGAAGATAAATTGAAGAACAAAGCAAAGCAAAACTCCATATAGTAGTGCCACCTGTTTTTCTTTGCTTTGTTTATAAACAATTATGTGCTAGTGTTGGAGATGTGATCATGTGATAAATTAAAGAACTGACAGAGAGTGTCAGAAGTGACTTAAAGGACATTTTAACAAATTTGGAGTATTCCATGACTATTGATGAAACCACAGATATTTCAGATACTTGCCAACTTGCACTATTGGTGAGGAATCTAACACCAACATTTGATATTGTGGAAAAATTGAACAATTGATTCCTATGAAGGACACTAGCACTGAAGAAGATATTTTGGTAAGCATTATAAAATCTATTTCTGAAATAAAATCTTGATTTATTAATGGTATTGGAGTGACCACAGATGTAGCACCAATAAATATTGGAGGAAAAAAGGTTTGTTTCATTACTTCAAGAACACACTGGTATTGATCACAAACTAATCAAACTTCGCTGTATTATTCATCAGGATGCATTATGTACAAAATCATTGAGTTTTAAGATACTTGCAGTAGTCATAAAAACAGTGAATTTTATACTTTCAAGAGGACTAAATCACCATCAGTTTCAAGAATTTCTAAAACAAATTGAAGCAGAATATGGTGGTCTTATATATTTTTCAAATATATAATATATCATATACTCCTTAATTAACACTTTACAATGCAATTTTAACATATGATTTATTTCTTCTTGCTTACAGTTTCAAATGCCCTGCAGTCATCATCATAGCTACAATATTTAAACATATACAATTAATATCTAACCATATATATATATATAATGCATAATGATATTTTAAAACATATTTTAAACTATGGATTTTTAATATTTTTTACATATATGTGTGTGTGTATATATATATGTGTGTGTGTGTGTGTATGGTTAGGTTTTAATTATATATGTTTAAATAATGTAGCTCCAATAATGACTGCAGGGCAGTTAAAACTGTAAGCAAGAAGAAATAAACAATATGTTAAAATTGCATTGAAAAGTGTTAATTAAGGACTATATATATATATATATATATATATATATATATATATATATATATATATATATATATATATATATATATATATAATTAAGCAATGCAAATAAGGAGAAGAAGTTGAAAGAAATTTTTAATATTTTTCAAATGTTTGTTAGCTTAGCTGAAGAAAAATGCTGGTATATGCATTGAGAGAAGAGATTGCTATGTTTTTAGGAAGCAAAGAGAAAGATAATTTTTGCTTTCAGAATCCATAGTGGATTGTCAAGTTAGCATTATGTTAGACATCAGGACCTGCATAAACAATTTGAATCTTAAGCTTCATGAAAGAAATAGGATTTGAAACTGTTTGTTCACATTACTACTTTTGAAATAAAACTTTGACTTGGAAATCACAATTTCAGATATGCATCTACTATCATTTTCTAAGTCTCCAAAAGCACAAGGAAGATATAATATAAGTCATTTTTGTGAGCTCTATTCAAGATTTGAGAAGTGAGTTTTCCTTGTATTGTGGACTTCTGGCAATATAGAAATTAATTTATATTATTTGGTTTTCCTTATGAAGTTTATATGATACAAGTGATAAAAAAATATCAGTTGGGAGTTAATTGACTTATAATGTGACAAATTTTTGAACTCAAAATTTCACTTCAAGTCCTCTTTTATCTTCTACATTAAGGAAAAAATAAAAACATCTTGAATAATGCAAAAATGATGGTATCATTATTTTCCAGTACAAATACTTATGAACAACATTTGTCAAAAATGAAATATTCTAAAAGTCATTTAAGAACAAGGTTGCACAATGATCACCTGAATGATGTTTTGCTTCTAGCATCAACAAACATGAAAAAGTTAAAACTAATAAGCAGAAACAAATGTCACATTAATTAATGAGCCATTTCTAATTATATTTTGTTTATAGTAAAAAAATTGCAATTTTTTGTTGTGTTTGCAATAAGTAGTTGTTTTATTGTTATTCCTACAGTAAAATAAGTAACTTTGTGTAAATAAAATTACATTGATTTCCTTAGACCAAGATAGATTTCTGGACAGAATCGTCTAAGGTCAAGACAATTTATTTGTAGTACATTTGATATCATGATTGGCCCTCCTTTAATAAAGACAATGCATAGCAGTCTGGCCGTGTCAAATTCATTTAATTAGATAGCTAATTTGTTTTTAAAACTATGGAAAAATATTTTTGGATCATTTAAACCTACAAAATTATACTATTGATCTTAATAGTACTTCTATTTTTTCAATTTTTTAAAATAAGGATATGGGAAAAGCCATTACTATGTCATAAAGCTGTCGTAAACTACAGCAACAATATAGCAAATCATTTATTGAATAGTTTGTTTTTAGTAATAGATGAATAATTACAAAAGCTTCAGTGTGGTTTTATACAATAAAAAAGCACTAGAGAATAGTATTTGTTACCAAAAATTTTCAGCAATAAAATTCTTTTTAAAATGTGTAATTTAAATTTGTTTTTATGATTTAGTCAAGGCAACTAGCTCACTCAATCAGAAAGGTTTAAATTAGTTGTTTTTTTACCAGTATTATTTTTATATTACATTGCTTTTATATAATGGAATAAAGTTTCTGTTATTGTTGCTAGTGAAATATTTAAAACAGTTGAAAGTAAAACTTGTATTAAACAAGAATATATACGATTTCCAGATTTATTTAATATTGTTACAATAATGATTACTAAGTATAGGGTGTTTGAACTCAGAATTTCAAGTACCTTTCAACTATCCACACTATCTCATATAACCAATACACATGACCACACATATGTAGAAAAGATAAATAATGACCAATATATGTATTTTGTGCTAAACCAGCACTCATCAGTTGGTCTAGATTATTATCTCTCTCTCTCTCACCCCCCCACACACACACACACACACACATATATATATATATATATATATATAATCAGTGCTCAGTTTATATTAAGATAGAAAATCTACATACTTTAATGGATAGACTTCAATATACTCCAACCTCCAACTTTTCAGCCATCCATATCATTGAAAAGATGATGAAAACCCAAATCCCATGCTGATGCCAATATTACTGCCATTCCCATGTTGACCTCAAGTCACCCTGACCCCTCATGTATAGGACCTTATCAATTTAAATACATAGAAGAGGAATGGGCAGGATACAAGCTTGATGTGTAAATATTTGAAAGCCAGACACTATTCACAAATCTGGGAGCTTAATTGTAAGTATAGGGGATTTGGACTCAGACTTTCAAGTACCCTTCAACTATTCACACTATCTCATACAACTAATACACATGACCACACACATGTATAAAAGATAAATAATCACCAATCTATCATAGATATCCATACTGTTACAATATATATATATATATATATATATATATATATATATTGTAACAGTATGGAATCTATGATTCAATGCCCAGATGGCTATGACATATGTAACAAGATAGAATCTATGATTCAAGGCTATAATGATATGGAATCTATGATTCAAGGCCCTAGTTGATGGCGCCATATATCACAGAATGTCAGTTTTTACCAGAAAGAGGGTGTGCATTTCACTACAATCAGACTTAGGGTCTTCAGGTAGAATACTAGAAATGGAATGATAAAATTCTAAATCCATGATTACATCTATTTTTACTATGCTAACTCAAAAGTCATTAGACAAATTTAGATGTAATTTAGACTAGCTCATCCACCTCTCATCCCTCTTTCAGTTACCATTATGCCACAATATTCAAACTCATGGAGAATTTGCAATTGACTCTCTTCATGGATGGATTTAAATAAATTATTTTCTATTATGCCTTTATATAAGCAATGACTAATAAATTATATTACTATGATGTTTATAATATATATATATATATTGTAATATATCTACAGACAATACTTACAATATATATATATATAACAATTGTTATGTAGCTAATAATGATTAAAGTATTTATTTATAAATATATAATGTAATATAATAATGATTAACCATAGAGATCAAATTAATAACTCAATAATAAGTAATAAACAATAAAAATATAATGTAAATGATAAATAAAATATTAATGAAAAATAAGGATGAATTTTTATCATTTTGAAAGATTAACAAATAATATCCCCATTAAATACCCTATGATAAAATTTCATACCTCAATAAACTTTTCAAAAGAAAAGAATATAGTTCAAATTAACTGATATATATAACAATATATAATTTCAAAAAAAATTAATAATTTAAATAACTTATTAGTACATTTACAGTCTTTGTTTATATGTTTCATAATTATTTTTATGTAAGTATTATTTACAACTGTAAGACTTGTTTTATAGGCATTTATAAAAAAATAAATATATGTTTACTATATTAAATAGTAAACATAATAATTCTGTTTCTAATATTCATTAAAAAACAAACAAATTTTTTACCTCATCTAATTTAGATGGAATACATTTATAAAATTTAAGTTTATCTAATATTATAAATATATATTTTTAGTTTAATAATTTACGTTTATAAAATTAAATTTGGGTGTTCCTACTACTATAAAGTTACAATACCAAATTTAAAATAAAAAATTAATAAAATTAAACATATTAAAGTAATATAAATAATAATATAAAATATATAAATAAATAAAGAAAAACTTATTTTCTTGAGTTAAGTAGGAATGGATCTTTAAGTCTGTATTTCATAATCCTGATGGAGTTATCATGTGAAGTATATTTATCCATTGCTATAGCAATTATTTATTTATCCCAAATTGATAAATTATTAACAATATCCAATGATTTTGTTGTTATAAGATAAAATATATATCCTTTGAAGATTGATGTTCTTAATCTCCATTTTCTGTTAGACATTCTACACAATTAATACTTTAAATTAGCATGAAAGTTGGTTTCGAAACCTTTATGATACAATGTTGTTTTACTCACTACATATTGTAAGATTCTTTAAATATATATAATTATTTTAAATATATTTATATGGGTATAAAAAGATGTATTAAAATAAAGAAGTTTCCAATAATTCAAATAGATGTTCTTTTTTATGTTACTATTCTCTTTCAAATAAAATTAAAATATTTTTCTTGTAATCTTTTTTAATCCATGGGTTTCAATTTCCAAATGCATAAATTAATATTTTAATTTGGAAAAATTAAACTTTTTCAAATATAGTTGAAATTCAATTCTAATGTAGACTAGTAATATTCTTTAAAAGAAAAAGTTATTTAAAACCAAAATCATTTTCTTTTCTCTTCTTTATTATCAAATGACCGAATGAATTGTCTGTATCATGTGTTTTTGGTTCAATTTTCAATGCTTGATTTAAATATTCATTGTTATAAATAAATATTAAGATATAATAAAAAAAATATATAATTTTTTTTTTTTTTTAAATTTCAAATCTGGATTATATAAAAGCTTGACATTAAAGTACGTATAATTTTAAAATTACATTTATTAAAATAAATGGTATATATATTTATATATATGCATATTAAAATAGTCAAATACATTTTAATTAATAAATAGTTTACTTAGAGATAGTTATAAATGAGTGTACTAGTATTTTAATGTACTCCTATGTTAGGTTAAATGAAAGTTATTATTATATATATATATAATTAAGAGCATGGTAATAACTCTAAACAAGCTTTTTTTTATTTTTATTTATGATAAATGCTACTACAAGAGAAGGCATTCAAATCATTTTTATCTTGGATTGTCCCCATCCCCAGACCGGTTTCGACCTATGGGTCTCTTCAGCGAGGAGTTGGGACATTAAATCTAAAAAACCAACTCAAGCAAAGCATTTATCTAAAAGATAATTGTTAGAAGAAGATCTGAAACTTTTAGACATCTACATGTCTTTAAAGTCAGCTCTCCAACTGAAAAAATCATATGGGCCTGAACTTAATTCAGATACTCCATATATTAGTAGGCTTAGCTCTTTAATTTAGCTAAAGCCACAACAGCAAAATAATAATAGTAATAATAACAAGTCAGATGTCACATGACTTATATATAGCTTGCACTTACAAATATGTAAAATTAAGAGCATGCTAATAACTCTAAACAAGCTTTTTTTTTTATTTATGATAAATGCTACTACAAAAGAAGGCATTCAAATCATTTTTATCTTGGATTGTCCCCATCCCCAGACCGGTTTCAACCCTATGGGTCTCTTCAGTGAGGAGTTGGGACATTAGATCTAAAAAACCAACTCAAGCAAAGCATTTATCTAAAAGATAATTGTTAGAAGAAGATCTGAAACTTTTAGACATCTACATGTCTTTAAAGTCAGCTGGAGTATTTGAATTAAGTTCAGGCCCATATGATTTTTTCAGTTGGAGAGCTGACTTTAAAGACATGTAGATGTCTAAAAGTTTCAGATCTTCTTCTAACAATTATCTTTTAGATAAATGCTTTGCTTGAGTTGGTTTTTTAGATCTAATGTCCCAACTCCTCACTGAAGAGACCCATAGGTCGAAACTGGTCTGGGGATGGGGACAATCCAAGATAAAAATGATTTGAATGCCTTCTCTTGTAGTAGCATTTATCATAAAAAAAAAGCTTGTTTAGAGTTATTAGCATGCTCTTAATTTTACATATTTGTAAGTGCAAGCTATATATAAGTCATGTGACATCTGACTTGTTATATATATATATATATATATAACCAGTTGGATTACATACCACACACTAGTATAGTGTGTGTGCATAAATTTATATAAAGTAAAGGAAAAGTAGAAATAAACCCAGACATACATTTTTGTAGATATTTTTCTATATTTCCTAAAATAAAACAATAATAAGTAAAGGGTTAAATAACTCTAGATTTAAATTAAAATTTCATTGTGAAATAAGCATTTTAAAAAGGTCTGATAAATAATATTTGTAATTCTGTTTTTGAAATTAACAAAAAAAGCATAATTTATTTTTTAAAATCTTTTAATTAATACTTGCATAAAATATATTTTTTAATTAATGCTTATTTGCATTTCTACTACCTAGTTAAAAATCTTTGTATATTAAAAATTCTAAAGGATTATCATACCTTTGGTCAAATTCCAAAGATTAAAGTAAAAACATGAATAAAGTAAAAACATGAATACCACACTTTGATAAAAATTTCCAGCTTGTTATCAAATGGACTACACAGATTGAAAACAGCCATTGTGTTATTGTCACCTGACCTAACCAAGGTTATAAAAGACTGATAAAAATACTAGTTAGTTTTTTTTGCTGGCAGTTTTGTAAGAATTGACCGGAGGAGTCTGGTTGTAATATTTTAAGCAGTGTTCAAACAGGCCAACTGCAAAGTTTGGCTTTAATATTTTTGGAAAGCATATAGCAGAAGAGCTATCTATAAAATTAGCCAAATATTTTGTGAAGAGTTGATAACTGTAGCAGAAAATGGCAACAATAAAGCTAGCTGCAGATATGGCTAGTAGAATATATCAACAACTGCTATGAAGATGTAAGAATGCAAGGAAGTAGCTGCTATTCAGTTCAATAATAGAGTTTGAATTCACATAGAGGAAAAGGGTCAAAATTCTTTGTAATTCATAGCTTTAAAAGTGTTCTGGAAAAATAGCTTGCTAACCTGAAGCTTATAAAATCCAAGTATAAATGGAACTGACTACAGAAGGAAAAAAGCCAACCATACCAGAAATATATACTTTTAGCTGATGATGACAATTGCATGGATTGACCAAAAACAGCTTGCACAAGAGAAACACCAGCTGAATAAAGAAGTAATCATACATACGCTGTTGTGTCTATATGCAGAGGGGCACAGTTAATGTGTAAATAAAAGTGAGTTGTTTTAAAATAATTCATTTGGGAAGACATTTTAAATCTATATTTTTAAAATTAAAGACGTTTATAATTAGTTAAGGGATAACCTGATAAAAAGCTTTCTAATATCTCAAAAAATGACTATACTTTTTTAAAAAAAATAAATAAAAAAGCTGTAATCAAATTTGAAAAAGTGATTTTTTTTAATATTGATTAAATATGTAAATTTTATGTATATTCAAAATTGAATTATTAATTATAAAAATTATTATTTATTGTTTGACAAAATTAAATTTGTTAATAATCTACGCAATTCTATGTATGCATTTTAATAAACCTAGCTTAAGGATCTGTATTATTTAAAATATAATTTAAAAGCTTAATCATGTATTATTGTAGGTTAAGTCAAATATGCTTAGAAATTGCCTGCACACACATGCATGTGTGCATTTATTGACGAATGCTTGTCAAGTATAACACATAAAAAATTTAATTATTTTTTTTATAATTATTTTATGTTGATTGAAATGTATTCCTTGTACATTATAAAACACATGTCTGTGAACAGATATATATATATATATGAAAAACAAAAAACAAGTTAAAAACTTGCTAATGCTTATATTTATGTCAACAGATGGCGTTCCACCAAAAACACCGTCAAGCGTATGTTTACATAAACATCAGAGCAAGCATTCACTATCTCTAACTTTAATTCCACTTTCAGATCATGATTTCAAGCTATTTGCTATCATCAGTGAAAGAGAGAAATTTTAGAAACTAGATCTAAACACAAACTCTGAGCATTTATGAAACAGTTTCTATTCAGCTTGCAAGCATGAATCTTTTAGACACATAATGTCTTCAAACTCAGCATAGCAAGCCAAATAGCTATATGGGTCTGATCTCAGTTCAGCATCACCACATAGTAAAAGCCTCTGCAATATATATCATTGCTAGAAAGACCTCAAAGGTACATTTATGAAAAACAAAAAACAAGTTAAAAACTTGCTAATGCTTGTATTTATGTCAACAGATGGCGTTCTACCAAAAACACTGTCAAGTGTATGTTTACATAAACGTCAGAGCAAGCATTCACTATCTCTAACTTTAATTCCACTTTCAGATCATGATTTCAAGCTATTTTTGATAGAACACCATCTGTTGACATAAATACAAGCGTTAGCAAGTTTTTAACTTGTTTTTTGTTTTTCATAAATGTACCTTTGAGGTCTATCTAGCAATGATATATATTGCAGAGGCTTCTACTATGTGGTAATGCTGAACTGAGATCAGACCCATAGCTATCTGGCTTGCTATGCTGAGTTTGAAGACATTACATGTCTAAAAGATTCACACTTGCAAGCTGAATAGAAACTGTTTCATAAATGCTCAGAGTTTGTGTTTAGATCTAGTTTCTAAAATTCCTGTCTTTCACTGATGATAGCAAATAGTTTGAAATCATGATCTAAAAGTGGAATTAAAGTTAGAGATAGTGAATGCTTGCTCTAACGTTTATGTAAACATATGCTTGATGGTGTTTTTGGTAGACCACAATCTGTTGACTTAAATACAAGCATTAGCAAGTTTTTAACTTGTTTTTTGTTTTTCATAAATGTACCTTTGAGGTCTTTCTAGCAATGATATATATTGCAGAGGCTTCTACTATGTGGTGATGCTGAACTGAGATCAGACCCATATAGCTATCTGGCTTGCTATGCTGAGTTTGAAGACATTACATGTCTAAAAGATTCACGCTTGCAAGCTGAATAGAAACTGTTTCATAAACGCTCAGAGTTTGTGTTTAGATCTAGTTTCTAAAATTCCTGTCTTTCACTGATGATAGCAAATAGCTTGAAATCATGATCTGAAAGTGGAATTAAAGTTAGAGATAGTGAATGCTTGCTCTGACATTTATGTAAACATATGCTTGACAGTGTTTTTGGTAGAATGCCATCTGTTGACATAAATACAAGCGTTAGCAACTTTTTAACTTTTTTTTTTTCATAAATGTACCTTTGAGATCTTTCTAGCAATGATATATATTGCAGAGGCTTCTACTATGTGGTGATGCTGAACTGAGATCAGACCCATATAGCTATCTGGTTTGCTATGCTGAGTTTGAAGACATTACATGACTAAAAGATTCACACTTGCAAGCTGAATAGAAACTGTTTCATAAACGCTCAGAGTTTGTGTTTAGATCTAGTTTCTAAAATTCCTGTCTTTCACTGATGATAGAAAATAGCTTGAAATCATGATCTGAAAGTGGAATTAAAGTTAGAAATAGTGAATGCTTGCTCTGACGTTTATGTAAACATACGCTTGATGGTATTTTTGGTAGAATGCCGTATGTTGATATATATATATATATGTGTGTGTGTGTATGTTTATAGAAACTAATTAAGAAATAATGCAATTGATGTAATAACTTGAATTTTGTAGTAACCTTGCAAATTACAGTGTGATGACTTTATTATTGTGTATCATTCAAATTCAGAATCCTTAACCTGTAAGACCTTAAATATCATTTTTATTGTTATTAATAAACTTATTTAATTGTCAAAAATTGTTTCCATCATCTCTTGGTCACATACAGTAGTAGATCTTGTGTTCTTTGAGCTAGATTGGTGCATGGGATGAATATATAAATGGGGATGTGTACTTAGTGTTTTGGGGCATCCAGAGATGACCAATCATTATCCTGGCTGGTGCAAAAGAGGATACTCTTAAAGCCCACACAATATTTTTTATTTAGTTTAGCCTTATTAGGCATTAAGTTTATAGTTGGCCAACACAAGTGGCCTGAGCATTGATGATGATCAGCATGTTTTTATCTCCCAGCATTATTATTTAGATTTTCTGATTATTGTGTATTTTAATGGATGGGCACTAAGCTGGTGCATACAAGTTATGTTTATATAATTGCCCAAGGTGGCAAAGGCTCAATAGTTAGCCTGGTCTACAGAAGACCCATTTCCAATCCATTGACAAGGTTGACTGTTGATTTTATTCTGATCTATTGTACTGATTTGTTTATTCCCATTAATGATAATGAATGGTATTTGAGTATTACTCATAATTACTTCTACTTTGTAATGCTGGTTGATGGTAATTATGCTTATAGTTGCTCTCATCAATCTCTCAATGCTCTCTGAGATCTCTGGATTTTATGTTCTTCTAAAATATATCTTACATACATTTTTGAAAATTATTGATATTTCATTTTAAATTGATAGTGGTGATGATGATTTGCCATCAACCCATGTTCATCCTTTCTTTCTATAAATCACCCTGTCTTGTTACAATATATATAGCTTCAGAAAGGTGTTTGCTATTAACTGAAAGGAGACCCTTTGATTCCTCTTAGAGGCCTTAAAGGAACCGAACAGGGCAAATTCCTAATGTCCACTCCATACGTTCTTGTCGTAGCAGCTGTTATTACTATGTCATTATTCATATAGTATACGAACATGGATGGGCTGCTCACCAACATGCATTAGCCAGCGTGGTGAGTTTATTGGCTTTTTACCTTTGAGTTTAAGATCAAGAAACACCATGGTCTTTCTTCTCAGTGCCTGATAAGGCAGAATGAATATTTGTGTAAATGATAAATATTTTTCAAATACATATATACAATTATGACAGACAAAATAAAGCATGACCCTTATTCCCAGGAGGCTGTAAAGTCACCAACCAAGGCAGTGGTTTGGTGGCTGCAGGCGGAGGGTGCTAAGAATCCCCTGATTGTGGACCCAGGCTGCCATTTGATGACGACTTTTTATTTAGGTACTTACAACTGCAGATCACTTTCAAGTGAAGGAAGATTGCAAGAATTAGAAGAAGAATTGTCTTATATTAAATGGGACATTATTGGACTTTGTGAAGTTAGAAGAAAAGGTGAAGAAACAATTGATTTAAAAAGTGGACATATACTCTATTATAAAGGCACACAGATTGGAAATACAAGTGGAGTAGGATTCATTATAAATAAAAAGTGGAAGAACATTATTGTGGAGATTGATGGTGTATCGGACAGAGTTGCAAGATTAGTTATACAACTTAATAGCAGATACCAAATGCAGATAATTCAGGTTTATGCCCCAACAAGTTCTCATAGTGATGAAGTAGTAGAAGATTTTTATATGGATGTACAAAAGGCTTTTGAGCAGAGTAAACAATATTTTAAAATTGTTATGGGAGACTTTAATGCTAGAATTGGTAGACAAATAAAAGATGAAATTGTTGTAGGTAATTTTGGTTATGGTAATAGAAATGAGAGAGGACATAGACTTGTGGAGTTTGCAGAAAAAGAAAAACTTTATATTATGAATTCATTTTTTGAGAAAAATGTTAAAAAGAAATGAACATGGAAGCATCCAAATGAAGGTACAGCAGAATTGTATTATATTTTGACTAACAGGAAATACATATTTCAAGATTGTAATGTTCTTAATAAA
Organism: Epiperipatus broadwayi; assembly: GCA_028023455.1. NCBI lineage: Eukaryota > Metazoa > Onychophora > Udeonychophora > Euonychophora > Peripatidae > Epiperipatus > Epiperipatus broadwayi. The sequence goes on along the minus strand of JAQFVV010006371.1, from coordinate 1,776,170 downwards.
TTTAACACAGGAAGTGATCATCGATTAGTAAGGTGTAAGTTACGTGTTAATGTAAAACTAGAGAGAGAAAAATTATTGAGAAAAACAATATTTACAGTTGATATTCCTAATCTTCAGAAACATTCTAATGAATTTAAATTAGAACTTACAAATAGGTTTCAAGTGTTAGCAGATTTTGAACATGATTCAGATTTGAATGAAATTAATATGAAAATGACTGATACACTTTTAAAAACTGCAACAAAGATAGCTGGTAGAAAAAAGCAGCAACTGACTAATAAAATTACTACTGAGACTAGAGAATTTATGAAGAAAAGAAGGAATATAAAGATATACAAAAATGATGTATTAAAAAGAATTGAATGTCTCGAATTTTGTAAAATGGTACAGAAAAGAGTTGAAAATGATATAAGAAAGTATAACTGTGAAATAGCAAGGAAAGCTGTAGAAGAAAATAAAAGTCTCAAGAATGTTAAACAACATTTTGGTATTGGTACGAAATTTATATCTGCAATAAGAAAAAAAGATGGAATTATTACTAAAAAGAGAGATGACATCATGAAATTGGTAGAAGATTTTTATCAAGAATTATATAGTAATAAAGAACAAGTACCTCCTATATCTATTACATCTTCCAAATTGCCCAGAATTTTAAATGAAGAAGTGAGACATGCAATTAAATGTATGAAGAAAGGAAAGGCTCCAGGAAATGATGGAATTATAATTGATATATTAAAAGAAGGAGGTGAAGAAATAGAAACAATTTTAGCAAAGTTATATACCAAATGTCTAAATGATAAAGATGTACCGGAAGATTGGAAGAATGCAGTAATAATATTAATATTTAGAAAAGGTGATAAAGAAGATATTAGAAATTACAGACCTATCAGCCTTTTATCAGTTTTATATAAAATTTTTACCAAGATAATTACAACTCGTCTACAGAGAACTTTGGATTTCCACCAACCAAGAGAACAAGCTGGATTTAAAAGTGGTTTTAGTACAATAGATCATATCCAGGTATTGAGAGAAGTCATAGAAAGGGCAAATGAATATGAGAGGTCATTATTAATGATACTGGAAAAATCAACATTGAGAAAGGTGTAAGGCAAGGTGACTCCATATCTCCAAACCTTTTTACAGCAGTGCTGCAAGAAGTATTTTGTGGATTAAAATGGGAAACTAAAGGAATGAAAGTAAATGGAGAGTATTTAAGTCATTTAGATTTTGCAGATGATGTAGTTGATTTTTCAAATAATGCTTCAGAGCTGCAGGAAATGGTGCAGGAGTTAGCCGATGAAAGTAGAAAAGTAGAACTAAAGATAAATGTTAAAAAGACTAAAGTAATGTTTAATCGATTTGCTTAAAATATGAAAATAAAGATTGATTATGAAGAATTAGAAGAAGTTAACAGTTACAAATACCTAGGTCAGATTATTAATACAGATGTAAACATAATGGAGGAAATTAATCATAGAATTAAACTTGGTTGGAGTGCTTTTGGTAGAAATAACTTGATACTAAAATGAAATATGCCTATGTGTTTGAAAAGAATAGTTTTTAACAAATGTGTTTTACCAGTTCTTACTTATGGATCTGAGACTTGGACACTTAATAGAAAAGCAATACAGAGACTTCAGACCACTCAAAGGAGTATGGAGAGATGTATGTTGGGAGTAACATGAAGAGATCGAAAACACAATGTATGGGTAAGACAACAAACAGGTGTTACTGACCTTATTGAAAAAATTAAAAGATTGAAATGGAGTTGGGCTGGACATATTTCTAGAAAAAATGACAATAGATGGACAATTGAAATTTTGAACTGGATTCCAAGAGATTGTAAAAGACCCAGAAAGAGGCCACATGTGAGATGGATGGATGAAATAAGAAAATGTGCAGGGTGTTGTGGAAAAGAGAAGCTAAAGATCGGAGAAGATGGATTAAACTTGGAGAGACCTTCATCCTGCAGTCGATTGATAATGGTTGATGATATATATATATATATATATATATATCATACAATATATATATATATATATATATATATATATATTGTAAGAGATGGCTTACAACCAACCTTCACACCTGTCCCAGTTTTTTCACAAAGTTTGAATTAGACCAAGTAGTTCGCAAACAAAATATCCTACATACCTGCTTATACACATGAAGTATATACTATATAAACATACATATAAACTATTATGTTTGTCTATTTGTAGAAATAGAAATTATTTTTTTTTTCTTTATTTAATATCATTAACTATAATAATAATTAATTGACTTAAAGAACAGACATAATCAAATGTCAAAATTTAAATGAGGTCAAAATTGTTGCTAAGTGATCAAATTTCAATAATTAAGACAGAAAATATTCAGCATTTATAAAGGAAAGAAAACAGTAAGAATATGTATTTTAAAATTTAATGTCGATAGTTTAAAATTAATACAAAATCTTTATAATTTGGATAGAAGGAAACTTGAAATTTAAACTTTAATTTATAATTAGCAGGAATGAACTAGTGACTTTATTTATTCTACAATATTGAATTCATTATTATGGAAATAATGCAAAGGAAATGTGAAACTACTAGAAATTTACTGGTTTTTTAAAAGCTATTTTTATATTTATTTAAGCCACAATAAATAATAGTCAGTTATTGAAGGAATCATTACAATGTGTGTGGGGTAAAAAACCAATACCGGCAGCATTCCAAAGCTAGCTTTGATGTCATTAGAAAGTGATCCATCAAAATGTCTACTTTACAAAATGCTGGTGAATATCAAACTTCATTGGATTTATATATGTTCAGAAGAGATAATTTGTATGTGTTTATTTTAACCAAGTAGCATGAAAGATATAAATATCAACAGATTTGGTAAACAGGAATGTTATGCATGAAGATTCACATTTAAGTTTATAAACTCTTAACTGTGACAGAATGCTTGCTTTCCTCAGGATATATATATATATATATATATATATATCCTGAGGAATATATATATATATATATATATATATATATATATATTGTAACGGAATGGGGTGGGGTATCAAAAGAAGTATCAAAATTAAAAAGAAAGTGGTGAAAAGATTTGAACTGGGGTAATAGAACATCATCATCAACCCCCCAATTCAATTAAATACAAAATCAATTTTATAAAGTTATCTATAAATAATATAGTATTTAATAATAAAATGAGATTAGAGAATCTGTGAACATTGGGAGTCAGTGAGCCACTCCTCAAAGCAACCATAATAATTAATCATCAACCAGCATTATCTAGTAAACATACTCAAGAGAAATAACCAACCATCATCATTAATGATGGGAATAAACAAATTAGTACAATAAATCAATGCAGTAAATCAACAGTCTATCTGGTGAATGGATTGGAAATGGGTCTTCTGCAGATCAGGCTAACTATTGAGCCTTTGCCACCTTGGGCAATTATTTAAACATAACTTGGATGCACCAGCTTAGTGCCCATCCATTAAAATACACAAGCAGAAAATCTATACAAGAATGCTGGGGCATTAAAACATGCTGATCATCATCAATGCTCAGGCCATGTGTACTGGCCAACTATAAACTTAAATTTTTTTAACAAGACTAAACTAAACTAAAATATACTGCATGGCCTTTAAAGAGTATCCTCTTTTGCACCAATCAGGATGATGATTGATTATCTCTGGATGCCACAAAGCTAAATACACATTCCCATTTATATATTCATCCTGTGCTCGAATCTAGCTCAGAGAACACAATCTCTATTACTGTATGTGACCAAGAGACGATGGAAACAATTTTAACAATTAAATAAGTTTATTAATAGCAATAAAAAACAAATTTAAATTAAGGTCTATATGGCTATATATTAAAATTAAGTCTTGTACAATAAAAAAATTATCACATTGGTGATTTACATAATTACTATTCAAAACTTAAATTGTTACATGAATTTACATATACGTATGCACAGACGTGTGATATCTATTATACAATTAAGCTATTTTATTTGTGTCTTATAATTGCAACATATACACATATACATGTGTGTACATGAAATAACATATTTGACTTGCTACAAAATAATTATCAAAATCTGAAATTATATAAAAATACAATAAATGATTAAAGTTTCAGTTAAATGAAATATATTTTACATAGTAGGTTTACTGAAACACACACACACACACATATATATATATATATAATTTGCACAGACATGCGATATATTAATTTATCTACATAACATTAGTAATTATCACAATAAAATTATTACAGATTATTCTTGCAATTTAAATCTCTTTGCTGAATAGTCTTTTTTTTTTTTTAAATAGTACTATCAAATTTTTAACAGATGATTGTTGATTGATTTAAAATGTCTTTTTTTTCAATAAACAAAAGATAAAATCATTTTATAGAATTAAGAAAATATAAATTTTAAAATGCCTTTCTACTTGATTAGTTAATGCTGATGAAGTAGGCAAGGTGAGAGAGAAAAAATAAATATGTGAACTGTAGCTCTTCATGCTATGATAAGTATATAGCCAAGCATGGACTATTAAGTACCCAATGCTCCATGAAGTCATGAGAAAATACGTCATTTTAAGTGCTGCCCCTTCTAAGTACCTAGACAGATCATCCTCAAAGAATAGTATCCAGAAAAAAAAGGCATTGAGCCAACCCTGATCAGCTCTGTGAGACTTAGGAGTATAAATGAGCTCTATTCATGAGATGGAAGGTCTGTTCATGAGGCTTATATATATTCACCACTGGACTAATCTGGGAGCTCAACATCTAGGTCTAGACAGTGCCGAGCCTATACTTCAGAGCGTCATGAATACATGGCATCCAGACAGCTCTGCTCAGCTATACACCCACCATAAACATAAAAATTACAGATTCATGCATCACTTTTAAATGTCATTTTATTAAAGAAATTATTTAAAATTTCATTATTATATATACCCCCCACCCCCCCAACTATATATATCTGTATGTTTGTTTGTCTGCATTTGACTGCTAAATAAATATATATATATATATATATATATATATATATATATATATATATATATATATATATATATATATATATATATATATATATATATATAGCAAGTTGGTTCTTTTGGTCCATTAGAAAAATATAATCCATGTTTGTTGTCATCATCAGGTAAAAGTATGCAATCCATGTAAAATCTTGATTTGTAGTTGGTTGCTTTCTATCTAGGATTATTCCAGGCAAACAGCTGTCTTTGTTTGATAGATTTCAGGCAAGCAACAATTCTCTCTAAGGCTATGAATTTCAGCACAAAGAAGTGGGTCATTTTTCTCCATGTAAATTCAAACTCCTGCTAAGAAAAATAGTATACTATCTTGCCTTCAGCTACATCAGTTTATGGTAACTATTCTGCCAACTCTCTACTATAGCTAACAACAAACTGCAGCTATCCATTTTGGTCAGCTAATTTCTGCTATTTACTCAAAAAATTTTAGTAGCCAAGCTGTTCTGTTCAGTTCTTACAAAAAACTACAATTCAGACTGTTCTCTTCAAAAACCATTACCCAGACTGGAGCTAATTTTGTTATCAGCCCTTTTATAAAATCATCTAAGGTGATAATAACACCTTGATTGAAAACAGAGTTTTTATTTTATCTCTCTAATCCCATTGAAAACATACATGTTTTAATTAATTAAAAAAAAATCAAAAAACAAGTATTGTGTTTTTACATTTCACAATCAGAATAATAATAATAATAATACAATACTTTATATATATATTTATTAAGATCTTTTAAAAGTTTAATTTATAAAACAATATTTTAAATCAAAGTTACTATTTATTTACTTTTTTATTTCAATGAATGTAGAAAATATCTACTATAATTTTTGTCTGTGCTTATTTCTAGTTTTTCTTTTTCAAATATATATATATATATATAAACACACACACTATAATGCATCTATTTAACCCAACTAATTACAATATATATATATATATATTTGATTCATGTGATTTTTTTATTTGATTTTATTATTTCTATTTGAAAGTTCAAGTATTGTAATTTCTTTTCTTATTGTGTATTCAAGATTCATTTTTCAAATTCAATCACCTGCATGTTGAAAGTGGGAACAATGAGTATCATATGTATCATATGTTGATATACAAAGGGGAGTAAGGATGATAGTTAATAAAAATATGAATAATTTTTAATAAAAGTAAATTTACAGATCCCTCTAGAAAATCAACATTGATTTAACATAGTGACCTCAAGTAAGTTTTTTTTATATATATTTAACATTGAGGGCAAACTTTAGAACAAAAAAAACTATATTAACTACTAATAAGTTTTTAATAACATGTAATGGTAATTAATTTATTTCTGAGTACATAATTAATCAACTTGAATAAATGGTCTTTTACTTATTTTTTTATTAATGTTTACTATAACTTACATACACATATAGATGGGAGGGGACTATATATATTTTAAAGAACAAATAGTTATTAAATATATTTACACCAACCTAGAAATATAATTTTAATAAACATATTAGTGGGGTAGAGTTAGAATTATTGAACTCTCATTTTGTTTTTCTTTGTTGTTTTATGTATATATTTAGTAAATTATCTGATGTCATTTTGTATATGATGTACTTTGACCTATTTGTTTCTTTATTATAAATAAAGATTAATTGAGGACAGATTTCCAGAATGAAATCTGAATCAGAGAAATTCATTGTATTGAGACATAAAATGATAGTACCATTCTTGTTAAATTAATATTTTATTTTATTTTTTGTAAATATTTGTTATTATATGTTTAGAGTATTAATAAATGTATTAAGTTGTTTAAACTAATCTGATCTCTGTTTGATCATCACCATCATCATTATGCATTTGCACCACTAGATGTTTAATCATTGCCATCATCTTTATACATTCATACTATTAAAAGTTTCATCTTCACTATCATTACACCATTAAAGGTTTGATGATGATGATGATCATTATATGTTGCTCTCCTAATTGATTGATCATCACAATATTTTTTTATCCTAGCTAATATATAGGCATATTTGATTTATAATTGAGTAGGTCCATCTCTGAAGAGAGCTGACTGCAAGAACTCCCTGAGTTTGAATTCTGTGGTGTAATGGGCCCAAAAAGGAATATGTAATTAACATGCACTAATCTAAGATACATTAAAATGTTGTAAGTAAATTATAAGTTAGTATATTGAAAGTAGATGTGACTTGAAATTGGGTATTTCATTATGTTATATTTAGCATCCTATTTGAAGGCCTAGGTCTGACAGGAGTGAGATGCATTCCCTTTGTTATATGGAATTTCTGATTCTGTAATATCTGGCACACCCAAATAAGATGTCAAATCATGGATTTAGGATATGACTTGTTGTAAGTTGATTGATACATTGTATTCAAATAATCCAACTACTGAGTCATATTCACATCATTGTATGGTATACGCCATGGTTCCATCATATCAGCACCCATTGTTTTGGCCTGAATATAGTTTAGATGCAAGGGAGGTCCAGCCATTGGACTGGAATTTTTTTAAAAAAAATTTTTTTATATTTTTTTTTATTTTATCCTTAAGCTTTATAATCGTAAATCCATATTGGACATACTTATTTTGTGTAAGAACACAATATATTTAATAGGAATTATAGTGAACAGATACGTCAATTTTTTTTTAAAATTTAAGATCATATTAAAGATAAATAACATAAAAAGTGGTGAATGCAACATATGATGGAGAGAACAAATAGAAATCAACTTATAAATAAATAATCAATAAATGAAATTAAAAATAAAGGAATTAGGCAAGCTAAAAGACCAGCTTTAAAAAAATAGACAGTAAATAAATAAATAATGGCACAAAGTGGTGGGGAGCCCTACAGTATTGTATTTTGACATTTATAAGTATAAAGTTTTTTTTTTAATATTTACTTAAATAGATTTTACTTAGGAGTGGATTAATATTTGGAAGTAAAATTATAAAAACTATGGAAAAGACATTAGATACTAGTGTGTTGAAAGGGAAAGTGATACTAATAATAGTAATGGGAAGGGGTTTTCATTGATTCAAACTCCTGGGGGGTCTATGATGGAGGAGAATGAATCTCCACAAAGACAAGGGGAAAGTCATACAGGATACTGAAAATATGACCATCACACAAACAATGTTTCAAGAAATGAACAACAAGATAAATCAAAATGTGATGGCCCATATGAATAGTATCACAACAGATATCAATAGTATGAATAAAAACATGAGTAGCATGAGTAATGATCTAAACAGTAAGATTGGATGGTATGAAAATAGAAATGAAAAGTGAAATAGGTAGATTAGAATCAAAAATGAGTAGCATGAGCAATGACCTGAATAGTAAGATGGATAATATAAAAACTGATATAAGCCAAATGGTTTCAAGAATAAATGCTAATATGAATTATAATGAAAAGGGAGATAAGGCATTACCAAACCCACAAATAAACTCCATCAAGATAAATCTAAGTAATGATATAATGCAAGTTAGTGCTAGCAGCCAATGCCAAGAACCCAAAACTTACCCCAAGCACAAGGTCTGTGAAGATAATGAAGGCCTCCAGAACAAATTACTAGTAGTTCATATTAACTATTCAGATGGGTCTACCAACCAAGAATCCATGCATAATGTATCCCATACATGCCAGAAGATGCAAGTCATTGGGACACAACAGAGTGATGACATAGTGAATCAGTATAGCACTGTTGAAATTATGGAATTTAAGATAGATTATGAAGTTAAGGAGTCTAGAAAAAGACATTTTGATGATATTTTAGAATATCAAGGAAAATTGAACCCTCATAATTTTCTGTTGGGCCATAAGTCAAACAACATACATGTAATGAGAAAAAAATTCATAACTGCTGAGTTGGAAGAAATAATCCCAAATACTTTACAAGCCAGTTCTGAAACCTATATAATTAACCTACACATAAACATATCATGTGTTGGAAGCATTATGGATGAATACATGGAGGAAAAGACAAAGGCAAATGGATTGGATATATACTTGAAATTGTTGCATCACATACATATGCACTACCAAAGTCACAAACATGACACTGGAAAACTAAGTGACAATCATCAAAATGAAGCATTACTAATCATAATGGCTGTCATAACAGATTTTTCTCATAAGACAATTGTGTATAAAGACAAAAGTGTAATCAATATATATGGTCATCTCAAATGTGTATCATGGCACACTAATTCTTCAATTGATGAAGTTGATGACCAAAATATAAAAAATCATTGGATAATGATGGAAAATAACCCATTACAATTGATTAAACAGAAATGTTTCCAGTATCACAAGTTATTCAATACATACAAAGGCCCATTCACATACATTAGGCATGTAAATAACAATGCTTAAAAGAAAAGGCACATGTTAGGGAAGAACCTTCAAAGATTGCAGATTATTAGAACACATAAAAGGACTATGGATAAAAATTGAACCCATTATGATTTTGTAAAAATAAAAAGATTTATATGTAAATAAAAAAATTTGGACAATGATACAGATACTGACAAAGGAAAAGACCTGCTCAAAGATATGTCATAAATGAAGAAACTCATTTAATTTATTAAACCTTAGTTTTTATTATTATTCCTTAAATGTAGAATGTTAACCTACTGGGCCACTTAACTGAACATAAGTTGTAAGTTAACAGAAATCTGAGACTGATGTATAAATTTATTTAGTATTCTAATATGGAAACCATCAAATAGTCATAGATATTGTGAAGAAAATTCTGTAGCTACTAAATCTGAATTTAATAAAGGATATATTGCAAGTTTAAAAGTGACTTACTATGAAAGTAAATTGTAGAATTCAGAATGTAAGAAGATATAAACATGAATTCAGAATTGGAGACAGAGTGCTAATAAAAACTCCACATCCTAGTAAACCACAAGAAGGTAAGTATCATAAGTTTAGTAATACATATGAGGGACCATATACCATTGTTAAGCAATCAAATCTCAATGCATTTTGGCTAAACCAAGGAGTAGAGATCCGAGGCACATATAATGCCTGTATCTTAAAACCTTATTTTGGATGTTAATAACAATTCAGGATAATATCAGGAAATTTTTAACATAGCTGAGATATATAAAAAAAAAAATGGGGTAAACTTTATAAAAATAGCAAGTGCAATGTATAATAAAAAATATATATGTATACATGCATAACCATATATATAGTACAGGGTTAGGGATATTAAGTTTTATAAGGGTATTTACCAAGTAACGCTTAGATGCAATCATGGGAATATCTAGAGGCTAATTTAAACAAACATGTTATGATACTTGGCTAGACCTTCAAAGAGAAGATTAGCAAATAAATAATTTCATGTGCCTTCAGTAATAGACACATTCTTGGTTATGCCTCCATTATAAAACCATCAAAGCTGTAAATCCAGCACACTATTTAAACTTTCCAAAACCATCTGTTAAACAATAGTAGAAAAAATGTTAAAAAAATCAGGAAATTGATGTAGCAATTCTTCACCAAACCCAAAATAATCATACATTCTTAACGTATTTATGAGTGCTAAAATTTAAAATCCAGTTTAAAATTTTAACTTCTGTTGAGGAGAGGGGTGTTATAAGAGATGGCTTGCAATCAACCATCACATCTGTCCCAGTTTTTTCAAAATGTTTGAATTCAGACCAAGTGGTAGGCAAATAAAATATCCTACATACCTGCTTATACACATGAAGTATATACATATATAAACATACATATAAACTAATATGCTTGTCTATTTGTAGAAATTAATTTTGTTTTTCTTCAATTAATATCATTAATTAAAATAATAATTAATTGACTTATAAGACAGGCATAGTCAAAGGTCAAAATTTATATGAGGTCAAAATAGTTGCTAAGTGATCGAGTTTGGAATAATGAAGAATAAAAAATAAAAATAATAATAGTTTTATTTATATATATATATATATATATATATATAAAATATTAAGTTGTAACAATAGGTTTTAGCTAGCATGAGAAAAACAATGTAGCATTTATTCCACTTGTGGTTTAACAGTAGAACTATCAGGACATAAAAAAAAACTTTTATTTTTAAAAAAAAAAAAGCAAATGTTCAGCATTTAAAAGGAGACGAAAACAGAAAGAATATGTATTTTAAAATTTAATGTCAATATTTTAAAATTAATATTAAAATCTTTAAAATTTGGATAGAAGAAAACTGGAAATTTAAACTTTAATTTATAATTAGCAGGAATGAATTAGTGACTTAATTTATTCAGCAAGATTGAATTTGTTATTATAGAAATAATGCAAAGGAAATGTGAAACTACTAGAAATTGACTGTTTTTTTAAAAGCTCTTTTTATAAATATTTAAGCCACAATAAATAATAATCAATTATAAAGGAATCATTCCAATGTGTGTGTGGGGTAAAAAAACCAATGCCGGCAGTGTTCCAAAGCTAGCTTCGATGTCATTATAGTTATCCATCAAAAAGGTCTATTTTTACAAAACGCTGGTGAACATTAATCTTCATTAGATTTATATACATTCAGAATAGATAATTTGTATGCGTTTATTTAAACCAAGTAGCATAAAAGATATAAATATCAACAGAGTTGATGAACAAGAATGTTATGCATGGAGATTGACATTTAAGTTTATAAACTCTTAACTGTGACAGGATGCTTACTTTCCTCAGGATATATATATATATGATTCACATTATTTTTTTTATTTGCTTTTATTATTTCTATTTGAGAGATCATGTATTGTAATTTCTTTTCTTATTGTGTATTCAAGATTCATTTTTCAAATTCAATCACCTGCATGTTGAAAGTGGGAACAATGAGTATCATATGTATCATATGTTGATATACAAAGGGGAGTAAGGATGATAGTTAATAAAAATATGAATAATTTTTAATAAAAGTAAATTTACAGATCCCTCTAGAAAATCAACATTGATTTAACATAGTGACCTCAAGTAAGTTTTTTTATATATATTTAACATTGAGGGCAAACTTTAGAACAAAAAAAAACTATATTAACTACTAATAAGTTTTTAATAACATGTAATGGTAATTAATTTATTTCTGAGTACATAATTAATCAACTTGAATAAATGGTCTTTTACTTATTTTTTTATTAATGTTTACTATAACTTACATACACATATAGATGGGAGGGGACTATATATATTTTAAAGAACAAATAGTTATTAAATATATTTACACCAACCTAGAAATATAATTTTAATAAGCATATTAGTGGGGTAGAGTTAGAATTATTGAACTCTCATTTTGTTTTTCTTTGTTGTTTTATGTATATATTTAGTAAATTATCTGATGTCATTTTGTATATGATGTACTTTGACCTATTTGTTTCTCTATTATAAATAAAGACTAATTGAGGACAGATTTCCAGAATGAAATCTGAATCAGAGAAATTCATTGTATTGAGACATAAAATGATAGTAGACCATTTTTGTTAAATTAATATTTTATTTTATTTTTTGTAAATATTTGTTATTATATGTTTAGAGTATTAATAAATGTATTAAGTTGTTTAAACCAATCTGATCTCTGTTTGATCATCACCATCATCATTATGCCTTTGCACCAGTGGATGTTTGATCATCACTATCATCATTATACATTCATACTATTAAAAGTTTCATCTTCACTATCATTAAGAATTTATATCATTAAAGATTTGATCATTTTATGTTGCTCTCATAATTGATTGATCATTAATATTTTTTATCCGTGCTTATATATAGGCATATTTGGTTTATAATTGAGTAGGTCCATCTCTGAAGAGATCTAACTGCAAGAACTCCCTGAGTTTGAATTCAGTGGTGTAATGGGGCCCCAAAAAAGAAGATGTAATGAACATGCTCTAGTCTAAGTTACATTAAAATGTAAGTAAATTATAAGTTAGTATATTGAAAATAGATGTGACTTGGAATTGGGCATTTCATTATGTCATCTTTAGCATCCTATTTGAAGGCCTAGGTCTGACAGTAATGAAATGCACTCTCTTTGTTATATGCAATTTCTGATTTTGTAAAATCTGGCACACCCTAATGGGATGTCGAATCATGGTTTTAGGATATGACTTGTTGTAAGTTGGTTGACACATTGTATTCCAATCATCCAACTACTGAGTTGTATTCATGTCATCATATGGTGTACCCCACAGTTCCAGTATAATATATATATATGAAAAACAAAAACAAGTTGTAATCACGTTAAAACCTGCTGACGCTTGTATTTATGATCAACAGATGGCGTTTTTACCAAAAACACGATCAAGCATTTGTTTACATAAACGATATCTGTTGATCATAAATACAAGCGTCAGCAGGTTTTAACGTGATTAAAACTTGTTTTTGTTTTTCATAAATCTACCTTTAAAGGTTTCCACAATGATATAGATTGCAGAGGCTTTGACTATGTGGAGAAGCTGAACTGAGATCAGACCCATATAGCTATCTAGCTTGTTTGGCTGAATTTGAAGACTTTATCGGTCTGAAAAATTTCATGCTTGCAAACTGATAGAAACTCTGTGCATAAACACTTGGAGTCAGTTTTTAGATCTAGTTTCTTGGCTCTGTCTTTCACTGATGACAGCAAAATAGCTTGAAATCAGCTGATCTGAAAGTGGGCTAAAACAAAAGAGATAGTTAATTCTGACTCTTTGATCGTTGATGTAAACAAATGCTTGATCGTGTTTTTGGTAAAAACGCCATCTGTTGATCATATATATATATATATTGTACTGCTAATGAATAGTGCTACATGTTATAAATAATTTTGTCTAGAATTATTAAAAAATAAATTGCATAAATAATGTGAAGATTTTGAAATTAAAATATCTCATTTGAAAAAAAAAGAAATTTATAGAAGTCTGAAGAGTTTTTTTTATTAGTTTAAAACAAAACCCAGTTTGCTAAAAGTCAATTCATAAAGTTTTACAAATTAAAGAATAATTAGAGAGGGAGAAAATTGAACTTAACAAAAACTAAGCTTTAGAATAAATTAAAAAACTGGTATTCAGAAAATTAGTTTTATTAAAAGAAAATGCAATTAGCCCAAGGGGGAATGTAACTGAGAAAATTTAAAAGTATTAAAGAAAAAAAAGAAATCTAAAAAACTAAAAAAATCTCTCTTTTAACCTGAAAATCCAAGAATAGTTTGTAGGGAAAGAAATGATGTTAAGAGAAAGGTTAAGGAGGCATGTTTTATTGCCATGGATGATAAAGCTATGATTAGGAAAGATGCATCTTATAAAATTTCTAAGAAATGGATTAATTAGATTTATGTGGATAGTTCAATTAATTTACATGTATCTGCATATATTTGCATATAGCAACCTGGTTATGCTTACTCTTTGTTGCCCATGATTATTAGAGCTAAGTTCTCTTGAAAGTGCTTGGGCACTAATTATTATGTATTATAATTTATATTAAGTTTATAATAAATTGTGATTTAATTTGAAGAAGCTCTGCTGTTATGTTCTGATTGGTGCATTAAAATTATATATATATATATATATATATATATATATATATATATATATATATATATATATATATATATATATATATATATATATATATAGTAGGCAGCTGAGTGTGAAATAATTTCTTTTTGAAATAAAATAAATATACGTGTGTGTAAATAATGAGGATTTTAAATATGAAAGTTAAATCTAAAAATATTAAAACAAATTAAAGCATATAATTAAATTTTAAGATCTCAAAGATTGCATATACTGGTAAGCTATATAAGAATAGATTAGCAATGGCTACTAATTAAAATCCATAAACAACAGCACAAATTAAGCACATTTTAAAAATATAATTAACAAAAGCAGTGGACAAGTTAAAAAACTAATTAAAGAAGATAACAACAAGGTCAGCACATAAATAGGGCCAAACATTTCATCAGGGAGTCTTTCATATATCTAGTCTTTCACATATTTAGATCCTGTCATCTGTTAGACATAGTTTTTTAAAGTCAATGCAGTGTTAAGCTAAAAGTTGGAGCATGCAGCCAGATTCCAGCCTCAGTCTGACAGAACATGAGCAGTCTTCCTGATAAAAGCAATGCCCATGTAATCATTTCATGTCTCCAGGAATGCCTAACTGCCTGAAATAGAAGTACCTCAAAATCACAATCATCAGAACCACAACAGAAGCCTAAAATCCAACTGGTTGGTAAAACACCATTCAGCAGCAAAGAGTGAGAAGCCATCATGTTTTAAATCCTACAGGTAATAACAATTCTTATTCCAATTTCTGATGTTAATTAAAATAGCGATTGCAATCTTTGAGTATTCCCAGAGTCAGTATAATAAATGAACTCTATAGCCAGCATAAATAAACTATTTATGTCCAGGCTTAGTGGTAAACTTTCTTAAAAATACAAATAGCTTGGGTAAAATATATGTGCACATTTTAATGCTTTGTATTTATTTTAATGCTTTTTTGTTTATATTATATTACTATTGTGTGCTTCATTAAGAAGTGTGTGGTTATTATATTTATAAAATCATGGTGTATATCAATTAAAAAATTATAAAATTACTTTACAAATTATATTAAACATTTTATTTAAAATAAGTTATTCATCTGTCAATCACTGTTAGTCAATTCTTTAATTATACCACTAAGAACCATTTAGCAAAAAAGTTAGACACATCGTTTATTCCATATTTCCTTTGAGCTAGTTGGAATTTTTTAGGTGCTAAATTAGATGCCATCATTCAGAGTATGTTAGCTACTTCTTGTAGTTAGCTGGTAGCTGAAGATTCCTTTGAACCAAATAAGTGCTTTGAATGTCAGGTGTTGAATTTAGCAGTCAAGCAGTTCTGTGACCTGGAAATGTAGTTGTAGTAATACATCTTATATAGCTCCAGCTTGGTCATAGGTACCCTTTGGGTATTATGCTTCTTTGCCCAAGGAACTGTTGTGGTGCAATACTTAAATTGCAGTTGGAGTAGATCAAATTAATAACATATAATTTTATAATATTGTCATATTTTTCTATAAAAGAAGTCAACAATTTATCTTACAACCTGTCAACAATGTTTTGCTTGTCACAATTTTCTATTTCTATTAAAGAGTAAAATTTTATGCTATATTTTGTTTTGCTATTTGATCTATCCTTACCCAGTTCATTTGGCTTTCCTAACATGAAAGCAGAACTGTCATAAATGACATTCAGTTAAATATTTTTCTTAATTGAAATATTCAAAGAAATGCTATATTGCGTAATTATAATAAAGAAAGTGGAATAATTTAAATTAAAGAATTGACCAAACCATTTTTTCTTTTAAATTAAAAGAGAGAAAGTAAAGACAATTAGATATTTAGAGTGGATTTAAGGCATTGAGAATGGGTAGAGAAAAAGGACAAGAGGTGTGGAGTTGGTCGTATGTTTCATTCTAAGAAAATAAATAAATAGTTAATCTTTGAATTTATTGTAAATGTAGGCATTAGTCAAATAATCATTGAAAGAACAAATTTGAAATTGAAATTTTGTTTCAAAAGTGGAAGACAGCATGACAATGTATAAGGAACTGGAGCCAAAAGAAAGTCCAATATTTTTTAAAAATTGCCAGTTAGTCAAAAAAGAAAAAGACAAAAGTGAGACACAGAAGTTGATGAAAATGATGATGAATATGATGGAAGTAATGCATCAGGAATTCAAGCAAAGTCAGCAAGAGTTCAAAGTAAAAATGATTAGAAAAATGAAAATAATATGGGGTGAAATAATGGGAAATATAAAAAGAAATTATATAGCTATAGAAGCCATAAAGATAGATTTGACTAAAGAAAGTCAGGAAATAGAAAACGAAGTTGAGGCGATAAAAGACAAGAAAATTGAATTAGAATCAAGCAGCATTGAAACAGATAAAGTGGAAAGAGATATAGAATTAGAGTTTGGATATAGATAGGTAGTGTGGTAGAGAAATTAGAGAATGCACATCAAGGTATAAAATACAGTTATAAATTAAATATAAAAATTTTCTACCAGAGCACTATAATTTCAAGGCAAAAATAGAAGCCATTTACAGAGTGACATTATGTAGCACAGTTGAAAACACCATAGTTGAAGTATTTTCTCTTTATAGTATTACTAAAGCAGTTAACAATAAAATACAACAGTTTAAAGAACTGTGGAAGTTTTGTTAGTCATAAAGGTTTTTTGATTTATGAGGCAAAAAATAGAATGGAATGAAAAAGAGACAAGGCAATAAATTATAAGTGAGGGATAGACAAAAGGGGAAAAGTAATCTATATTAAAAAGTCAGTAGGTAGAAAGAAAAAACCACCTCACCAAGTTTAGGAGTTAGTAAATGGACAGAATGTTAAAGTAAAGGAAAGAAACAAAGGACTGAAAATGGATAATGAGTTGAATATAATTATTTTGACATAGGTGATAAACCTGAATCAGAAATTTCGTTATTTAAAACTAAAATAATGAAATAAAAAAAAGAGGAATTCTTTTTGTAAATAATAACAATGGAGGCATAACAGAATAAAATATTTTTTTTGCATGCACATATTAGTAATAAAAAAATGGGTCTTCATAAATAAATGGTTTAATGTAATCAAGTTAAATAAATAAATAAAAATATCTGTAGAAAAATAATAAAAGAAGTAGCATAATAAATATAAAATAGTTTTTTTTAATACATGCAGGTTAATAAAAGAAAGTTAAATAAATGTGTTAAAATAATGTTCATAAGGATTTAAAATAATATTGTAAGATTAATAAATAGTATAAATAAATCTAAGTATAAGTCAGGATTGTCATAGGAATTGTAATTAAAAGAAAGGAGAATAGGAGGTATAGAATTGAGGTTTAGAGAAGAAATAAAAAGTGTAAAGCTGTAAACTGAATAAAAATAGTACCTGTAATGGACTAGCAGGGAAAATATTCTTAGGGTGAGGATACTGAAAAAGTTCTGGGCCCAGTTCTTTATTATTTAAATATGCACACTGAGAACAACCCAAGTAAGCCGCAGGTCAGTTCTTGGGGGAGTGTCCTCATTCTCTTTAAATATGTGCACTGGGAACAGCCAGAGTAAGCTGCAGATCACTTCTTATGAGGAGAGTGCCCATTTTCTTTAAATATGCATGCTCGGAGCAACCAGAGTAAGTTGCAGATTACTTTTTTGGGGGAGAGTCTCCATATTTTATATATTATTTCCAAAGCATAAGTTGAATTGGACAGTAGATGAATCCTGCCATTTGCAGTGATTTGTTTCTTTTTCCACTGTCTGGTGAAAACTTGGCCTGTAGAAGCTTCATTTTAAATATGTGTAAGTCTGTATAAGCCAGCAAACTCTGCACCCACCTGGTCTCAGAATCCCTGTCTTACCAGAAAGGAGCATTGTCCTCATGGTCATCATTCAGTACTAGATCATTGGAAACAATGTTGTCAGCCTAGATAGAAGAAAAGCATAGTCAAAAAAAAAATTGCTGTCAGCATATATAGAAAGAAACTTAAAAAATATAAATAGTTAAGATTTAATGGAGAATTTATCAGAGACAAAATGGTCAAATTAACACAATTTACTATTATAGATAGAGCAGTGCAATGCACCACTAATGAATAGTGATACAAATTGTAAATAATTTCATCTAAAATTATTAATAAATAAATTCCATAAACAATGTAAAGATTTTGAAATTAAAATATCTCATTTGAAAAAAGAAGAAATTAATAAAAGTCTGAAGAGCTTTTTTTATTAGTTTAAAACAAAACACAGTTTGTTACATTCAAATATCAGCCTTTCAAGCTAATTGAGCATGCGCCTTTTGAGAGTGTTAAATAAATGAATACTTTCCTCTTCAATCCAAGATATAGTATTTATGCAGGAATAAAAAGGATCCTCTTATTCCTATGACTCAAATTCTTTTATATGAGCAAATCTGAAAAGTGTTGAGGAGAGTGTGAGTAGAATTCTCACTTCAAATTACTATTTACGATGTTTTTTGACTGAATGACATCTGTGAAATTAATTAGAATTTACTAAATGTCATTTTTACTAAAACTTAATTATGAGTAAATAAGCAATTATTTTATCTAGCACCATGTTTACAATTATATTACATTCAAATATCAGCCTTTCAAGCTAATTGAGCACGCGCCTTTTGAGAGTGTTAAATAAATGAATACTTTCCTCTTCAATCCAAAATGTAGTATTTGCTCATATAAAAGAATATGAGTCATAGGAATAAGAGGTTCCTTTTCATTCTTGCATAAATACTATATCTTGGATTGAAAAGGAAAGTATTCATTTATTTAACACCATGATAAAATAATAACCCACTCAGCATCGTATGTATAACTTTAATAAATTTAGGATGTCGAATATAGAAGAGGGAAACATATTATTTTTCCTATTTAACAAGCCCAAGTATTCCTAAACAACAAAATATTATAAGCAATTTAACTCTTAATAGTGTATAATTAATAAATAGTTATTAAAATATATTAATAATCAAATTTATGTTAAGAACATAAAATGCATTTAAATATCGATAGTGACAACAAAAAAAAGTTTATCTTATCCCTTAATATGATTTTTAAACAATCTGCCATTAAGCATGTATTTCAAATATTTAACCGAGCAAACAGTGTTCAGTAAGAAATTTTTCGTTTAACTATTTAAATATTCTAAAATATCGGAATGATGATTGAAATAATATAAGTTCGCTAGATTAAAACATTAGTACACTAAAACTAATTTAATAAGATATATATTTAAAATAAGTTTTGCCGCATGAAATAAAATAATTAGAGTGTGAAACTTAAAAAGCTAATGATAGATTTAAAGTACATAAATCTGTGCTTAGCCTTTCAAAGAACGAGTTTAAAAAACTTAAGAGAGAAAATCACAAATTTAACGATAATTAAGTTTATAGTCAGTTATAAAATAAATAAAGATTACATTCTGATTACAATTAAGATTTAGGAAAGAAATGAAGTGAGGAGAATTAAGAGTTCATTCTTTGGCAAAACGGATTACCTTTAGAAGTTATGGTGGCCACTTATAATAACATATACGAAGTTTAGCAAGGCACAACATTAATAAAATAATGGTAGGCATCTTCCAATATTCTTTTACAGTTAGACGTAACAGTTCTCAAGTAGCGATGGCATAGCAGGGAGGCAGAACAAAGGCAATTTAAGATCAAGGAGGCAAATTTCTTTTACTCACAGTCCATTTTGTTTCCACTCTCTACACAAATACCAGAGAGAAGAGTGATTTGAACTCCTTTTAAACATTCCTAGAACTTCTGCTCCTCCTATACTTGAAATTTGGCAATATTGGAAGATGTAAACAATACGTTCCAGAAAGCATTATTTAAACGTATTTTTAAAATTGCAAATAACTTTAAAATATGATTTTTGGTTTGACTTGAAATGAGAATGACATTTTTAAATTATAATAATACTTTTTAGAATTTTCTGGCATTGCTTTAGCTTTACATTAATTTTATTTATTTTTATATCTATAATACATATACACACATACACAATTATTTAAGTGAAGGGAATTTACAAGTTTGAAAATAAAATGCACCTAAGCTAAAATAATAATTTAACTAGTTACACATAATCATTTTAAATAAACAGGGTGGAAGTGATACATGTATATGTGTGCTTAACATTCCTAGATGACCAAATAAACATATAAACTGGTTCAAACCCTACTTTAAAGGTATGGAATGTCATCAAGCAGTGAAGTTAAATATGTACTACAGATTTACCACTTCAATATATATATATATATATATATTGTAGCTGAGTGAATTCTCACTTAGCTCCAATAGCTACAATTAATTGTATTAGTTTAACCATTTTTGTACAATTATCTGATTTAAAAAAAAAGAAAAAAAAGAAGAAATTAGTTAATTAAAGAATATGATGTAAAATAATTGGTAATGTCATTATATGTGATAAGTTGATATAATTATACTGGCAAAGTAAGCCACATATTTATAGTTAGTTCTGTTGGAGATATAATATAGAATTTTTCTCAAAATAAATGTTTGAGTTACTATTTAAAATGATAATAGACAATGTTAACTGTATCATAAGATATCTTTTGTTTTATTTGTTTCTAGTTTGTAGCCTAATAACTGAGCTAATATTATAAATAGGGTAAATAAAATGAAATTGATTTAAAATTAATCTTTAGTTTTCTTAAATCATTCTGATAATATTTTAATCTATAGTGTAAATTAGCCTTAACTTGGTAAAAGCTATATTAATATAATATTCCCAAATATTTTTATTTGTAGTCATTAAAAATTATAATTAATTATTTAAAGATAAATTGGAGGTTATGTTAAAGGTTTAAAAGTATACATCACTTCCCCGTGTGAGTGTTTGCATGCATGAAGGTATAAAAATGTTTTCTAAATTAGTTAAACTGCTTTATTTGAGTTATGCCAACTCATTAAAGAAAAAAAAATGAATAAATAATTAGCTATAATATTAATTTAAAAAAACCCAAATAAATGAATAAAATAATTATTAATTTAATTTTTGGGATGTAAATCCTAAAGGTGTATCAGTTAATAAATGAGACAATTTTTTATTTTATATCAGTATTTCTATTTTATTTTATGTAATTTTTTGTTGTTGTTAATATTATAAAAGAAATTATTAACTTTTTAAATTAAGGTCATTATATCAGATGATAGATATCTAGATCATTCTAATGTCATTTATTAATTGATCTGTCTTCCAGCTGATTAAAAAAAAGAATGTACAGTTAAAAAAAAAGTTGTGTTTATTGGTTGTTTAAAAGAAATTGACACTGAAATTTGGGAGGGGAATAAGAAAGAAAATTGATATAAGAAAGATTTTGTTGGGTCCTGAATTATTTCCAAAGTCTTATCTTCTCTAGAACAAGATTAAAAAAGTATTAATTATTTTTAAAATCTTATTATTTAAAAAAAAGTATTGTAAATTATATTTAAGTATTTCATGTCTACAATGTATGATGGCTAAAAAAATAGGTAACTTATTTCTTGGCATTTCACTTTCAATTAACTTTTAAAACTTTTGTAAAATGCTAGGAGGAAATTTTACTTATTCTATCTTCTATAATAACTATGTGAATAATATCTTCTATAAAATAAATTTAAAATATATGCAGTTATTATATTTATTTCTAAATTACTATTATTGCACAGAACTATGTAGTCTACATTTATTTAGTTATTCATTAAATAAAATAAAACTAAAAAGAGAAAAAATAAAAATGTATAGAGACAGTTATATTTTTTAAAAGACTAAATATGTTTGTATTAATTTTGCCTGGTGCTAATTCAAACCTTCCACATTATATTAAATTTGCCTGACATTAACTAAAACATTTATTATGTAAAATTTACATGCTTCTAAACTATTATTATAGAATGTTTGTACCACAACTATTTAATGAAGAATTTTAAAAAATGCATATAGTATATTAATAATAGTCTAAAATGGTTACTCAGCTGGAAGCTTTTCTTTTAATTTGTAATTAAAGAATATAGTTTGCCGAGTAATAAAATAAAAAAAAAAATATGTATGTTTACATCTATACCAAAAGTTGGTAGAAGTTATTCTAAAGACATTAAATATGCTGAATTCTCTACTGACAAAATTGCTTGCACTTTTATTTTAAGAAAGTATAAAAAAATAACTTGGAAGCATCTTAGTATTTTTATACGAGTAAATTAAAAAAAAATGCTTAAAAATGTGTTTTTTTTTAAAAAAGGAAATGGAATAAAAATGAAGCTATATTATTGTTTAAATAAACCCGGGATTCTATAATGATATTATCAACTGAATAATTTGTTTTACTTGCCATTTTTTGTCGCAGGCTGCTGCTGCTTCTTCTTCTTCTTCTTCTTCTTCTTCTTCTTCTTCTTCTTCTTCTTCTTCTTCTTCTTCTTCTTCTTCTTCTTCTTCTTCTTCTTCTTCTTCTTCTTCTTCTTCTTCTTCTTCTTCTTCTTCTTCTTCTTCTTCTTCTTCTTCTTCTTCTTCTTCTTCTTCTTCTTCTTCTTCTTCTTCTTCTTCTTCTTCTTCTTCTTCTTCTTCTTCTTCTTCTTCTTCTTCTTCTTCTTCTTCTTCTTCTTCTTCTTCTTCTTCTTCTTCTTCTTCTTCTTCTTCTTCTTCTTCTTCTTCTTCTTCTTCTTCTTCTTCTTCTTCTTCTTCTTCTTCTTCTTCTTCTTCTTCTTCTTCTTCTTCTTCTTCTTCTTCTTCTTCTTCTTCTTCTTCTTCTTCTTCTTCTTCTTCTTCTTCTTCTTCTTCTTCTTCTTCTTCTTCTTCTTCTTCTTCTTCTTCTTCTTCTTCTTCTTCTTCTTCTTCTTATTATTATTATTATATTGCTTATTTAAATTATAATACCTTGGAATGAAGAACTGAATCAATTTTAAGGAACTATTCTATATATCTATATATTTCTTTCGAAAATCTTTGCCATGTTTAAGTTAAATATTTTGACTAGAAGCTTCGCACAGAATACTAGCCCATCAGATAAATAGTATACATGTGTTTAATGGATAGCCAATGTGGAGAAAGCTGAAATTATGAACTAAAGTTTATTGCATTTTTATTTTTGTTCATTTTATTGGTTTAAAAAAAAAAGAACAGGAAAATATTTTATGCTATATTTTCTTTATAAATGTATGTGTAATACTGTTCAGTATAAAATATGCCAGGTAATTTAATTTATATAATTTTAGTCTTAATGGGTTTATTAGAATGTGTAGACATACTACCATTCTCAGGAAATGTTATTATTATTACATTTGATAAGCATTTAATAAGTTAATGTATATTTTAGTAGTTCTTATTCTGTGGAGATTTTCATATCTCAGCTAATTTGAATGTATGGTACTTCACTCAGTTATATGTAAAACAGCCAAAAGGTTATCAGAAGGTTTTCCATTCATTTTTTTTTATAAATGCTACATTAATAATAATAATCATTACTATTTTTTTATATACGTACTGAGAATTAATTTTCTCACACTTGATTCAGTCTTTTTAAATGTCCACTAGCCACTATAATTTAATATTTTATTATGTGTGCATTGTACTTCTGCCTAAAATTTTATATGCATTTAATATTCTTAAGTAGTTCTTTTAATAGTCATTTTGACATAATTTGCATTGTTGTTTCTGTCATTGATTAATATGCATTGTAATTTAAAATTCTTGAAGATGACTTTAGTCAGTTAACATGATGTTGATATATTGTTGTTAGTTTAATATTTATTGGCCTCAGAGAGCTTTGTCCTTATTGATTATTACTAGTATGCTTGATGAAGTAGACAAAGCCCTACATCCTTATTTTATTGCTTTTCCATGAGGTGATAGTGTTCATTCCCAGTGATGATTATCATTTATTAGGTATTTGTGTTTTCAGTGATTGTAATAACATATTTTGAAGGTGTTTGGATTTCTGGGGAGGATCATATATTTTCTGGTGTGTCTTTCCTGTTTTTGATGCACTGTGATAAGATCCAGGCATATTTTTTTCTGCCTCAAAAATAGGTATTTTGGAAGTCACTAAAGTTTTATTAAATTGTTCAGCTCAGTGGAGTATATATTTATTTTTGGCCTATCACTCATGATGTACTAATGATATTTTCCACCATAGTAGGTGAGGTTGCATGTGTTTAGATATGTTATGACAAGATATGTTTGTTTGAAAAACTCTGTTTCTTCAGGTTGTGTTTAGATACTTTTAATGCTTAAAGGCATATCAATGTCTGCATTGTGCTTTTAGGATAGTTTTATCATCCACAAACCAAACAGCAATAATCAATATTAATTTTTAAGTATGTAGATTTATGCATATGGCTATAAGTTGCAATTCACACATACTAAGTAATTAATATGTTCATCCAGAGTTTTCACTGAGGGAAATGTAAGTCCTTTAATTTTTAATTTTAAACAATTGGTGTAGTAATTTTATGTGGACAAAAATTTCTTAAAGTGTGTGTATAAATGACCCCTGATAAGTGGCCCATGCATCTAATCTAATTTAATTTTAATTTAAATTTACTTAAGTACATTACTAGTTATAATCCTAAATAATAGAAGTATAACTCATTCTAATTTAAAAATTTTGCTGTATATGCTAGTCCTAGCACAACTTTTGCTTAGCTTATATATTTTAAGAAGTTTATTTGGATAGATTTAAATATTAAATTAGCCTCTGTTCACTCTTGTAATTATTTTCTTTATTATTATTAAAATAAGCAGTTGGAAAAGAGTCAATGAAGTATAATCAGTTATTTTATTTGATAAAAATTTTGCAATTTGGTGTAAGTCAAAGAAATATTGTTAGTCAAAAATATTTAAAGATAACAGCACTATTTTTTTTAATTTTGTAAATATTTATTATGTGATATTATTAATAAATCAAATTTGCTATTATTTAAAAAGTTCAGTTTCTGTTTGTGTTTCTTTTACATGCTATTGTCTTGAGTTCAAAAAGTTTACAATGTTCACAAGGTATACAGAGTATTTTATACTGGGTTAAATTATATAAAGCCAGTGTGATTCTCAGATTGAATCACATTAACAGATAATCACATATTCACAGATACTTAATATAATGTTTATTTTAAGATTGATTTTTAAGTTATTATTATTATCTTCTCAGACTGAAGATTATACAATATAAGATGAAGTCTATTAGTGATTCAGAAGGTTATTTACTATGTTTCAAACTGTGCAGGGTCTTCTATATTTTTAAAATTGAAATCCATCTGCATTTAATTTCATATGAAGGTTGTCTGTGAGTAGGTGGAAAGGCATAAAAAGCACTCTTGTTCTTTTCATAGCTTGAGTTATGTCCTGGATAATAGGCCATAATTAGTTGAAATTTAGATTAATTAATCAAATCTTTAAATTGACATATATTTTTTATGTTATGATTTCATGAAAGATAGTTATCTTATCTTGGGGAGGTAGTCATTATAAGTGTAGTAGTTGCATCCTATGGTCAGCCAAGATATCACTCACTTGTTTATTCATCCAAGCAATCATTTATTAGGCAACTTTAAACTTTTATCTTTTACAAGAGTTTAGTTAAAACCCCTGAGATTGTTTACTCTTGTTGTCATTGTTAATATGGTTTAGTGAAATAGTCTTCCAACAAAGTGTCACTTGTTTTATTCAGAGTATATGATCTGATAGGAGGCTGATTGTAATAACTATTAAATGATGATTTAAAATGTACTTTATAGTATTTATGTTAGATTATTGAACATGTCACATAGTTATTTGCATTGGTGTTGGATTTTGTCTTTATCTGATTGTATATCTTTGTGACATCTTCATCTTTGATTTTATTGTAACTTCACTGAGTTAAGTCGTTAAGAGTCTCTAATATATTTAAAAAAATAGTAGAACACATACAGAATAGTTTATTTCATCTTCCATTCCTATGTCATTTCGATATGCATCATCTCTCTCCCACTATGAGCCATTTATTAAAGTTACCATTGGCTTATCCGTTGATTTCTCTCTTTTCTTTTCATTATTATCTCATTGTCATCTTCATCTCCATTCGTCAGTTCATTCTCATCTTATCCTTCATTTCTTCATTTTTCATCATCATCATTACCACTACTACCTCCCTTCCTTCATTCAATTTATAATAGGTTACAATATATATATATATATATATATATATATATATATATATATATATATATATATATATATATATACTATATATATATATATATATAGTAACACTATATAAATATGCTGTTACATTAATTCAAAATAAAAACTTTAAGTTCACAAATAAAAATAAATTTATTAAAAACTAAAAGCTAAACGTGTATATGTATATATTTGCACAGATGCAAAACTTTAAAAATATTATTTTTTAATAAATAAAAGTATTTGAACGTACTTTGTTATAAAAAAGTACAAGATTTAAAGATTTATATATTTTGTAAATGGAAATGATTGTTTATGAATTATTGAAAACCAAACTAGCTCTTGGGCTCTTATATACTGTAATTAAAAAGTCAGAGGATAAGATAGATAAGAGAATAAAAAGAATTAGCTTGTCCAATATAGAAGCAGCAAATAAAGGCCCAGACCATAATGAAAAAATGGAACAGTGACGTTTTTGTTTGTGGAATCCATAGGAGGATTATAAAAAGAGAAATATTGAGTTTCCTGACAGTTTCAACTTGAGTTTGTGAGAAGATGATAAGACACACTTGTCATTCTCTCTCACTTATTTTAAAAAATGAAATGACTGAAATACCAGGAATGAACCAGTTGAGGCCTCCTTCAAAAACAACAGACCGGACTTTTCTATTGTAAGATATAAAAGGAAAATTTTTTACTAAAAGTAATTAAGAACTTTAAAAGATTTGATCAGCTAATCTAAATTTTAAAAAGGAACTTTTATCTGACTTATGTTTCAAATTAATTATAAATGTTTAATTTTTACATAGTTGTTTGCTAAAAAAAAAAGCATTTCCATTTTATTATTTTTTATTTGTAGTAATATTTCTTGTTTAAATTTTAAATGCATTAAATTTAAGTTGGGCATAGACGCTTGCATAGATTCGTTCATGTTAAATTACGTTTTTGTTTTCATATATGATTAAAATATATAGACATTCGGTAAATAATGATATCTTATGTTGAATATCTAAAATGTATTTATTCGGATGTCTTGTTAGTTATTGGTGTCAATGCAGCATCTTATGATGAATGCCATTGGGTTTCTAATGAATTCCTTCTGCAATTACATCAATGACTTTATATTTTGATCATGTATGTCTATGTTAAGATGTTTTTTGATCGTGTAATATGTGTAGTCGATCTATGCTCAACATTAAACAACAAACTATTATAAATCCATCTGTGTAAACTTATATAAATGTTAAATTTAAGTCAGGAGTGAATGTCTATATAGATTTGTAAAGTTATATATAGTTCAAGGAAGGGAAATCTTAGGTTATTTGTTTTGTAGTTAAATTGGGTCAATGGATTAGATGTATTGATGTAATTAGTAAATGTAGCATGAGATCCGCTATGGGCAGGATTGCATATATACACCACACACTTTCTGTTTGCCTATGGATGGGATTGTAAGTTGGAAAAAAGGATCGCAGTCCATTCCTATAGAGTTTTTTGTTTATTCTACTTGCCAACAGATGTAGCATTCCTGTTTGGTTGAGAGACAATTTCTTCTCTAACTCTACTTACTGTTCAGAGGTACATTCCTGACAGTATAGTATTTTGTGCTGTTGTATTCATGCTGCATTGAATACATCAATATATCAGATGGATTGATGTTGGTTTGGCTGCAAACTTTTGGCCTAAGGTTAAATAAGGGATAGAACTTTTTTTTTTCAAATGCAGATCTATGTAGTCTATTCATACTCAATGATCTTAATAAAAATATTAAATTCATTCATACTCAACAATCTTAAAATAATAATTTAAATTAAAAATTGATATAAAAATCTAAATAATAAATGTTATTCCTCAAATTTAAAATGATTATATATGTGCATAAATAAATATTGTTTGTATGTTAATTACTGGCAGTGGCTTTTATTCTTTTATATTTAAGATATAAATTAAAAATATATATTATTATCTCTGTATCTCCACTGAGCTAGTGACAGTGGGATAATGGTTTAAATATAAAGTGGGATCTTAACAGCATGTATCTGCCTACTTTATAAATTTTCTAGGTTCAAATGCTGAGATGGCGCCTTTGTAGTGCAGATTATGGTAAGAAAATATTTCACTTTCTTTTGGAACATTATAATATATATATATATATATATATATATATATTGACCCAACCGCCTCTCAACTCCTACTAAAATTACGACTTAAATACAGAAAAGAACAACAACTATCAACAAAAAATATCAATTAATATTTTATTATACTTTGTCCTCCTAAACTTTTCTCCTAGAAAGTGGTTGGTTTTCAGGTAAAGTGTCAACTATCATCAGTAGCGAACTACCAATAACACCCAATGCTCGACTACCAAATATACTCTGACCAAATAAACACTTTATTTTATTTTTAAAAAAAGAAAGAAAATCCCTTATGTACCAGCTAATTATGTTAGAATTAGCATGTTTATCTGATCAGCATAATTTGGTACCTGAAAATTCCTGCTAGCTCAATCAGTTTCCAACCACCCACTAATAAACAAACAAAAGGTATCTTAAATGCCCCCTCAAAGCTAGTACTACTTTTAAAAAAAAACTAAATAATTCTCCGAACCATTCAAAATAATACTTCAATCCTTTAAAACCAATAATAATAACATTATACTGAATGCCAAAACATTTATATCTTTAAATTAACGAATCTATTCCTGAAATACTATTATCAATAATTAGATTTTTTCCCTCCTACTTTTATTAAGAAAATAAATATTTATACTTACCCGCACATATCAAAATAAACATAAATATTTTAAGAAAAATAATTTAAGTGTTTTTTTTATTTAAAATAAATTAATCATTTTATCTTATAATGAAACACACACACTTCTTTTTCAAAGATTAAAATAAAGCATTTTAATATATTACTTTAGCAAATAAAGTATACATGTTACATTATATTTTATTTCTTTTTTAAAAAAACAAAAAACAAATCACACATACAGGCATGCAATTGTTTCAAAAATATTATTTAATAATGGAAGCTGATTTTATTTATTTTATTATTGCACATATTATCTTTTGAAGTTTAAAGTTTTATTTTTAAGATTAATTCATAAAGTTCAAAGTTCTGTCTAATAAAGTCTATTTAAACATGATCACTTTCCGAACTAATTGCAGATCTTAGATGCATAGGGCAGCTTCGGTCATCTGCACACCACATTGGTTTTAACAATGCAACATTTTTTAGAGATATTACTTCAAAAAATATTTTATTAAAATGAGAAAGTCAGACCCAGAATAATAAAATGTTGAGGTATTTATACTGTTTTAAACAATGAAAAACTTTATTAGCAGCAGCGTCTTTGGTCTCATGAAATTAAATCAGCTTTTGTTTCTATTTTTTATTAAAAATCACATACACACATGCACATATATTAATTATTTTATTATAAGATAAAACAAAATCTCTTTATTATTTATTATAAATTCATTTAAACAATATTAAATCATTTTTTTATTACAATACTTTTTTTTCCTTTTTTAAACAAAAAAAATCCTATTATTTTAAAAAAAACATTTACAATTTATTTTTCTTATTATTTTAAAAAGCATTCACAGTTTATTTTTATTTAATAACAAATTTCCCCTCCCCCCTGCTCTTTAGTTTTTACATTTTATTTTCTCAATTTTAAATTTTTATATTTTAAAACATGGGATTCATAATAAATTAATTACATATCAATGTACTTTGGTACATTATTTCCGTCCCTCCTCTGAAACTAAAATATCATTCTGAGCATTTTAGTTTTCCCAGAATTTAAACCTATAAACAATCTAGTTTTATTTATTTAACATTTGTTTAATTGTACACGTGTATTCCTATTTATTCACTATAATTTTCATCCCAATATAATTTTATTCTATAATCGATCAGGTAGCTCTTTCTTTCTATGCAATCTATCTAGCATTTTTTAACCAAACACAAAAACAAAAAAAAAACATTTTAAATTTCCAAATGTATATACAGTCAACCTCCACCCTGTTAGTTTTAATTCTATGCCTCATGTTCATCTATCTTCCTCATTTGGAGTGCGGTTTTCTTTCTTCTATCTTAAAAAAATTACGTTTCTACGTTCTAACGTCCACGAAAATCAACTTTTTATAATACACCAAAACTAGCCGGTTCAGGAAAAAAATATAAGTACTACCAATATGTTTCTTAAGCTTCTCTTCAACAAATCTCTGCTATATCAACAACGGTCAACTTTCACCCACCATCTAAACAACTAACTACAATTCAAGTTGTTTACTCTATTTAAACAACCAATTTCAAGCCACGTTGATGTGCTAAATGAATTCCCAACTATGTTTCATAATAATCGTATCTTTAATTTTATAAAGGCATTTTTTAAAATTTTGGTAGGATTATTATAGTGGATTTTGTTCACACACACACACATATATATATATATATATATATGTAACAAAATAAATATGTGCAAAAAATCTAGATAGTCTACTCACCCTCCATAATGCAATATGTAAATCAAATGTAAATTAGCACAAACAATGTATACACACCCTCTTTTACCCACTATATCTATGCTACATCTATAACTGATGCCAGTCAAAAACTAGCTAAGCACATTAAGGTAAACTATTCATTAAAGATTTGTTGCATACATTTTTGCATATATTTATTTTGTTACATTGTATTTAAGATAAAGCTCATATTATGTTCATTACAATATATATATATATACACACACCTGGGTCTCATTTTATGTGGTAGATAGGTTCCTCAGAAAACATGCACAAAAGAAATCACACAAAAACAGACTTAACTTACCTTGAAAAATGGGGGATAGGGGTTGTAATTTTCAGAACTCGCATAAAAGCAAAGCAAGAAGGAAAAATTACTTCAAAATTTGCATTAAAAAAATAAGGAAATAAAGTATGACTAATAAAAAATTTCAAATATTTGAAAAAAAAAGATACAAGACAAACTTTTTTTACTTTTTTATTAACTACAGTATTTAATTTTACATTTTTTCATACATATTTTACTCATTAGTGGTTTTTTGGCTATTTGACAATATGCATTCATTTGTGAACTGTTAAAAAATCAGATTCGTCATGTGACATACAACTAGTGCCACTTTCAGTCTTGAGCTGTGTTAATGGTTTTTTTGTTCCTATATTAAAAAAAGGAAATCGTAATCAAAACAAAAAGATTATAGATTATCATTAGAAAGATTATTTTCAGTTTATAAAATCTTCGTTATTATTTATTTTAAAAATTTAAAAAAATATTTATTTCTGTTATAATTAACAAAATACATCTTAAAAGTTTAAAATTTTTGAATATTTATTGCAATATTTTCATATGTAAATATAAATCTATTATTATTATTTACTCATTAGTATAAATAGGTTATTTACATAGAAACTAATATTTTAAACAAGCTTCCAGCCATATTCACGTTAGCTGCTAACATAACATTATATTTTTGGAAAAAAAATTATTTCAAGTTAAAATAAGTTATCAATAATTTAAATTTCTTGATATCTAATAAATATAGTGAAATATGCAAGATATTAAGAAGAAACATGAATCGCATAACTTCAAAATCACATTAAAATAATCCGCATAAAATGAGACCCAGGTGTGTGTATATATATATATATTGTACTGAGGTACATCATGATCGAATGTGTAGTATTCTTTAAAAGTTAAAATATTTAGTAAATTCTAATCTTGAAAAATAAAGTGGAAAAATTAAAGTAAAATAAAAGTTTTAAAAGTCGAAGGAAAAGAAAATTAAAACAAAAGATTAGTGTAGGGGGTTTATTGTTAAAGAAAAAAAAAAGATTTTAAAAGAAGAATACGATTTTTTTAAAAAAAATAAAAGTGAAATAAAATGATTTAATATTACTTTTAATTAGTTTGTAATAAAAGTAATAAAAAAAAAGTTTGTTTTGTCTTATAATAAAAAAATTAAATGTGTGCATGTATAAAAATTTTTGAATAAAAAAAATAGAAGCCCAATCAGAGTGAAGTTACTTGTACAATGATTTCACAAGATAAGAAATGCTGGATATAAGAAACTATGTTATTGTTAAGATGTTCTTTATCAACAGTCCATTTTTTTTTCATTCCTTTTAAAAATATTTCAAAATATTTTATAAAGTCAAAGAATCAAAAGAAAACTATATAAATTGTTATTCAGACAAAATGATGCACTGCTGAATTCATTGTATCATGCAACTAGCTGAAGGCTTCTCTGCAATACCATCAGCAGATAGTTTGAGGGACAAACAATGTTCAGGTGAGGTCAAGGGAGTAGCAGAGTGTCTATGCTGA
Organism: Epiperipatus broadwayi; assembly: GCA_028023455.1. Taxonomy (NCBI): domain Eukaryota; kingdom Metazoa; phylum Onychophora; class Udeonychophora; order Euonychophora; family Peripatidae; genus Epiperipatus; species Epiperipatus broadwayi. The sequence continues at coordinate 1,743,022 of JAQFVV010006371.1, read as the reverse complement.
GAGTCACGAGTGTCATATAACATTGCAAATTAAGGGAAGATTTACGTGGAAACCGTTTAGAAATAACGTTCTATAAAAATTACATTTTGCTGTACATATGTCAAGTCAGATTTCAAATCCTAGGTAATGTTTCATTTTCCTATTCTCTAATTCTTGATTTTTAAAAACCGTGATAAATAAATAAATAAAAACTTTTAACTTTACCAACTAGTATTTTGCAGATATAAATTATATTGGCTTCATTGTTCAACTTTATTCAAAATTATTAATTGTATGTATGTGTGAATTTTAATTCAATATGTTCTGTATAATTTTAGTTATTTATAATGTATTAAAATATTTATTCAAGTGAAAAGAGCATGCATGGATGTATTATAAAACAAAATAGTTGTTTAAAAAAAAGATTGAAACTGCCATTAAAATATTTATATTGATAGATGAATATACATATTTATGATGAGATAATATTTTTAGTAAAGTGAAAAGTGAAAGACTTAATTGTTGTTGAGAAATGATTAAATTACAACTAAAAGAATAGGGAGAATTTTTTTTTTAAAATAAGGATTTGTTTTGAATGATGCCAAAGTTTTATTGTATGGTAAATCTTCATTATTATTAAAAATAGAATTTGAGATTGGGCAAAGTTTTTTAAGGCAGCTAGAATTCGATGAGCTAGCTGGGATTTTAGGTATTAGATTTGTTGCTGGTCAGGTAAACATGTTAATTACTCTGTGATTAACTGGCGCCTAAAGGGTTTACCTTAAAATAAATAAAGTGTTTGGTTGACCAGTATTTATTTAGTAGCCGAGTGTTTATATTATTGGTAGCTTGCTGCCAATGATATTGTTCACTCTACCTGAGGACCAGACACCTTCAGACATTGGATAGTTTTAGTAGTGAAGGAAGAATAATAATATATTTCTATTTGTTATTATTATTATATAAATAAAGAAGATGGGCTGTTCAATATATATATGTTGATACAAAGATTTTCATGGCTTGCATATATAAAAGACATTTTGCTGGTTGATCCATGTTAAAAATACAAATATTTATATACCAACATTTTGACTTGATCACACAAGTCATCTACTGGGTGATAAAAGGTAGAAAGATAGTTGTAGAGGCGCTACAATCACTGATTTGAAAAAAAACCTTAAAGTTCCACAAATAGCAAAAATGTTAAATTAAGAATGTTTTTTTTAAAAAATCTTTCCAAATAAGAGAAAGTTTGCATGTATCATCTCACTTATTGATACAATATACCCTTTTAAGTATCTCAATGGCTTTTCTAATTTTGCACTGGTATAGATTATCACATCTGGATAGGATCCTGGTACTAGAAAAATTAATTTTATTACCTGAATCCATAGTATGGAGTAAGAGTGCTGATGCTGATGAATGTTGTTTAACTGCATTAACACTGATGTGATGATTACTCATACCTATGTAAGAAGCTTTACAATTTTCACATCGAGATTTGATAAACACCATGAGATTCAAGAGGGATTGAATTCTTAGGTCTGGTTATTATATTGCTGATCTTTTGATGAGTAAAAAATGTATTTATATTATAGCATTTTAATATATGTCCAATACTGTCTGTAGTTCCTTATATATATATATACTTTACCAAATGTACTATATCGCCATCTGATGTTATATAAAATTCTTAAAATATGATAGCATAATTGTAACACCAATCAGAATGTTTTTTAAATTGCAGGACATAATATTGAATAATACTAAAAATACATTTTTTAATGGAGCCACAAAAAGTAAATAGATGGTAACAGAAGTACTGTAAAACCATTTTGTAATGAATTAGAGCATGGATTTTATTGAAAAAGCATGTTAACTACTTATTTTATAAAGATTACCTTAAGGACCTTAAAAGAGGTGCGATATTGATTGCTTTTATAGGAAGAATGCAAAAGAAAATAAAATAAACACACTGACAATCAATAATTAGGCAAGATATTGGAATATTTAAAAAAGAAAAATTTATTGCAGAAGAAAAACATAGACTATATTAAATAGGAATATATTTGTGGTTGATGCATTGGAATGTCGAATTACTAGAAAATTAGCAGTTAATTTTTTATTTTTTGTCGTTCGTTTTCATCATTTAATTTTTGTCTCTCTATTTTCTTTTCTTTGGGGAATGAAAAACTCATGCTTGTTTTCGAGTGCTTCTAAGGATATTTATATTTTTTGAAAGTTATACTATACAAGTTGTTTCTGAACTAATTATTAATTTTCATTACTCCTACTTATTATCTTTGTTGAAATATTAATAATTTCGCCAGGAAAAACGAAAAAGTGGAGGCTATATAGCTATACCTGTGATTGAATTTTTGATTAATAAACATTCAGTTTAGAAATGTATATTTTGACATATACACAAACACACCTACTCATATAACATTAGTGATATATTTTATACGATCAGAAAGTTGTTTTTTTGGCGATGGTATTTTATCTGAACGTTTTATTCGTATTATTCTTACTTATTTATCATTTATTTTTAAATTCAATTCATTTATATTCTGGTAAACATCAAATTTTTAATTGCTTTTCTATTTTAAAGTTATGTAATTTTAAGTAATTTAAGTGCTGCTTAACTTACCTTATTAATGTATCATAGCATGGAACCTCTTCTTTATATCTTACGTTCTCACAAGTTAGAATAATAAAGGATAGTGTACAGATTTTATTGATTTCCGTTCAACGATTTTGAAAAAGAAAATGAAAAGAAGACAAATAAATATGCAGAAAAGAAAATTTTGTTTTAGATTAATGTAAAATTCACGCATGCATATATGTACACATGTTTATTTACGTTTATACGGCGTGCTGTAAGAAAGAAGCTTAATTAAGTAAATAGAAAATCATATAAAAAACAAACGATCAAAAAAAAAAAAAACATTTGACTGCTATTCGTTCTTTCAACACAAATTAGTATCGATTTATTTACAATTTTATTAAAAAATAATAAAAATTCATGTACTTTCATAACTATAGCGTTTATAATATTGATATTGCTTTATAATAAATCTTAATTAGATTACAATAATTTTTGTGTCAAGTGAAAATTTTGCATTAATAATGTTCAAATGAATATCGTTTGTTTTAAGTCATTACTTAGAAGTATAAAACTCGCTTTCCAAAATATTATTTCTTATGAGCATATATAAGTTTTACAGGTAAACAATTATTTCAAAAATATAGCAAACCTCCTATCATTTAATAAAAAAAAAAAACAAATAATATAATTTTAGTTATTATCTTTTGTTTTTTTAAAAGAATATAACAAACTGTACTTATTTTTAGATCAAAAATAAATTGAAAAGATAAAGATAAGCCATGGTGATAACACTTGTACTAAATGTATGATGAAAACTGCATTTTATTATAGTTATGTTTATTTTTACTGTGAGAAGTATTGATAGTATATGCCTACTTTAATACACAGGTCGAAAGATAGCGGCAAAAATTAAAGAATTTTCAACCCTAGTTAAAGCTATCACATCAGATTTTCAATGTCATATGACGGTCTAAGTACTTAACCATTCTCCTATTATGGTTGTTAGTGGATTGATAGTTGTCTAATCAATTCAGATTTCTTGAACTCTTATTTAACTGCTTAGTGTAGTTTATATCCTAGATGAGTAAATAGATTGACTTCTAGCCATCAACCTTAAAACGTTCATAATTTTTGTCGAGTTCTCCAGTGCCTAAAATATATAAATTCTTGAAATCGTCAAGGTTATGTGTTTGGCAAATTAACACATAAAAAATGGATTTTCACAAGTGCATTTCAAATTTTCAATTTATTAGTTGGAAATTTAAATATTGATCAAATGCTTGGAAATGCCACTACATTTAAAGTATTTATGTTGTTTAAATTTGTTGATCTTTTATGTTTTTTTTAAATCGGAAAATAATAATACACGTTTGAAAACTGGTAATTATATATTTAATTTATATTAAGAATTTAATTTTAATCTGCTAAAGATTCTTTAATAATCTACTTATGGGGGGAGGGAGAGGAAGATTTATGGGTGTACTATACTAATTATATATTTAAATGTAAAAGAAATCCTCTCATATAAATCATCATCATTATTTTCATCCATTAGTGATAGACAACATTATAAGAAAGATAACTCTAACTTTAAGCCAATCTCTACATCTTTTCTTCACAATAAATCAGAAAACTTACTTATTTTGTTCATTCACTTCATCTTCCTAGGATTTTTAAATATTTGCAGGTCCAATTTAAGACATCATTGCTGTCCATTTATGACTATCTTTTATAAAAATATGTTCAGTCCAGTTTCATTTTATTCTTTTGATACTTTCAGTGATGTCAGTGATACTTATTTGTTTTCTTACCCATTGTGAGTAGTCTAAAACAATGGTGTATAATATATGGTGTAAGAAGAGTTCTGATATCGGGTAATATATTTTTAATTGAAAAAAAAAATACCTAAATACTATTAAAATACATAAAAATTTCTCAACTCATTATCATGTGTTTAATCATTATTGTGTTTAAACATTTCCTTCTTTATATTCCAATCCACTTTGTGTATACATCACATCATAATGCCACATTGCTCATATTACTCTCACTTTTCTTGTTAACTCTCAGAGCTTTATTCTTTATGCTAGTATGCTTTTAACATTGACAGGTGGTACTACAGTTTTGAATATACACATTTCTAAAACAGGCTAAAAAGTTGTAATTGCTGGAGATCATCAGATCAATTAAGAACAAAGTATTATTATACTGTATATTTTTATTAATATGTAATTTTTTCAAAGATTTTATATCAAATCATATATTGAAGCAGTCGGATCTGAGTTTGATCCTAGCTTCATGACATCTAGCCAAAGCCCACTTCAAACCCTAGTACTAACCTTAAATTTCCGATGCAGTGGGACTTTATAATTTAATCCATGCTAATTTCCATAAAGAATAACTTATTTCATAAATGCGTATTAAAATTAATTAGTTTCAGATTTAAATTGATCAGTTCTATTAATAAATTCATGATAGAATTATTCATCAATTTATATATTATAACTGCATGGATTGTGCGTATATATTTGTAAATATTTAAATATATATAATTGTTTAAAAGTTTCATTGCATCGGGAATGTTTGATTTTATTTTTAAATAATTTGTTAAAGTTTTATTGATTAAAAGCTACATTCTTTCGATAAGCTTTTAGATTTTTCCTTTCCAAAAACAATAGTTAAAGTTTCATTAATTAGAAAAAAAGATAAGGATTTCCTAATTAAAATCATTTTCTGATTTTAAGAATTCAATTTCTAATTAGAAAATGAATTCAAGTTAATGAGTTTGAAAGCCTTATAAAAGGAATGCATCTAAAAACAACTATAATAAAAGAAGAGGTAGCCTGAAGGCATCAGAGGACAGTATATATAGCTCTGAAAAGTTTGGAGAGGAGAAGCCATCTTTGTTGTAGAGAAGTGCAGTAAACTCAGTGTGTTTTAAATAGTGTTTTGATTATGGTGAAGGGCTAGAACATCAGAAATCTGGCTACGGTTCCTGAAGCCCTTTAAGAATCTTCAATGAAGCTGATAAATTCTTTCCGGACAAATCAGGCTGCCAAAATCAAATAAAATGCTGTTCAAGTAATCAATCAAATGGTGCCTATGTTTTACCAACTCAGACAGGTGACCTAAGGAGCCCAGCCTGAAAGAAATGGGTAATATATTTCTATAATGAACCTTAAACTTTCTGGCCAATTCCAAACTTTACTTTACACTTTCTTTAAGAGCTCTTCTCATTTATAATGTAATAATACTCTGTGTAAAACCTTTTATTTATGCTATTTTAACTTTCATAGTAATTCTCTCAACCTCTAGTCTTTAACTTTCCTTTCTTACATGGCAGTTCATTTATTTTATTATGTATATTTATTGAGTAAATTTATTAATGTTGTTATTTTTAATTATATGCCAATAATCCTTCGACTCGATGATCTCCTTCATTTTCTTTGCCTTACACAAGTAATATAAACTTAATATTGATAATTAATTCTCGCCCATTAAAACTAGATTAATACAGTTCTATCAATCATCGAGTCAAAAGAAATTATTAATGTTTGTTATTTTTATAATTGGCTAATAATAAATTATTAGCTCTGCTTCTAATCTATGCCTCAGCTATTTTCTCATATTCACCAATGTATATTTATTCATATATAATCTTGAAATGTTTTTTTTGCAAAAGGGCCAATAAAGGAATCAAATAAATATATTCTAATTCAACTTTGTTATTTTCTATTAAGATTCAGGAAGGGCACAATGATTGGGGCATAATTAATATGATTTACAAATATTTTAAAATAATGTTAGTTAAAAGCTCATTTGACTTTAATTCATTTGATCAAGTCATCACATAGACAATTCTATAATTGGGTTTTATTTTCCAAATGGTGACTATCAAGTCATCATCTTCAACAATGCTGGCATATGGCTATTGTTCATTTCGCATGCTTGTTGATGATAATATTTCTGTTATTTTAAATTATTGAGGAAGAAAGCACTTATTCTCCTGTTCATGTTATCTTTGGAACCCCAAAGGCTCCTAGTTACAACTCAGCCTGGTTTCTGTGTTCCACATCTACCTAAAGGGCATAAGACTTGTCAGATGCAAGCTGCCATGGGGATTGATTATCGACTAGCTATCGGCTCTCAATTTTATTTTATAGCTCATAATTCATCAGCACTGTTGCCTCTCTGTTCCGGTAAAGCCCACTCTGATGCTCGTAATTCATGATGAAGTGATTTCAATTAAAGTTGAACAAATTCTCAGTTATCTCAAATTAAATAAGTTTTCCAATAAAGTTTAAAGTTATGCCCTAAAATACGTATCTTGCTATTCATGAATGGATTTGCGAATGTGAAAATAAATATCACATTCTTTCATATAAAATTAGAGTAATAATTTCTTTTACTAATGAATACCTTTATCTGCCTTTTATTTCTTGTTGGGGGCATAATCATAGACTTTCAAATATTGCATAATACTCATTAGCATATAATAAGGACCACCACTCTTATTATAATTATAAACTCTGTTAAAGGCTAGAAGTGATTAATATAATCATTATTTAAAATTCAAACAAAACAAATTATTATTATTAAATATTTTCTAAACACACTTGGTTTCTTAGTTCTTAATTCTTTTATAATTATTTTAATGTTAAGGACTGCTGTCTGTGTTGGCAACCCAAACATATACATGTGATTCGACTTAAAAGTATTTTAAGTTAATTAATTATCCAATATTAGTGTCAGTTCAGGGGTCTCTAATCCTCACCAACCGTTGAGCTAGTTTCTTGGTGCATAGCACTGTGCCATCGATTTATACTAATCTGAGCTGGTGAGTTGGGTTTAAATTCAGTTTGAACTGCCTGAGTTTGGATCCGACTTGTGGTTGAGGTGGTGTTTTTCAACTGGTACGATATATATATATATATGGTAAAATGACTTATTACCATCCTTATATGCTACAATAGGATGGTACCATATAATGGATCATATAAAATTTTATAATGTGTATGAAGATCAAAAGTGTAAAAAGATTGCACACCACTGGTCTGAGACATCCCTAGTGCTCTACTAATAAATGTTCAAATTTCTGATTATTAACTAAAAACTGGTCAACACCTACTAAAAACCATTTTTGCTTTTCATACTAAGTTAATATTTTGCATAATGCGACCATGATGCCAGGTTTTCATTTTGATGCTCATTATGGTTTAATCACTGTAGGAAAACTTATAGAAACAAATAACTTTTATAATCTACAAATGCAAAGCATAATGACAACTTATATTTATTAATCATTTCTATAATTTCCTCAACAGTTGACTGTGATTCCTTACACTAAAACTACTATTAAAACAAGATTGACTTTTTTGTTGATTGGCTAAAATTCAAAATTCATTCTAGAACAGTTATACATATCTGGATAAAATTTTTGTATAAACTGATAGAAGATTGTTAGATATGTTATTTCGAATATTTTCTTTATCATCTTTCTTACACATCAATATTACAATTGCATTCTTTCAATTATCTGATATATCTTTATTATTCAGAAATTTGATATATATCTCTGCTATAACATTTTAATTCTTTACATGCTTTTTAAAAATATTAATCATACATTCCAGAGCTTTTCCTTTTTTATTGATTTAATTGCATGTGTCTTGATCTTTCTTGCATTTCATTTATATAACTATTCACATTTTTTCATGGTATTATCTCTTCCTCTCTCTCTTTTTAGTAATAGTTCCATTTTTTCTTCTTATTTCATAACCAATTTTTCTTCCAAACCCAAGATGTAATTTTATACTTTTAAGACTTATCTTTTTTATAAACTAAAGCCATATATCACATGATCTAATCTTTTTAAACTTGTAAATAAAAAAACAATAAGCTGTGCTAATTGTTCTAACAAGCTTTATTGATAAATGCCAGCAAGAAAAAGCATTTTAAAATCTTTATCTAGAAAACACACCCTAATGTCAGACCAATGATTTCATGCTTTGGCATTCCTCAAATTTTGTCTATCATGACTATATATATATATATAAACCATTATACAATTACAAATATGTATATTGTATATTTTGTCTATCATGACTATATATATATATATAAACCATTATACAATTACAAATATCCAGTAACGCCCTCTGTTTAAAGATCTATATCTCAATAACAAACCATTACACAATTACAAATATCCAGTAACACCCTCTGTTTAAAGATCTATATCTCAATAATAGGTATTATTGAGATATAGATCTTTAAAGAGAGGGCGTTACTGAATATTTGTAATTGTATAATGGTTTGTATATTTTCTATAATTATTTCAGTTAGTGTTAACAGTAACTTTCTTTTCATATATATATATATATATATATATATATATATATATATATATATATATATATATATATATATATATATATATATATATATTGTTGTTTTCCGTAAAGGAATTTGGAGTAAAATATTTTAAGAGTATATATATATTTCAACTCAGATTTCAAGCTTCCTACAGCTATTCTGTCCATCTCACACAACTGATATACATGACCACATATATGTGTTAAAGATAAATGATCTCCAAACTACATATTTCATGCTGAACCAGCACTCATCAGTTGATCCAAATCATCATCTGCCACACACATATATAATTAGTGCTCAGTTTATATTAAGATACCAAATCTTCAAATTTAATAAACAGGCTTCAATCTTCTCAACCCTCCAACTCTTCAGCTATCCATATCATTGAAAATCTTATGAGAACATGCATGTGGTTGTGAGTTGTATAAGATAGAGTAAATTACTGTAAGGAGCTTGAAAGTTTGACTTCAAATCCCTTCTAATTACATTAAATTCAATATACACAATATATTAGTATTTAATATTACATATTAAACCTGTATTTTGCCCATCCATTTTCTGTGTATTTAAATGGATATATTAGGATACTATATATAAGGGGTCAGACTCTCATAAATGTCAACATGGGTATGACAATAATATTGACATCAACAAGCCCTTCAAGGGTTTTATCACCAGATTTTTAATGATCTGGATGGCTGAAGAATTGGAGGGTGGAAAAGATTGAAGCCTATCGATTAAAATTTGAAGATTTGGTCTCTTAATATAAATTGAGCACTGGGTATATATACAGTGTGAAGGAGCTGATGATCTAGACCAATTGATGAGTGCTAGTTCAGCATGAAATACATATATTGGAGATCATTTATATTTATCACATGATTATGATCATGGGTACCAGTAGTATAAGACGGAGCGAATAGCTGTAGGGAGCATGAACGTCAGGGTTTAAATGTCTTTTAATTACATTAAGTTTCAGTATAGACAATGTATTTGTATTTAAATATTGTATATATATATATATATATATATATTTAAATATCGTATATATATATATATATATATATATATAATGAGAGACGAATTATAAAAAAAATATTTAGTTGCTTTAAAATAAGTTATAAGATAATAAATCGAGAATAGAGTGATTAGTGAGATTTATTTTTTTAATAAGTAAAAATATTGGATAAAAATTATACATATAGTTATATATGCTGCTTAATAACTTAAAAAATTTGAAACTTAGACATTTGGTTGATGGCAGTACCTAGAGACACTAAATGAATATTTTGTAAACTTCATTAAAACATACATTATGGCATTGAATTTATTGTATAATTTAATTACAAAAAGATAAGAAAAGTGAATGATTTAAGTTACAGATAGATGAAAATAAATGACAAAATTTATAGATTGAATTTTGAGTAAATTTATTAACTTTTTCAGATTATTATTATTGATAGATAATAATATTTTTTGCATGAGTAGATAATAATGTACCATCTTAGTCTAGATTTAAACTTAGAATTGTTATATTCCTAAAAAAAATTGTTGGCTTATTTTATTTTTTCAATTGTTTTAAAAAGAGATTAATAATTTATACTATTAATAAAAAGTAATTAATAATACATCTTATAATAAGACAACATTTGTAAATTTAACATTTTAAATTTTCTTAACCCATGATACATCAAACTATATATTTTAATAAAATTAATATTTTATTATTAAAAGATTGAATGAATTGAAGTACATATTGATAGATTTGTTTATTAAAATTTTTTTATTTACTGCATTTATTTAACAAATAATACTTGGACATAAATAAACAAAATAACGATTATTATTTAATGTGTGTGTGTTTGGGCATAAATATGTGTTCCATGTTTATACAATTAAAATAAAATTAAATCATGTGTATTTCAAAATATTATTTCTTATATATAATTATTTCAATAGGTGTTTTTAAAAAAAGAGGATTTTAAATTAAATGAATAAATATACAAGGTATAATCATATTTTGTTTAAATTATGATTTGATTTTAAATTGTATTTTAATTTGCAGATTAATTTTATTATTATTATTATTATTATTATTATTAATAATAATAATAATAATAATAATAATAATAATAATAATAATAATAATAATAATAATATTATTATTATTATTATTATTATTATTATTATTATTATTATTATTATTATTAATAATAATAATAATAATAATAATAATAATAATAATAATAATAATAATAATAATAATAATAATAATAATAATAATATTTTATAAAATATTTTTTATTATAAAGTTAGAAAACTTTTTTATTCCATGAATGATGATCTATTTAAAATAAAAAAATACAGAGTCTAATTCAATAGATCATAAGAAAAATTATAACAATAAGTTAAATTTAACTGAAACTGGAGAACCCAAGATAGTGATTAAACTCCTGATTTTAATTTGGTTACTCTCTCTTGATTTGCATCTCAATAAGCAAAGTCAATATGTTATATTTAATATTAATAGTTGAATTTTTCTATAAAAATGAATGGTTAAGTAAAAGAAAAGTGTTTGCTCCTAAAGATTTTTGCTGTTTGAGAGGTCTCCTAACATCTTGTAATAAATCATCTTATTGTATACAGTGCCACAAAATATATATTAATTTACAAAATAATAATATTAAGAATGTTAAGTAAAAAATACATAATGTTTAACCAATTCTAATACTAATATAAAAATGAAAAATATTAATGTCTCAATATTTTATTTTGGTATATTTTATTTAAAATTTATACTTCATTCAAATGCTATAATTGGGATATAATCGGATTTCATTTCCCATGCCTATTTAATATATCTTCATACAATGGATAGCATCATAGGAAAATAGTGAGGTCTAAAGACTCATGAACTTTAATTTGATCGTGTTTCTGCAAATATTGTTATTATATTGATATGTATTAATAAATATGCTTTTAAATAGAGTTTTAGTTCAGATATACATCTATCAATTTTTGGACAAAATGAAACAGTTCTTATGTTTTCATTATTTATTTATTTTAGAATGCATGTGGTTGTTTATAGTACTCAAATATATAAACTAACAAAAATGAAAATTTAGAGTACCTTAGAAATAAAATTTAAATATAATTTTTAATATTGATTTTGTTTTTATTTGAAATCTTAAAGTATGGTTGATTGTTATATGTAAAAGCAATTGATCTTAAGTATTCCAATTTTGTTGAAAGGAATACACCAACATTGATATTGAATTCTTTAATCACTTAAAAATACTGTAAAAGCAGTTGATTATCATTTATCCTCTACTCACTGTAACATACATATTCCTCAAAATTATTACATCTCAAAGCAACAAATTCTTGATGAAATATATATTTACGTTTACTTACCTCATTAGAAATGATTTTATTCTAAATAATATTTATAAAAATCTAAATTATATTATCTCTTCAATTCTACATAAGTATTATAATATATTGTACTGGGTTCGATCTGCAGAAGATCTTACTTACACTGCAAATGTTTTGGCTGGTTACAATCTTATTTAATTATAAATATAACATGAAGAAACTGGCATGTTTGAGTAAAATGGAAAATATTATTGATAGCCTTAACTATCAACAATACCCACGATCAGATCATGGCTCACCTTGGCTGCTGGATTCAAACCCCTACTATCCAAACACTTTATTTTTTTTAGAGTAAACTCCAGGCACCAGATAGTATAAGATTAACATGTTTGGACAGTAGGCCCATAATCCAGCGCTCGAAAAATCTCTTAACTAGCTTAGTCTATATTTTAATCAATAAGAATTTATTCCTTAACTAGTGGCATAAAATAATTGATAAAAGATTGGTAAAAAGAATTGACTGACAAAATAAAGCTTAAGTTTAAAGACAATTTATTTAATTAACACATAATAACTAAATTTAAATATTCTTGCAAATTTTAATAACAGAACACTGGTATTTATTTAATGATCATGCACATATTAACTCATACTCATATATATATATAATAATAAAGCATTAAAAAGTATTTGACATTTAAACACACAAATTAATACTTGAGATTTAAAACACACAAATTAATAGTTCATTTTTATGTGCTATAGAGTTCATATAATTTGGCTCTTGGAGGATTCACGAATTTTTACGAATGTGATGGCTACTTAGAAATGAAAATAAGAAAAGGTTATTACCTAAGATTTTAGAATGAGGACTTTGTGCTGTTTGCTGATTCTACTGAGATATATCTAACCAGTTAGATTTGAAGTTTTCCTGTGGAGATTTGATGATTATTAGTTGGTATTATTCTTGGAGACAAATAGGCATTGATGGAGATTCTTCAAGCTGTTATGTGGACATCACTTAGGCTCGGGTATATTGGCTGTTTTCATCAGACTTCAGGCTGAAGAACAGCCACATGTTTTCCATGGTTTTAATACTGCATTTTTGATTTCAACTTTAATCTCAAATGATTTCTGAACAGAATTGTTTTCTCAAATGTAACTGAACTGTTTTTTGACTCAACTGACTTGAATAAAATGTCTGATAAAAAATTGGCTATTTATATATGATGCATGTTTTCATTTTGATATCCTTCGGCAATATCTGTTGTCAAAATTCCTTTGATAATCTCATTTTTTTGAAGATTGTTTAATTAGTAGCCATGCAAATGTGTTGTTTTTATAAATTTAATTAGTAGCCACCACTGTGTTTTTTAATGATAATCTTCTGTATTCATTTATTTTATTTTAACATTTATTACACATACATTTATTCTATTTACAAATGCACATATATATTTTCTCTAAACTCAAACCTAGTTTTATGATTACCCTTTTTTCTTTAACTTAATTGAAAGAGATTTATATTTTAAACTTTGAGTTATGTTTCGACTAATAATACTAAAGAAAACTCTTTAAACTTAAAACTTCTAGTTTGACACTTCTTAAGCGAACTCCCTCTCCCCCTTTTAATTAATTAATTGTAACTTTTATTTCAAACTTTTTGACTTTTACTTTTTTCGAAAACAAACTGTAACAAAACTCTTAAACTTTTAAATACATTTTCTTTTAACGAATAATTTTTATTTTAATAATTTTTTTAAACAAAATTATTATAAGCCAATTCAATGTTGGTACATTACACCACCCTCTCTTTGAGAGTAAATTGCATCATTTTTGACCATTTTATCTCTGACAACTTTAATTCTTAATTCTAAATATTTATTAATTTTATAAGTTTGCTTTTTATATCTTTCACTTTATATACTAAGGGCAATCTTTTTGACTATGCTTTCCTTCTTTCTATGCTGAATACATTGCTTACAATGGTCTAAATCCTGAATAGTGACTACCAGGACAAACTAATTTTGTGGCACAGGGATCTTTTGGAAATGAAGCGGAAGGAGATTCACTGACTTATACCAACTTACACATATGAAAATTCGAAGCTTCATTTGCTGGGTTTCTACCAGACTTGGAAAAACAAAGAGTTGCTGCAAATGGCCGGATTTATCAACTGTCCATTTTTGTCTTGCACTTTGGAATGAGGTACGAGATATGGGGTTTCTCCCCTGAAAAAGTGACTTACGACTAATTCTGTTTTTTCCCAGTGTACATTTTAAAAGAGTAATGATTCCTGACAAGTCCGTTACAGGTGCTAAATTTTATCCAGTCAACAGCTTTAACTTATCCTTATCGAAACTTAATTTCAATACTACCCTCATTCCCTTTAATTTCAAACCATTAACACTCCTAATATAACTTAGATTGACCTTATATTTTTATTTATGAACATTACAATATTATATTTTAAATTCATACGACCAATATTTTAAACATTTATTTATATCAATCTTTATCCTAACCTTTACAAATATTATTTTAACATATTTACTTATATTACACTAATCCGACAATATTATTTTTAAACCATTATGAACATTATTTTTAATGTGCATGTACTCAGAAAACTATTTTATTTTATTATGATTCATTATTATACAAATACCTATTTGACTAACTTGATTTTATTCTAGAAATTCCGTTATCTTTTTCATTTATTTAATCCTACAGGCTTTACTTTTAAAACATTAATTTGACCCATTTCTTTACGAACATTTTTCTTTATTACTATGTGCGTGGAGAGGAAAAAAAAATTTTATTTTATGAAACCTCCATTATTATTATTACTTTCAAACATTTCATTTATCATTATTCATTTATTTTTAAATTTATTATCTTAGTTTTAAATAGAAGTTTCAGATTTAATTTATCAGATTTATTAACATTAGAATAATTATTTTACTCATAGTCAATTTCTGGTCCTTTTTGTTTCCATTTACCTTAATATTCTACCCGATTTTTAACTTTTAAACTATGCCAGGCAGTTCCTTTTTTCTTTCTACTAATTCACTAACACAAATTATGCTCCATATTTTCACATCAATCCCTCGATTAAAATTGATTGCTTTATCTCTTTCCCTCTCTGTCCTATTTTCAACTTTGTAAATTAGAAAGCCTTTAAGCCTCGCAGACCTCCGTATTTTTCCTAACCGTGAATATTTTTTTCTACGCTTTCTTTTTATTTCAAATCTACATTTAAAACAAACATGAACCTTTACTTTAACCTTTTTAACTTTTTGTAAAAACTTTTTAATGCTATCTTCTACCTTGAACTTATGTCTCTCTTCTATTTCTTGATCTACATTTGTTTCTACTTTCTCTGTAGCAACACTATCTGATTCTAATTTAATTTCTATTTCCAAACTGAATATATTTACCACTATCCGACTCTACTATCTCTTTCATGCCTCAACTTCCTTATTTTCTTTGACAAAATCTACTTCTACGATCTCTTGATTTTTCTCTACCTTTTTTGTAATTTCACATCTTATTTTTCTTATTTCAACAATGAGTTCTTTAATTTCTTCTTTGATTTCTAGCTGGCTTTGTTTATTTCTCATACTTCTGCTTTGAATCCTTGTTGACTTTGCTCAAATTTTTGCATCATATTCATCATCATTTTCATCATCATCGGCATCTCAGATATCTCTTCTTTTTTATTTCCTCAATTTTTTGAAACAATATATATATATATTGAACCAGTCAAAAAACCCACCATCTAAACTGCAAGTCAGATCCAAACTCAGCTGACCCAAACTGAATTCAAACTCAATTCACCAGCTCAGATTAGTAGAAATCTAAATTGACGGCACAGTGCTATGCACCAAGATACTAGCTCAACAGTTGGTGAGGGCTAGAGACCCCTGAACTGATGCTAATATCAGATAATAAATTAACTAAGATAATTTTAAATCGAATCATATGTATATGTTTGGTTTGCCAACACAGACAGCGAGCATTAACATTAAAATAATTATGAATAAAAAGACTTAAGAAACCAAGAGTGTTTAAAAAATATTTAATAATAATAGTTTGTTTTGTTTGAGTTTTAAATAATGATTATATTAATTAATTCTAGTCCTTAAAGTTTATAATTATAATCAGAGTGGCAGTCCTTATTATATGCCAATGAGTATTACGCAATATTTTGGAATTCTATGTCTATGCCCCCAACAAGATAATAAAGGCAGATAAAGGTATTCATTAGTAAAGGAAATTATTACTCTAATTTTATACGAAAGAATGTGATATTTATTTTCACATTCACAAATCCATTCATGAAGAGCAAGATACGTATTTTAGGGCATAACTTTAATCTTTATTGGAAAACTTATTTAATTTGAGATAACTGAGAATTTGTTTGACTTTAATTGAAATCACTTCATCATGATTTACGAGCATCAGAGTGGGCTTTACTGGAACAGAGAGGCAATGGTGCTGACGAATTATGAGCTATAAAGTGAAATTGAAAGATAATAGCTAGTCGATGATAGAAGTCCTATGGTGGCTTGTGTCTGACAAGTCTTCTGCCCTTTGACTAATATGAACAGGAGAGGAAATGCTTTCTTCCTCGATAATTTAAAATAATAGAAATATGATCACCGACCAGCCTAACGGAGCGGAAGATTGCCCTACATCAGCAATGTTTGAAGATGATGACTTGATAGTCATCGTTTGAATACTAAAACCCATATAGAATGTTTTACATAATGACTTGATCAATTAATTAAAGTCAAATGAGCTTTTAATGAAAACTATTTTAAAGTACTTGTAAATCATATTAATAATGCCCCTATCATCATGCCCTTCCTGAATCTTAAATAACAAAGTTGAATTAGAATATATTTGATCCTTTATTGGCTTTTTTGCAATAAAAACATTTTAAGATTAGATATGAATAAATACATATTGGTGAATATAAAAAATAGCTGGGGCATAGATTAAAAACGGAGCTAATAATTTATTATTAGCTAATTATAAAAATAACATATACATTTAATAATCTCTTTCAACTCGATAATTGATAGAACGGAAAATCTAGTTCTAATGGGTGAGAATTACTATTAGAATTAATATATTAGAATTTGCACAAGGCAACGGAAACAAAGGAGATCATCGAGTCGAAAGATTATTGGCATATAATTAAAAATAAATGACATTAATAAATCACATGATATATATATATATATAGTAAATGAACTGCCAAGTAAGAAAAGAGAAAGTTTAAAGACTAGAGGTTGAGAGAACTACAATATAAATTTACAGTAGCATGAATAAAAGGTTTTATAAAGATTGTTACATTAAAGAATAAAAGAGCTCTAAAAGGGAGTGTAAAGTAAAGTTTGAAACTGGCCAGAAAGTTTAAGGTTCATTATGAAAACATATTACCCATTTCTTCCGGGGCTGGTTCTTAGGTTACACATCCGAGTTGGTAAAAAAAACATAGGCACGCATTTAGTTGATTACTTGAACAGTATTTTAATGAATTTTCACAATTTTACCTGCATGATTGGTCCGGAAAAGATTCAGCAGCACCATTGAAGATTTTTAGGGGACTTCAGGAACAATAGCCAGATTCCTGATGTTTAGCCCCTTACCATGATAGGAATACTTTTTGAATTCAAGATTTTGAACAGCACATAATTTACTGGCACTTTTCTGCAACAAAGATGGCTTCTTTTCCCAAACTTTTCAGAGCTATATATATACTGTCCTCTGATGCCTTCAGGCTAGTGCTTCTTTCATTATCAATGTTTTTAGATTTACTGGTTGTTTTTAGATACATTCCTTCGATAAGGCTTTCAAACTCATTAACTTGAATTCATTTTCTTAAAATCAGAAAATGATTTTAATTAGGAAATGCTTATCTTTTTTTCTAATTAAGAAAACCTTACTATTGTTTTTGGAAAGGGAAAATCTGAAAGCTTATCAAAAGAATGTAGCTTTTAATCAATAAAACTTTAACAAATTATTTAAAAATAAAATCAAACATTTGCGACACAATGAAACTTTTAAACAATTATATATATTTAAATATTTACAAATATATACGCACAATGTACGCAGTTATAATATATAAATTCATGAATAATTCTATCATGAATTTATTAATAGAATTGATCAATTTAAGTCTGAAACTAATTAATTTTAATACGCATTTATGAAATAAATTATTCTTTATGGAAATTAGCATGGATTGAACATATAAAGCCCCATTGCATCGGAAACTTAAGGTTAGTACTAGGGATTAAAGTGGGCTTATGGATAGATGTCATGAAGCTAGGATTGAACTCAGATGCGACTGCTTCAATATATATATATTATTTGACAAGGTTTAAATACAAACTGTTTATTTATTTTTCTTACTATAACAGAAACATACAACCAACTCCACCTTTTTGTCCATTTCTGTACCCATTCTTAAGCTTTAGCTCTGCCAAAAACATCTAACTGTCTCTGATTTGATAGCATAAATCTCTTTTCATTTAAAGAAAAAAAAGTTTTCGGTCAATTCTTTCTTTTTTTTTTTTAATTTAACCACTTTAAAATACATAATTTAGATTTGTATAAAAAATTTTTCAAACAAGAAACAAAGTATTTAATTACTATTTTTTCTTAGGTCCAGACCCAATGTTGGGAATAACCATTTATATACTGGGTTCGATCCGGAGAAGATCTTACTTACACTGCAAATGTTTTGGCTGGTTACAAACTTCTTTATAATACATTTATAATCTTATTTAATTGTAAATATAATGTGAACGAACCGGCATGTTCGAGCAAAAAGGTAAATATTATTTATAGCCTTAACTATCAACAATACCCATGATCAGATTATGGCCCACCTCGGCTGCTAGATTCAAACCTCTACTATCCAAAACTTTATTTGTTTCGGAGTAAACCCTGGGCACCAGCTAGTCTAAGACTAATGTGTTTGGACAGTAGGCCCATAATCCAGTGCTCGAAAAATTCCTTAACTAGCTCAGTCTATTTTTTAATCAATAAGAATTTATTCCTTAACTAGTGGCATAAAAGAATTGATAAAAGATTGGTAAAAAGAATTGACCAACAAAATAAAGCTTAAGTTTAAAGACTATTTAATTAACACTTAATAACTAAAGTTAAATATTCTTGCAAATTTTAATAACAGAACACGTATTTATCTAATGATCATGCACATATTAACTCATACACACATATATAATAAGAAAGCATTAAATAGTATTTGACATTTAGAACACACAAATTAATAGTTCATTTTTATGTGCTATAGAGTTCATATAATTTGGCTCTTGGAGGATTCACGAATTTTTACGAATATGATGGCTACTTAAAAATGAAAAAAAGAAAAGGTTATTACCTAAGATTTTAGAATGAGGACTTTGTGCTGTTTGCTGCTTCTATTGAGATATATCTAACCAGTTAGATTTGAAGTTTTCCTGTGGAGATTTGATGATTATTAGTTGGTATTATTCTTGGAGACAAATAGACATGGATGGAGATTCTTCAAGCTGTTACGTGGACATCACTTAGGATCGGGTATATTGGCTGTTTTCATCAGACTTCAGGCTGGAGAACAGCCACATGTTTTCCATGGTTTTAATACTGAATTCTTGATTTCAACTTTAATCTCAAATGATTTCTGAACAGAACTGTTTTCTCAAATGTAACTGAACTGTTTTTTGACTCAACTGACTTGACTAAAATGTCTGATAAAAATGGGCTATTTATATATGATGCATGTTTTCATTTTGATATCCTTCGGCAATATCTGTTGTCAAAATTCCTTTGATAATCTCATGTTTTTGAAGATTGTTTAATTAGTAGCCATGCAAATGTGTTGTTTTTATAAATTTAATTAGTAGCCACCACTGTGTTTTTTAATGATAATCTTCTGTATTCATTTATTTCATTTTAACATTTATTACACATAAATTTATTCTATTTATAAATGCACACACACACATATATATATATATATGTATATATATATTATCTAAACTCAAAACTAGTTTTATGATTATCCTTTTTTCTTTAACTTAAATGAAAGAGATTTATATTGTTCACTTTGAGTTATGTTCCGACTAATAATACTGAAGAAAACTCTTTAAACTTAAAACTTCTAGTTTGATAATTCTGAAGCGAACTCCCCCTCCTCCCTTTTAATTAATTAGTTGTAACTTTTATTTCAAACTCTTTGACTTTTACTTTTTTCGGAAACAAACTGTAATAAAACTCTTAAACTTTTAAATACGTTTTCTTTTAATGAATAATTTTTGTTTTAATAATTTTTTTAAACAAAATTATTATGTGTCAATTCAATGTTGGTACAATATGAATTTTTTCTACAGTATAGGTTTTTTTATACTTGAACTCCAATATGTAATATATATGGAGTTTGAACTAGGATTTTCACATGACCCTCAGTTATCCATGCTATCTCATACTGCTAACACAGTTGATCACACACATGTCAAAAAGCTAAATGATCTTATCCTGCCTAAATGTTTTTCATCACATTTTCAGTTAAAACCCTACATGCAACAAAAGTTTTTTTATTAGCATATGAATCAATATTGTATGCAAAACAAAATAAATTAACAAATTATGTCACATGCAAGGTTAAATTTAAGATTGCTTTTGATCTGATAAACTGGGAATATTTATTTAGCACATTAAGCAAATTTCTTCTAAGCCATGCACATCTAATTATTGCCATAAAAATATATTACCAACAGATCTATCAATCTAAATATTACATGCACCTATCTTATCCTTTTAATTCTGAGGGAGATATTCCACAAAGCTCACCACTTGCTTCATTACAATTTACAATATATATAAACCTCATAATCAAAGAGATTGAACAGCTGACAGAAAACCTCTTCCTTCCTCATACTGTTAAAGTGATATCTTTTGTTGATGATGTCCTGATAGTATTGAGACCTGAAGAATGCTTGTCTCATTCTTCATATTCTGAAAAAATTTAACTATCAGGATCTACAATACAAATTTATAAATCATCCATGTGGTAGATAACTAAAGGTAGCAATATTTCATTATTGTTCATAGGTATATACTCATCTTTTTTCAGAATTCCAATTAACTCATTTAAAACACAGTTAAGTCATCATCTAAATCATCTGGTCATAAAAAAGTTCAATATAAAATAAAAGCCTTCTGTTTAAATTTGCATTACCCTATAGTAAAAGATCATATTGTTAATGCAATTCTGGGTGGTATACATGATTACTACAGTCTATGGATGCATCATTTAAGGAGTATTGTTAAATATATCATGATAACAATAATATTGCATATCTGGGGATCAACATCATATCTTCTATTAATTACAAATGCTTGTTTTCTTTTTGTAAAGGTAGTCTCAATTTACTATATTTTCAATCATTCATATTCTATATCAGAGCTAAGATGTATCTTGCAATAACAGTTAATTTAATCCTTAAAGCCACTTCTTTATTTATAATATTGCTTGCTTAACTCTCATATGTAAGTTGTTTTTTATACTGATCAAGCTATTGATCATGCAGATTTGTTGGACAATTATAACATCAAAACTTTAATTGGTTTTTCATTTAAAGATCTGAAATTATATATATATATATATTGTACTGGAGAAAAGGTTTTAGATTCGCATATACTGACCTCAAGGGTGCCATTAGTCCAAAAATCGGAACTAGACATTTATTTTAAGGGTGGACAGGATATGTGAACCAAATGCACTGGACTAGCTCAATCAAGCAAATGAGATCTTATCTTTTGATCAGAAAGTTGGAAAGGCAGCAACAGAAAACAAAATCAACTAAGTAAATGAATAAATAATTTATTATGGGTATGACTAAACAAACATAAATTGAGATAACAAAAAAAAATTAAATTAAAACATATTACTCATACATTCTTCAGAATTAAAATATTTTTAATTTTGCTCAGAAATGATTTCTGTATGGTGTATAACTATAATGAAAAGAGTGCAAAAATTACTGATAGTAAGAGAAGTATTAGTAAGAATACAGTGATCTCATGCAAGACAAGAGAGGTTAGCTTCCTGCTTATAATCCATAGTTAGAAAAAGGCTGAATCTCCATATTTAAGATTTATGCAAGCCTATGTCAAAACAGAAGAAATGCAAAGGTAACTTCCAAAACATAAAAAAGAGTGTTGAAAGTTATTACTTTCAATCGATTGACCTCCTTCACAGTGAGACAGGGTAGGAGCTCATGATCTACCTATTGAAAGGGTTATAATGATCGTACGTGCCCCTTATAAATGAATTGGAAGTTCAAAATAATAAAACTAATGACTATTATATTTCATAATAGTTTATTATAAATAATTATAGTTTCTCAACATAAGTAGAACTAAGAATAAAATGGGTCACGAGCCAGAAGTTAATTAAAATAGTCTGCAATATCCAGACTGCTTTCTATAATAAAAAAGAATGTGAGATAATAAATAAAACTATACTATTTTACTTACTAAGACTTAAATAGGACATACAGTATAGGTTTGAAACTAGCACTTGTAAAAAAAAATCAAACGCACAGAAATGAATTACATAAAATAAAACTTGAAAGACATTTATATTAAAAAAAAAATCAAATTTAAGACAAAATTATTTAAATTGTAAAACAAAGGTATCTTAATAATTTATTTAAATGCTAGTGCACTAGACTTCTTGAATATGGTCCGTTAATCTGGATTCCCTGATGGTAGGCTTGGGTGAGTCGGTTAATGGTTTATTTGAAGCCAGTTCTTATGGCATTATAGGCCGTTAATGGAGACTCAGGAAGCACGAATCTGTCCTGGCAAAAAGCTTAGCACTTCATGGTAGAAGAAAATATCTCTACGGTAGGTTTAATGTTCATTCTAGGTAGAATAATTACCGGATCAGCTTTCAGAATATGCAGGAATGGTTCTTTCCAAGTATTTTTGGCAGAAATAGTTTGTGCAAGTATCTCTCAGAGTTGGTGGAAGTATCTCAGAGTTAGTGAAAAAGATAATACAATGGCCTCCTTAAGCCTTTTATAGCTGAATCATATCTCACATCTCGAATTACAAAACTTAATTAAAATTTATAAAATTCTCCATCTAGCTAACAATAGTTATCTAATTAACGAAAATAAATTGCCCTTTACAGATCTAGGAGTTAACTAATGAAAAATTCTTTTCTTTTTATTTTCTTTCTTTTTTAATTATTCTTATCAATCTAAATCCCAAATCTGAAAAGCAATTTATTTATACAATTTACTTTTACATAAATTAAAAAAAAAAAGTAATCTTAGTTTTCTTTTTTTTTTTTTCAAAATAAAAAACCAAATATAGCTGTGGTATTAAAATATAATTCCCATGTACGTACATATATATTTGTACAAACATAAAAAAAAAAAACGGCAATACTTTTAATCAAGTTTTATAAAGAAAATCGAACATTTATAAATTTATTTTTAGCCCTGTAACACTTCAACTTTGTAATGGTGTTTTCAGCATCCATTACAATATATATATATATGAAGATTTCATAAGTTTCATATATAAAAGACATTTTGCGGGTAAATTTAAATATTAATATACCAATGTTTCAACTTTATCACACAAGTCATATACTGGGTGATAAAAGGTAGAAAGTTGGTTGTAGAGGCGCTACAATCACTGATTTGAAAAAAAGTTAAAGTTCCACCAATAGCAAAAATGTTAAGAATGTTTTTTAAAAAAAACACATATTTGTTTTACAATGGACTACATTACAGACAAGTTTTTGGTACTCATGGAAAGTATAAAAACTCGTGCTTTAGAATAATTATCTTTAAAACGTCTTGTTTGGCTCAGATACATAGATGACACTTTTATCATATGGCAACATGGAAAAAATAAATTTGATGATTTTTTGTTACATTTAAATAATATGCATCCTCATATTAAATTTACAATGGAGACAGAGGCTGAGGGAAAACTATCTTTTCTTGATGTTCTAGTCACCAGGACACCAAATACTTTATCTTTATCGATTTACAGAAATAATACACACACGGACAGATATTTACATTTCCATTCTCATCATCACCCAACTCAGATAGTTTCCATAGCCAAACCTCTATTAAATAGAGCAATTCACCTTTCAGATAAGTCACATCTGAAAGAAGAAATATATCATATTAATAGTGTTTTATTAGCAAATAGTTATAAGTATAAATTTATTAAAAAAGCTTTATTTCAAGTCAAAAATGGACAAAATAGGAAACAAAAAGATGACAAATCAGCTATTAGGATTTGTGTTCCATATGTAAGAGAAACTACAGACAGTATTGGACATATATTAAAATGCTATAATATAAATACAGCATTTTCTACTTATCAAAAGATCAGCAATATAATAACCAAGTCTAAGGATTCAATTCCTCTTGAATCTCATGGTATTTATCAAATATCGTGAAAATTGTAAAGCTTCTTACATAGGCATGAGTAATCATCACATCAGTGTTAGGAGAGATAAATATGCTATTGCAGTTAAACAACACTCATCATTATCAACACTCTCACTCCATACCATAAATTCAGGCCATAAAATTGATTTTTCTAATACCAGAATCATATCCAGATGTGATAATCTCTACAAGTGCAATATTAGAGAAGCCATTGAGATACTTAAAAGTTCAGATTATATCAATAAGTGAGATGATACATGCAAACTTCCTTCTATTTGGAAAGATTTTTTTAAAAAAAAAACATTCTTAATTTAACATTTTTGCTATTGGTGGAACTTTAATGTTTTTTTCAAATCAGTGATTGTAGCGACTCTACAACTGTCTTTCTACCTTTTATCTCCCAATAGATGACATGTGTGATCAAGTTGAAACGTTGTCGGTATATTAATATTTAAATTTTTTAACACAGATGAACCTGCAAAATATGGCTTTTATATATATAATATTAGTAAAAATTAGTCACATGTCACATGACGTATATAGCTTGCATTACCAATATGTAATATATAAAGAACCTGCTAATAAATAAGCTTGTTTAGAGCTATTAGTAGGCTCTTTATATATATATATATATATATATTCTAACCGTGCCAGCCTTCGACCTCGTACCTCCACTTACAAATAAATAGATTACTATATTTAACGTCACCGGGTTCTAGCTCTAATAATTAAATATTATATTAAAAAATGTTTTACTAGCTCAAATTTCTTAAAAATTAACTTAGGTTCTGTTTTAAAGTAAATTAACATAAAGATTTAATGTATTCATGAGACGAGAAGTGGAAATACGAGTTGGCAAGGTAGATCACATTGAGCCAATATCCCACAGGATACCACCTCAATGGCATAAGAACACTATTCCCCCTTTATACTATTATTTCAAATAATAACTACATAGTATTCTTATGACTTTCGCAACGTCTACTTACTAAGACTCATTTAATAACTATAATATTAATTCTGTTGTCTTTAATAATAATAATCATCATTTAGCTCAATAAATTATAATCTCAGGTTCTTAATCTTTATTTATACTTCAACAAAATGCAGTAGCACATATGGTAAGGGATTTTATGCCATATCTACTACACTGCAATTAATAACAATAATGATTACAATCTTTCTTACTTAATCAAATTGGTATAAATTTCTTTTATTACAAATTTATTACCATAATAAATCAATCAATATCAATATCATCTTTTGTCTTTAAACAATAAAGTAAACTAAGAAGTGGTAGTGTTTAGATAATCTGATAAATAAAGTAAGTGGCAATTAATAGCATATGATTTATCAAAATATTAGGATAGTGGATTTATGACCAATAACTTAATGCAATTTTATAATTACTTAATTATAAAAACATCAATAATAATTAAGATTAAACATATTTTTAGTTATCTTTTGTGCAAAATGTACTTCAGTGGTTGTGAAAACATTCTGTGAATTTGTACCATGATGTAGTGAAAAACAATACCCAGACACAAGTTTTAATAAAACAAATTTAACAAAGTTTATTAACATCAAATAAATTTAAGTAAAAATAAAACAAATCTATTTACATCTTATTTACAACGGATATCCTTCTTTCCTTACACATGACAAATGTTAATTCTACAATTTTGTACTTCTTTATAGTTAATCCAATCATTATACATTTTAAAAAATTATTTTAGTTATTTTCTTTAGGTTTATCACACTATTTATTTGAACTACTTATGGGTAACAACATTTTTTACCTTTTAAATATACTAAATTTACAATATTCTAAATTATTTTTGTAGATCAATATTTTATAACGTTACACTTTATAATCAATATGGTCTTAAAAAAAAGAAAATTTACATTTCTTGTTACTTTAAACAAATTACACAGCATATTATTAAATATTATGATTAACTTTAATGTTTGTTCTCCCATGCTCATATAAATTACAATGCGTTTTTGCATAAGCCATACTCCTGTATAATATTATAATGTGTTTAAATATCACCCTGTTACAATTTCAAATATATGATAATAATTATCGAGTGTTATAGTATTTTTAAATATGCAACACTTATCTCTTTAAAAATATAATTAATAATAAAAAGAGCTTGAAAATATATTTTAATATTTTGTATATTCTCATTTGATATACTTTTACAAAAAATTATAGTTTATTTCTAAATTAAAATGATTCTATAACTTCTTCCATTATTTAGGACATCTGTATCTTTCTTTCAATGGTTATAATCTATTCTTAGTTAACTCTTAACTATTCTTATTCCAAGTAAAATCATAACATACATTCTAAAATATCTATTGTTTTCCCTTCAATAAAACCTATCATATACGATGTAGTAGCACGAAATACAGATTAAGATAGCGAAAGATGTATAGGATATTGGGAAGAAAGATGGATAACTTGTTTTCAATGTACTTCAAGAATGCATGGAACAGTGTGAACAGGTTTGACATTTATTGTCTATTAACCCTTAAGATAAGAAAGTGATGTGGCAGCTATTTATTCAGCTTTACCAAACATCAAGGCAACTCACACGAAATATAAAATAACACTGTCCAATACAACATGTGTATCAGTCATAGGGCTACGTTAACTACGCTGATTATCACCTATAAAACAAAATGTGGATCAGCCATAGGGCTATGTTAACTATGCTGATTCTCTCACAAAACTACTTATTTCCATTCCCTGTATCATCCTAGATTTTCATACATCATCTTGGTTTCCAAATCACCCCTGTACTCCCAAGTCACTACCCAAATTATCTCTCTAGATTTTCACTATATCAAACATCGATAAATACAAACAACTTTTAAAAAAAACAACAAACAAGATTCGCAAATATGAAAATCATTTCTCTATTCCTTAAGAATAATTTATCTCACTTTATAACACTGTATGTTCATTACCTACATTTTTGTTAAAACAATATTCAAACATCCCAATAGGAAAAATCAATAGAAAATGTAATATAATCATCGATTATATTAAATTATTATTTATCAACAAATAAAATGACTATCGTATGCATATTTTCAAAAATCTAATCACATCTCAAAATGTGTTGTTTTAAATGCGTTTTACAATAATAATAATAATAATAATAATAATAAAACTTTTGTACTACATTCATTCAATTTGCGGCTGATCTAAATAAATAAAACATACATTATATCATCAATAATTATAAATGTTACCAAAAAACAATTGTTATCTTCGGATTAGGCTTTGCAGTAGGCTTCTTTTCCTTCCTTCGAGCATCGCAAATATACAATTACACACATACAATTTTATTAAAAAACATTCAAAATCAAACATATTTCATATAATATTATATATGCCAAAATTAATGTATTTTGTTTCCCTATCGTTTTCTGAAACGTAATGCTTATAATAATAATAAAAAATAATTCAAACCATAATTAAATATTTTTCTGACGGTAAATCTTGTTTAGTCCCATAATATTACTCTTCTTCTTTTATCTGAATGTTCTCCATTATGACTCTCAAAGTTTTAAAATAACTTGGTTTATTTAATAAATTTGTTTGGACGATCTTTAATTTTAGCTTTTAGCATCAGATTATTAAAATATATTTTAGTTAGTTATCCCTCAAAGTTTTTTTTAATGTTCTGGCAAATATTCCCTCGGCGCGTCGATGCATCTTTCTCCTTTTTAATTAGACTACGAATATTTAATACTTTAGGTACCAATTGCGTTTTATGGATCCAATATTTTTTATATTCCTCTTCCGTATTTTTCTTTATACAAATATTTCTCTTTAGCAAGCTTTATTTCATTCATTCTTAATTTTATGTACATTATTTTTTTGATCTTTAACTATTTTTTTTTTTTTTAGAGTATACTTCTTTTTCGGGTCATCTTAAAGAAAGCAATTCCAATAATTTTAATTTTAAAATTATATTTGTCCATTTATTCTTAGATGAATCATAATGATTTTTATATTTTATTCTCTTTCTGAACTTTGCGCACAATGTCTTTTGATCTATATTACACGCGTAAAAGCAGTTTCCTTTGGATACATTATATAAGCGGTATCAATGAACAATATAAACAATTTTGAAATGTTATAAACTTTAAAACTGGTTATAAAGAATCTATCCATATTTTTTACTGAAAATTCCGACTGTACTTCTATAGAATTCACTGGCAGGTTCGATTAAGTTAGTGATACATAATTTATGAAAACTTTAAAAATATTTATTTTAAGACTCTCTCTATGATTTTAAAAAATTGTCAGTTAATTTGTTCTAATGATATTATTAGAATTATATTGAAAAAATTGAATAAATTGGAGAAAAGAAATTATTAGAGAGCTCAAAATTTTTTACCTCTTCACTCGAGTCTGTCAATTCTTGTTCTCCTCGATTATACAATACAATTAATTGGCGCGATTTTGGGAGTCTGTCAAGCTCTATTACTATTGGTCAATCCTACTTGGATTTATAAATAATTTTCTAAAGTTTTAAACTGATAATGTAACACTTAAACACTATCTAATTATTATTTAAAACTAATTATTATATTTAAATCAATTTAAACACTTTTAAAATAATTTTCAAAACAATATTTAATAAAATTATTCACTACTTATTTTTATTATGATGTTTAATAAATTCTATCCATTTCTACTATAATATTATTTAAGTACTTTAAAATATTGGTATTAATTGAAACAAGTGTTTGTATAAAAATATTCCAGACAATTACGTAATCGTTTCCGGTGTTTTGTCTATTTTTGTCTGTCTTAATAAATTTACTGCACTTATATTATATAAAAATTTTATATAAAATTTTGAAGAAATAATTTAGAAAAAAATATAGAAATAAATACAATTCTCAACATCATAATATTTACTATTCAAATTCATTACACTAATTTTTATTATTTAATATAGTTTATAAATTTAAATACTATATAATATTAATTTCTTCTAAGTTTTAAAGTTATTAAAATTGACTTATTAAATACATTTTTATTACTGATAGCTGTGTTATTTTAATATGGCCAGCTTTTACAACCATATGAGCAATTCTTTAATCTTTATTTAACTAATTTTTTAAATGATTTTACGTATCAGGTATTTGCTTTAGCTTTAAATTGAACTTTACAGACTCTATAAATTTAATATATTCAATACATCAATAAATATATTCTCAAATTTAAAAATTTTTTTTTTTAGTAATTGACCATTATAACTATTTCTTGACCTATAGAAAAGGGTACAATATATATATTCTAACAAACATCTATGGTCAACCCTCCCAATTGTTAAAACATTAATCAGATTCCAAAAATATATGTGCTTCTCAATCATGATTAAACTTTTTCCTTAACTTAATACTCAACACAATTCGCGCAAAAACTTTCCTCATTAACCATTTTAATTTAAAACTGGAACCCAAATTTGCCTTATGTAATATTTATCCAGAAGTTTGATACATATTTTTGAAACAAGTCATTACTTCTCAACTTTATGATACTTCATATTTCACAAACAAATAATTAGTCTAAAAGACTGTTTGAAAAAATATTCGTAATTTTTCACACTATTAGAACGACATTGTTTTTTTTTCCACATGTCATAGCATTGGCCAGGAGGCGAACCCGCAACAACCGTCTGCAACCAACTGCTTGCTTGCAAGGCAACTGCGCTGACCTCTCGGCTAACAACGCTTGACTAGAACGACATAAATTACTCACTGTTCTGTAATATTTGACAACAAAAAATATAAAGTTCTAAAAAATAATAGAGTGGTATAATATATATTTATATGCTTTAAAATATATTATCCAGATATACCATGAGAAAAATTTGGCAGAACAATATTTTTCTTATTTCATTATTTTAAAATGATATAAATTATATATTAAACACTCATTGTATCTGCCTTCAGATACTAATAAAAATAATTATACTTTATAAGGTGTACATCTTACATCTTATAAAAAAAATTGGCCTGTACATATAAATAACTGTAAATAATTTGTAATTAATAAAATTTATTTTATGAAAAAAAAAGAATTCATAAATTATCTTTATGACATCATAATTTCTATATTTAAATTAATAATTTCACTTTTATGATTGTAAGAAAATAGGAAACAAACGAAACATACTTAATTAAAAATTATATATATATAATTTGTAGTATTTGAGAGTATTTATGAAAAGAGAATATTTTCATTTTGGTATTGTTTATATTTGCTAGATTCATATTTAAAAAGTTTGTACAACATATCCAATAAATAAAACAGATAATTAATTCATAATCGAATAGGATAAAAAGATCATTTCATTTGATTATTAATTCATATTTTTTAAAATTTATTTGTTATATTAATAAGTTTTTATTTATTAAGTAAAATTGGATTTTGTAATTATTTATAGTCTATTTAATGTACTATATTTTAATATCAGTTTTAAGAATCCCTACAAAATTAGTTTGCATATTAAATATTTATTAGCCAATTACTAAATAAATACCTACATATTTTAATAATTTATTGTATTATTATAGCATTTTGTCAGTAAAACTTATGGATTATAATGATTAAATAATTAGTAAAAGTTAAACTAATATTTTATTAAACACCAAATGATTAAACCAATACATTTATTTTAGCTTACATTAATACAAATTGGTGCTCAACATTATTTGAACTTTTATAACTTACACTTATTTAATCATTAGTTTGTAGATATCTCATAATAATATATGATATTTCAATTGAGTCCTAAGAAAATTATTTATATTATTTTATATATACATA
The DNA here is from genome assembly GCA_028023455.1 of Epiperipatus broadwayi. NCBI lineage: Eukaryota > Metazoa > Onychophora > Udeonychophora > Euonychophora > Peripatidae > Epiperipatus > Epiperipatus broadwayi. The sequence goes on along the minus strand of JAQFVV010006371.1, from coordinate 1,711,311 downwards.
TTTATACTCTGATAAAATTTTGTATCTGAAAATGTTAAGCCATTTATTTATTAATAGATAATTATTTTAATATCTTTATACAGTTACAGTAATTAATATTTTAATACATAGTCTGAATTCAATCAGTGGCATGAGATAATAACAGTTTATTGATTACATTACAAAATCGGCATTCGAATATGATGGTGTTATTATTTACCTTATAATAGTTGATTACACTGTAATTAATACTTTTACAGTATTGGCTTCTCCATTTCGTTTGGCATGATAATGTCAAACACTAATTTATTACTGTTACAGAGATTGGTATACAATGTTATGATCATTTGATCAGTTACTCATTCACTTAGTCACTTATAATAATTTATATATATATATATATATATATATATATATATAATATATATATATATATATATATATATATATATATAACCATTAAATGTCTATATTTTTAAATCATATAATAATAATTCAAACAAATTTATTTAACACAGTATTCAAAATTAAATAATATATTCTTTATTGGAAGTACTTTTGATTGTTTCACTGATAATCTTTATCAACCATTAATACAAATGTACACAAAATAAAAACTTGCATTACCCATCATTCAATCCATTCAAATACATATATATATATATGATATAAAAAGAGGGAGAAATATGTGATGATGGAAAATCATCATCATTCCCAAAGAATGGTCAAAATCATTGATGAATTTGAATAAATATAAAAAAATAAAGTATGAAATATAAATATATAATCAAAGGAGCATGAGAGTCAGCACAAACAAAATTATAATTGTTATAATAATAATAATAATAGATTTTTAATATCACCAATAATTATACTACTAATAATTATTAACTCACCAACGAACAACAGTCACCAATCATCCATTGTGACTGGATCTAAATGATATATATTATAAACAGAACTAGCCACTAACAAACTTAGAACAAGATATATAATCATTATTCAGATGTATGTGTGTGAGTGCTAATCTATCATTCATAATAAAAACATAATACTTGAACATTGTTACATGCTGATCATCATCATTGCTATGGCCATATAGTACCGTGAGGGTAAAGGTTCACTATAAATCAATTTTATAAACAAAAGAAATAAAATACAGTATATAAACTTTAAATATGATATCTTTGCATCATCCAGAGAATTCTCTGAATGACAAACACAATCATAACTCACACATATAAAGAACTTAACCATAATTGCACTCTACAGTTAACTCAAGCTCACAACATCCTAGATATATATAAGAAAAAGTAAAAATTTATATGCTTACCTTGCTATAATTGAATAGCTTTATTGGGATAAATTAAAAATCACTAAACACTATGCTATAATGAAACTTAATTACACACACTACGCATTCGTAAAACAGATAACTGGAGAAAAAAAGATACTAAAATTATTATTTCTTAAACAATTATTTAATAAACTGACATTAATAATTTTAAAAAATTAAAGATGACATAATTATATGATAATTCAAACTCAAATGCATATTATTAAAATATTATAATTTCCTATAGAAAATTGGCTTAGCCAGATGACTTTTATTAATTCAATCAATCTTTTACTTTCATAAAGTTATTTTTTTTTCAATAGCTAAAATTGGAAAGTAACTTTTCCCATTTCAAGATAAGGAAATTTGAAATTATCTATGAGTCTTTTTATTATTTTGGAGGAAAAATCAAGTAATAAAAAATATGTCTTAAAAAAGATGTTAAATTAATAAAATCGTTTATTATGACCAATTATTATTTTTATAATTTTTTATCTATAAATGTAGATATAATGTGCACATGAAAATATTTTTACCATGGTTTTATTTTTCTTTTGGGTTCTCTTTTGATAGTTGGAATTTTCACTTATTTTCCTGTTTGTATCCATTGTTGAGTTTCCTCTATTTTTTTTTGTAGATTTATAAAAATTGTTCATTAACATGTTTCTAAGATAGTGTAAAAATCTAATTTCCCCTCATTTTTGCAATTAAATATTTTCAAGCTTCTATACACAATGAATTTCATCCATTTTTTAAATGTAATAATTTTCCAACTCATGCTAAAACATAGATAGAGACAACCATGTTCTTGAATAGAAACATGTCTCCTTGCAGTTAGGAATATTCTTCATCACCATTAGCTTTTTCTGATGAGGAGGATACATGATGAAGTTTGGATAATGCTTATTTTGTATCTAAGCTTAACACAATTTTTTTTTTTCAAATTCATTTTAGAAACCATTTTTTACAGCTGAACTTCTGATTCTGTTTTCTTCAACAGTTGAATTAATAATAATTGTTGTGCCTGACTTTTTCAACAGGTTAACCAGACCAGATTATTCCACATAAGCTACTAAAATCTATTGTTAGATTATGCAATGCTGTTAATTGCCTATTTTAGTTTTTGTAAAATATATAAATCAACAAAGATGGCTGGGGTTAGGGTTATGTTTAGGGTTAGGTGTAAGGTCTGGATTACAGAACGTTCATTTTTAAATGTGGAATATTTTATAAAGTATGCAATGCTGTTATTTGCCTATTTTAGTTTTTGTAAAATCTATACATCAGCAAAGATAGATAGAGTTTGGCTTAGATTTAAGATTAGGGTTGTTGTAGGGCTTGGGTTATGTTTAAAGTTAGAGTTAAATTTAAGCTAAGATTGTTTTTATGGTGTTAATTGCCTTTTTTTTTAGTTTTTGTAAAATTTTAATTCCACAATGAAAATGTTCTAATTAAATAAAAAAGTAGTTTTATGACAAAATCACATTGGTACATCTAAGGGTTATTAACAGTTAAAAATAAATAGAGATTCTTTAATTTTTCTTTTTATTTCATTTTGCTCAAAGAAGATAACATTAGCTTCATCAAAATTAACAGTATGACTTGTTATATATATATATAATGTTTTTATGGTTATATGATGTAGATATGACTTGTTATATATATATATAATGTTTTTATGGTTATATGATGTAGATAAAACAATATTTTTGGGTATGAATCGTGTATTATTTTGCATTACAATCTGATATTTCGACGGACCAGCAAACGCCATTATCAAGATTAATTTTTGAAAGAACAATCGTTAGATCTCAAAGAATAACATGACTCAGTGCGAGATGAGAAGTGAGATTCAACTTGAAGTAGTTCAGCATTCACAATATGAGGCTTATCAAAATATTTATTTTCCTCAGTTTTTCCACCTATTAATTTCAAGTTAATATTAGATCAAATGATAGGTTTCCACAAAGCTGGAATATGTTGTGCTTCATCAGCCCTATTTAAACCAGTAGGTCTCTTTAATATATATATATATATATCTATATATATATCTATCTATCTATATATATATATATATATATATAGCAATATATATATATATATATATATATATATATATTAATAATTTTAAGTTTTAATAATTTTAAGTATGGTAGCAATGCTTACACATTGACATTTTTTTTGGTTTCTTAAAATTAATTTTCTATTTTCTATTATAGTATTTTTATATTATTTACAATAATTACAGAGGTACAACCTGTTAGATATACATATAAGTATTTATTAAAGTGAAGCTCCTCACAAGTAAAAATATAAAACTATATTTCAAATTAATCCATATATAAATTTTTTTTATTATTAGCCATTTTTTGTTAATAAAAGTCATTAAGGAAAGTTTCAGAACATATTGCTTTTAGATATATAAACACACACATATATAAAATTAAAATTATTAATATCAAAAAAGAAAATTAATAAAGTCCATTATGCTGTTTTTTCATATAAATTATATTGAATAACAAAACCATTATATAAAACAGTTATATATATATATATATATTAATAATAATTATACATAAAACGTTTTTCAGAACATGAATTTATGCCTTGTCAAATATCAAGCAACTATTTTAACATTAACCAATTATTATAGACAGAATACTATATAGAGTTCTAAGATGAAATTAAAATAACAACAACAATGTAAAATAAAACATGAATAAAACAGAATAAAAATATAATAAAGAAATTCAATAAAATGTTAAAGAATTGATTATATAACATAACAATATATAGGATAAATAAAACATAACCTACATTTTTTTATATATACAACTTATATAATTTTTATTCATATTTAATTAATCAATTATTAATTAAATTTATAAATATTCATAAAATTATTTAAGTTATGCTTAATATAATATATGTTTTGTAGCATTTTTTTTATGTCCATAAGTTATGTAGTCAATATATAAAACAAATTTATTATCTTGGCTATTAATTCCATTGTTATGTTCTTTAACTTTTACCTGTAATTGTTTTCCTGTATCATTGTAGTAAATCGTAAAGCAATGGTCACAAGTAACTTTATAGATAATTCCTTTTTTAATATCTTCTCTTATTTTATAATTTCTATTAATTTTTCTAGGTTTTTATTTTTAACCATTCAATATTTGTATGTTTATCAATACAGTTTGTGTTTTTTTATTAATATATTATAAATTTGAGATAATATGATTCTTTTGTATATCAGATAAATTTTTATATGCATTATATTGATCAATTCTGTGTTCTACCTGCAAAAATTGGGTAATGTTAAATAGATGCTTAACATGTAGAAATGGGACAAAACTATATACCAGAAAGATTTTATGCATAATTGTTATTAATATATTTGTATAGCTATTGTATATGTGACTTTTATTATTTATTATATTTCAAATTATATAGCACAAAATAATATATAATAACTGAAGTGATAAACTTGCAAGGCTTATCTATATTTATACACAGTTCCACTTCAAATTGTTTTATTATTAGAGGAGCATAGCATTGTTTGGATATTTGCCACTATTGTTAATATATATGGTTGTTATCGGTGCATCCTCATCTCAAATACACGATAACTATATCATAACCATCTACTATTGCAAAAAGTCAGACCATTGGCTCTCATTATGCACTCATTTCATAATAATTTTCAGTTTTGGATAGTTTAAATATACACATGGAATAACTCAACTTCATATATATTTATATTATATATACTTACAAATTCCCTTCCACCAATAATTCCTGAAGTATATCATCTAAAAAGAGAAATCACTCATAGAATGCATTTCATAGTGAACTAGTACTCTTCAGTTGGTCCAAATTCCCATTTTATACATATGTATCACATTTATCAATACCAAATTACTATACTTTCATTTAAAAGTGTTAAACTATGTGCACATGCACATATATATGTTAAATATTTTGATAGATTGAGACATAAATAAATGGAAATTAAAAATTTGCATGTAAATAACTATAGAAATGTTTTAGCTATGATGTTGATACATACCAATCAACTAAAATTGAGGGTTCCATATTAAATTACATGATCTAGTAACTAATAATAGATTTTTATTTTTTCAAGATCTATTTAGGTATAAATTCAAACAGTAATTTTATAAATATCAAGATTTTAAAGAATCACAATTTTTCTAAAATTCTAAAAATAAGAAATCACCCTCCTCCCCTTTTAAAGTTATATAGATGTTAAGTATATTCATGGTTTAATTAAAATGTAATCTAATGAATGTAAGGAATTTTCCATGTTAACATTATTAGTTTACATTTCTGTGAAATTTCTTGAAAACAAATCATTTCTTCCTTAGAATTAAAATGTTAAATTAAGTTTGTTATAAATTAAATAAAAATATAATTCATTTAACCTACACCCTTATAAGAATACCTGTTTAAATTATGTCCCCAAAATATATTTTATATCTAATTAAATTCTAACAAAAAGCTATTATTAGTTAAGGTTGTTAATTTCCATTGATATTTATCCAGCAACTCAATACTTAGACATATTCCTTTAGATATTTACATAAAAAATTTCACCACATTCATTAAGTTACACATTTTTTGGATCAATAAAACATAATGCCACTAACAAAATTTAATTTAAAAATAATTTTTAATATTATAAAAATATAAATGATAAGATTACAAGGTTATTAATATAGCTTTCAATTTCTGGATGTGATAGTATTGAATCTACAATTATATGAGTATTATATTATTAGAGTGACATGTAAAACTGATGAAAAATATCAAATCTTTTTAAAAAGTATTTTATGGTAAGTTTGAGCATAGTTTTTTTGTCAAAAAGCCAGACAAGTCTTAGTTATAGAAACTATTCTTAAAACATTGAATAAACAACTGGAATAGTGAAAGCTTTTACTGCAAGATTATTTCAAAAGATTAAAATCAATAAAGAGCTCAATTCCCAAAATCTTGGAATCTTATTGAAAAAAAAAATATTGCAAAATAAAATTAAAATATTAAAGAATCAAAAGAATGATATTAATAAGGCTTTATTTCATGAAACAAATAAGTCTAAATATTTTACTAAGATAATTTACAAACTAGATTTTCAATGAATTATTTTTAAAATAAACCTGTCAATAATTATTCACATCAATGCTAATCTAGTTTGACAGATATCTTTTATTTACATTTTATAAATAATATTTGTATAAATCACTTGTTGTTATTAAATTTGTAATAAATTGAAAGTTGCCAGTCTTTCACATGCACTTAATGCTGTTTCTCAGACAGCCAATCAGGAGTTAAACAGCGGACTTGTAGAGCAATCAGGCCTAGACACATGATAGAGATTTTGACAAGAAAAGGATGATACCACCCTTCTCTTAACTTAACTTTATATATATATATATATATATAAGCCAGTCTTAAGCATCTTGGCTTTATATATATATATATATATATAAGCCAGTCTTAAGCATCTTGGCTTGAAAGCATGAATATATAAATATATTAATTTATTACTCACTAAATTTTTAATTTACATTATTACAGCACAAAATCTTAGATTTACTACACCACAGTTTTCTAGATGTTAATATAAGTTTTCAGCAATGTATGTAAATAATATTTGTATAAATAACATGTTGTTATTAAATTAGTAATACATTGAAAGTTGCCAGTCTTTCACATGCACTTAATGTTGTTTCTCAGACAGCCAATCAAGTGTTAAACAATGGTCTTAAAGAGCGATCAGGCCTAGACACATGACAGAGATTTTGACAAGAAAAGGATGATGATACCACTTGTCTCTTAATTTTATATATATATCATAAATTAAAAACTCAGTGAGTAATAAATTAATATATTTATATATTCATGCTTTCAAGCCAAGATGCTTAAGACTGGCTTATATATATAAAAAGTTAAGTTAAGAGAAGGGTGGTATCATCCTTTTCTTGTCAAAATCTCTGTCATATGTCTAGGCCTGATCCCTCTTCAAGACCACTGTTTAACACCTGATTGGCTGTCTGAGAAACAACATTAAGAGCATGTGAAAGACTGGCGACTTTCAATTTTTTACTAATTTTATAAATATGATAGTTTATTAAATAAATATAAATATACTATGAAAGATGATAATTAACGTTGTAACATTAATATTGGGTGAATCTAAAGGAAAATTTTGATTTTTAAATTTTAATTGTTAATGTTACTAAAGATAACTATAGTCTTTGGTGTATTAAAAATTATAGATTTAATTCCCGTGTTTTATGATACATTATTGTGTTTTACATTATACGTACACACACACACATATATATATATGTATATGATGTAATTATTTAATATTTAAAACAATATAATTATTTCTTAATTAGAATAATGCTAGTACAGAATTATTGTGTCTGATCAACGAATGTCTTAAATATATAAAGATTGCAAAATTTTTTATAGTTTAAAAATAAGTAATGAATACATAAATATAAGTATTATTGTATTGTGTATTCTTAATTTGAATGATAAGAGTCTGGGCTTTTGAAATAGATGATTCTGAATGACTATGTATTATTTAATGTATTACCATAAAACATAATAAATCAAAGCATCATCGTCTAATAATTTTGGAACTAGAATATGTTTGAATAAGAAATAAAAAAAAGTGAATAATTGATTGAGACGAGCTTTTTTTTTATTTTAATAAACGGTGAATATCTGAATAATCCAATGCATTTATTTATTGAATAACATTTATTTAAAACTAGCTATAAATTCCATTACTCTATTTATTTTTAGTCTGTTTATCTTATTACTATCTTTATAATGATATTCTCTTCATAGCAAAAGGTATAACTACCTATATTTTCTAAATAAGTTAACTGTGAGATATTTTAAAATTAAATATTTGTAAATATAACGTTTTTATTATCAAATCTTAATTTTATAAAATATTTATTAATAAAAATTTACATAAAGTATTCTGAAAAAGTAAATTGTTTAAAATGCTTTCATTTATTTAAAAATCTGGTAGGCAATAAATTATTCAACATTTTTTTCGCATAGAGCTAATAAAACTGGTGAGAAAATCATTTTGCTTTCCATTGAAAAGGTGCATTCTATTAAAGGATAATAATTATAATGCAGAAGTCATTTAAAATATTTTTAATATAAATTAAAAGATGGATGGAAAATGCTTCCAATCCTTGTTTTTTTTTTCTTTAGAAATATATATATACATACACACGAACATATAATAATTAGTATTTTCTCATTATTTATAAAAAAATACTTTTAAAATAAAACTTTAAGTGCGAATTTATTATTTAAAAGTAATGAGACTTTAATAATGAACAACCAATATTTTTTTTATTTTTTTTTAAAGAGAGTACAAAAGAAATGTGAATAAATAATCCATGATTTCTGAAAAATATACGCAAAGCACCGTTAATGTCTTTGCTTCGGAAGCTATTCCAACCAGTTGAGCATAGAAACTTATCAACGGTTGATTTTTACGCTTATTGATTAAAAATCTATAAATATTTAAAACTATCTGTTGATTTGAAAGATGCGCACAGTGAACATATTTTAAGCGAATTTATTAGTTTATCCTCAATCAAAAGAACTCCGCATATGTAACAGGTTTCCTTTTCTTATTTTAAAGCGCGCCATTAATATATCTGGGGAGAAAGACAGAACTATTTTTCTAAATATGTTAATAGCTACAACTTTTCTATTAAATTTTTTAGACAGACTTTAATTTATACATTTATGTATTTTTAAAATTTTTATTTGGATTAAAGATTAATTGTATTAGAAAGTGCTTGGATTTAATTTACGGTAGTTTCTGTCTGTAAGCATGCGCACTATATATATATATATATTTTAAATCTTTGGGAGTGCAAATATTTGTAGCGGTTTGAAGTGTTCGTTGGCTTTTTTTGTTTTGTTTTGTTTTTGGGGGAAAAAAGCATACGCTAAATGTTTTAGATAGCTTGGGATAGAATTGTCACCTGTGAAGAGAGTCGGTGTTTCAGTAGTTTAAATCTGGTGATCTTTTGGATTACCTGCTTTTTATATGTGGATTACGTTTTCCAAAAAATGAAATGTATATACCGGATAATATGTCTTTCCTTCATGTTACCTTTCTTAACATTACTCCCTGGTAAGTATAGTTTAAATTATTTAAATTCTGTAGTTAAAAAGCTTAATATGCCCATTGTAGTAAAAAGACAAGTATAACTACTGCAAATAATTGATTTTTATTTTGCTTATAAAAATTTTGCAATTAATGAGAATGATAATGATAAAAACTTTCTGTATAATGCATTTAAGAAGAGAAAAAACGATAAAAAAAAAAAATCACTTATTTCTTTGAATTTGCAAATGAAGTAAAAACTTTCCTTTTATATATATACACAATATTTTATTTCATAATTAGAAAAAAAAAACACGCGCACAATATAAGATATAAAATATTATTTCTCTTAGAATAAAATCTCTTTTATACCGTTCAATTATTTAGGGGACAATACTAATCTTATTATTCAGCACAACAATGGAAGTAGGTGTTTTAAAAATATTGGTATAAAAATAGTTGAAATATCATAAAATAATCGTTACTTATCCCAAAAAGTTTGATATAAATGTAAGCAAATGAATTTTCACAACAGTATTGTAAAAACACATATGTAAAACATTGTGGATAAGTTATATTTTTATTAAAATATGTCCTTGTTTGCAAACATATACACATAAACACGAATTATAGTATATATCAATAGTTGGTATAAAGAATTAAATATTCACATAGCATAGTATGTTAGATATATGGGCATTTTTATTCATGCATTTAACATTCAAGAATAATGTATAACTATAAATAAATATTTTTAAACTAAAGTCATTCTTGACTTGAAACATTTATCTTAGGAAAAGATTTAATTTGAGATGATAAGATCAAAAGGTCACAAACATAAATACATATGTATATTAATGGATGGATAGATAGATATTGACATAAATATTCGTATGGTAATAGGGGAATATCATTGGCAGCGCTTTTTCACACTAGTATGGATTAGTATATAAATGAAAAGGTGAGTTAATATACATATAATATATGCCTAAAGCTAAAAACTAATCATTATAATATATAATACTTAGTAACTATTACATATTCTAATGAAATAATTGATTTATAAACTTAAAAAAAAAGGCTCACGTTTTAGGCATTATAAATAAACTATTTGGTTAGAATATAAAGGTAGTGTTATTTAATAAATATAATAAATTAGTGACACTGCAATGAGTATAATAAATTGAAGTGAAATAAACCATTGAATGATCCATTTATAAATTATAAAATATTTTATCTCTTGCTATACTGTTGAAAAAATCGGCGAGTTTTTGTAGGAATGATATTTTAGATTTACTAGTTATTGTTAAGTAAATAAAAATAAGGCCAATTTCATATTAAACATAGTAAGTCACTTATATTTAAATACCAGTAATATGATCCAATTCAATACCAAACATATACATTTAATTTTTATCTAAGCACACCTATTAGATCTGGTGATATTTTATTAAGATCTATTTTACCAAGATTCACTTTGAAGAGTTTACATACTGCATCAATTTATTAAATTACTAGAAGGGTTAATTAGATATATTCTTTATTATGCAAGATGAATATATGAGACTTTTTGAAATGTAAGTTTTAAATAAAAACATTAAATTAAAGATTGAAACTTTAACATCAAATTAATATATTAGTGGCATTTAAATTTATATCAAAGCTGCTACATTCGATATGGAATTGGTTTTATTTTGCATAAATTTGTAGATTTTTTCATTAATAAAATAATGGATAAAAATGTTAATATATTTTTAGTAAATTGCAGCTTGAAAAATTGATATTGCATCATTATATATATATATATATAATCAATACAATAAGTCACAAATTGCGTAACTTGCTTTAAGCTATGATCTTGATATTCACTATAGTGAGCCTACCAATAGCTCAACAAGCTTTAATTTATAAGTGCTGAAATAGAAAATATTTAAAATGACTATTCATAAAAACCCCATCCTCACACTGATCAGTTTCGAGCTTTCAGATCATCTCAGTGAGGAACTAGGACTTCAGACACTATCTCTAAAATAATTACTCAAAAGCCAGCACTTATCTAATACATTACTATTAATTTATAAATCCGAATTTTTTAGATATGTAAATGTCTTTAAATCCACCAACTCAAACAAAATTTCTGTCTGAAGTCCTAGCTCTTCACTGAGGTGGGCTAAAAGTTTGAAACCAATCAGATTGAGGATGGGAATTTTTATGGATAAAGATTTTAAATATTTTCTCTTTTGGCACTTATAGATTAAAGCTTGTTAAGCTATTGGTCTGTCCCTATGTATATATATATATATATATATATATATATATGTTGAAACAAAGATTTCTGTCCCTATGCATATATATATATATATATATATATATATATGTTGAAACAAAGATTTTCACAGGTTGCATATATAAAATACATATTTTGCAGGTTCATCCGTGTTAAAACATTTTAAATATTGATATTTTAAATATTGAGATACTTAAAAGGCCAGATTGTATGAATAAGCAAGATGATACATGCAAACTTCCTCCTATTTGGAAAGATTTTTTTAAAAAACATTCTTAAATTTAACATTTTTGCTATTGGTGGAACTTTAAGGTTTATTCAAATCAGTGATTGTAGCGCCTCTACAACCATCTTTCTACCCTTTTATCACCCAGTGGATGACTTGTGTGACCAAGTCGAAATGTCAGAATATTAATATTTAAATTTTTTTAACACGGATGAACCCGCAAAATATGTCTTTATATATATATGAAAAAGAAAAACAAGTTTTATATATGTAAAACCTGCTATCGCTTGTATTAATGATTAATAGATGAAGCTTTACCAAGACCTCCAAAACAAGTGGATTCTGTTTACATAAACGTCAGAGTCAATATTCACTGTCTCTTCCATTTTGCTCCACCCTCAGATCAGCTAATTTCAAGCTGATTTGCTCTCATCAGTGAAGGGATAGGAGTTAGAAACTAGACCTAAACACTAACTCCAAGCATTTATGCAAAACGTTTCTACCAGTTTGCAAGCATGAATTTTTTAGACACGTTAATGTCTTGAAACTCAGCCTATCAAACCATATATATATATATATATATATATATATATATATATATATACCAATGAAATAAATATAATAATCAACAAATTCTAGAATAAAGACTACAAAATGGTATATGCCTATATAAAATTAAAATAAAATCTTTCATTAAACAGGTAAAATTCTCCATACAATAGTGCCACCCTGTGCTAACCAGAGTAATCAATGGATGCCTGAAGGCTAGTGCATAATATCCCCATCTAGTGCCTACTCATCCAATATCTCCAGACTAGTTTCTGGCTTGTGGCCTTTGTCAGTGAGGAGCCTTGGATCTGAGAGTACTGAACCTGGATCTTAGGATCTAATGCAACTCTCCAGAAGCCACCTTTTATTTTTACTTAACTACAAAACTATGAGAATGAAATTCAAAACAATAATATTTTCAATCTAAGCTCAATAGCTTATATGGTCATATATATAGTCTGAAGATATTGGATGAGTAGGCACTAGATGGGTATTTTATGCACAAGCTTTCTGGCATCCATTGATTGCTCTGGTTGGCATAGGGTGGTATTACTGTATGGAGAGTTTTGCCAGTTTAATAACAATTATGTGCTAGCATAAGAGATGGTGATCCTGTGAAAATCTTTTATATAACCAACTTAAGACATTTTAGCATTTTGAGTAGCAATCAACTGCTATTATATTAAATCTCATTAAAATCACATAACAATAATGTTCCAATGTTAGTGGGAAACTTTCCATAAATTATGAATACTCACACAATTACATTATTTATTAAGCACATTATAATATTTATAAAATGTGACTCTTTAATTTTTCTTCAAGTCATTTTCCACATGTAAAACAAAAACGCTATCAAAGCAGAAATCACCATTACAAATCACTGCATGCTCTGCAAAAACAGATTTATATCCTATCCATAGAATGACATAATTTATTATATAGTAATTTATGCTCCCAAATTCTCTTTTTTAATGCACACATAGTCTCATCCATATAACTGTATCCACAATAACATATCACGTTCATAAATAATATTACATTTATTAATTTTATCAACACAAACTTTTCCATTAATAATTAATCTTCATTTATTGATTTTTTTCAACACAATATTTTCATTAATTATTAATCTTCCAGTATTTGGACCAACCTTAAATGCACCATTAAAATGAGCCGATACTAATGATATAATCCTATTACATACAATATTATTTATATAAGCAATGATAACCGCATATTCCTTTCCATATTATCTTTCCTCCATATATTTCAAATTTAAATAATGTCCACAAAATATTTTTTTCTATTTTTTAAATGGGATATAGTAGAAAAATCCTTTATGTACATTATCTAAATTTAGAAGTAGATGGAGAAAAGATAATATGGAAAAGAAAATATAGATAGTATCATCACCTTATATTAATAATTTTGTAAGTAGTAGAATTACATTCTTAATGTCAACTCATTTTAATGTTGCATTTAAGATTGGTCCAAATATCTGAAAATAAATTAATGGAAAAGATTGTGTTGATAATATCAATAAATGTAATATTATTTATAAAGTGGTATGTCATTGTGGATCCAGTTATATCAATGAGACTAAATGTGTATTTAAAAAGAGAATTCGGTAGCATGAATTATTATATAATAAATTGCATCATTCTGTGAATAGATAGGTACTTATTAGATAGGTATAAATCTGTTTTTATAGAATGTGAAAAATGACCTGAATAAAAGAAAAATTAAAGAGTCATATTTTACAAATGTATGGAAAGTTGGACGTTCACATGGGAACAGTTATTGTTATGTGATTTTAATGAGATTTAAATATTAGTAATTGATAGCTATTCAAGTTGGCGTAAAATGACAAAAATTGGCTATTTTCTTTTATATAGGCATATAGAATTTTGTAGTCTCTATTCTAAAATATTTTGATATATATATATATATATTATTCATATACAAGTATATTGTCTATACTAAACTTAATATACTTAGAATGGACTTGAAGTCAGACTTTCAAGCTCCCTACAGCTATATACTCCATTTTATTTAACCAATACACATGACCACATCCATGTTAAAAAGATAAATGATCTCCAATATATGTATTTTGTACTGAACCAGCACTGATCAGTTGGTCCAGATCACCATCTCCCACACATATATACAGTCCATACTCAGTTTATATTGAGCTAGCAGATCTTTAAACTTTAAAGGATAACTTTCAATATTCTCCACCCTCTTCAGCCATTCATATCATTGAAAATTTGATGATATCCATGTATACTTTAAGTCACTCTATCCCCTCACATATAGGATCTTAATATGTGAATTTAAACATACTGATGATGGATGGGCATAATAATGCTGAATATGTAATATCTATTTATAAGTATATTGTTTATACTAAATAATGTAATTAGAAGGGAAATGAACTTATACTTTCAAGCTCCCTACAACTATGCACTTCATCTTATATAACCAATATACCTGACCACATGACATCTATAAGCTGGAGTGCATAGCTATAGGGAGCTTGAAAGTCTGAGTAAGTTCTTTCTAATTACATTAAGTTTACTATAGAATATTATATATACAGCCTGTATTCTGCCTATCCCTCTTCTGTATATTTAAATGAAAAATTAAGTTCCTATATATGAAGAGTCAGAGTGCCTTAAAGATAACATGGGTAGGACTTTGAATATTCCAGCATTGGATTTTCAATAATATGGGTCACTGAAAAGTTGCAAGATGGAGAAAATTGAAGCTTGTTCATTAAAGTTTAAAGACTTTCTATCTTAATATAAACTGAGCATTGATGTATATATGTGTGGATAATGGTGATCTGGAACAACTGATGAGTGCTAGTTCAGCATAATATATATATATATATATTTGAAATAATATTTTTAACGGTTTACAAACAATTATAAACAATCTTTAAATCCCCAGAAGTACTTTCGGTTACTTTCTAACCTGCCTCAACTGCCATTAAATTCAAAAACTAAAATTCTTCACGAAGAGAGAAACCATAGTAAAAGAAAAATTAAAGAGGCAATTTTTATAAATAGGAATAAAACGCATTTAATAAAGCGACAAGCTTCTAACATTAAAATACAAGATTCGTGGAATTTGAATTGATGACGTTTGCTTCCGCTTTTAGTTTTTGAATTTAATGGCAGTTGAGGCAGGTTAGAAAGTAACCGAAAGTACTTCTGCAGATTTAAAGATTGTTTGTAATTGTTTGTAAACCGTTAAAAATATTATTTCAATTATAATTACAATATTGTTTTTAATTAACGGATATTTTATTTATTTTACATATATATATATTGGAGATTGCTGATCCTTTTTATATGTCTGTGGTCATTATTATTGGTTATACAAGATGAAGTATATAGCTGTAGGGAGTGTGAAAGTCTGAGTTCAAGTCCCTTTTAATATATATATAAATACAACTGTAATTAAATATAATATAGTCTTTCATTCCAGAGAAATACTTTTGGTTAATTCCTTAATCTTCCTTAAATGCGATTAAAGAGGATTAAGGAATTAACCAAAAGTACTTTTGCAGATTGAAATACTGTATTTATTATTAATACTATTTTTACAAATTTTTGATTAACATGCATTTTAGTTGTACGATATATATATATATATTCTCTATTATCTATATGCAATTGTATTATTACTACTAACTCAGTAAAATGAAAATGCAAGCAGCAATGACATAATAATTTCATTTGAATGTTGGGAACTTTACATTGTTTATTATTAGTTCCTCATAAAAAAAGCTGTCAGAGAGCCTTTGTCTTGCAGAGGACTATTTAAAAACTATTTAATTTTCATTGTCTATCTATCTATTTATATTTTAGATTCTTTTATATATACATTAGCAGTATTATATTGATATTTAATCAGATTATAATATAAATGGCTTTTCAGCGCATCTCTTCAACATCTTTGAGTGACTTTTACTATTCAGACCGTGATTGGTTGACCCAATAACAATGTCTAAAATTAGCAATACTTAAATAAATGTTCATGTTTTAATAGGGAATACATAATATATGATGTGATTATAAAAGCGTATGCCATTTTGATTATCATTGGAAAAAAAAGAGCCATTTATGATAGAAATGCTGAAAGATTAAGATTATATAGTAAGCTGATATTCAGTACTACAATATATATATATATTATAATTGAAATAATTATAATTACAATATTGTTTTTAATTAACGGGTATTTTATTTATTTTACATATATATATATATATTACATTAACAAAAAGTGAAATAATTCAGTTATTTTATGCAAAATTACTATAATTAAAATTAATAGTCTTTAAATGCAGTAATTTCCTGCAGTGCAGGCATATTTGCAGCAGCAGTCTATATTGAATAATGGGTGAAAAACAGAGCCAATGAATGAGCCAGATATCTACTTACCATTACAGGCTGTCCTCAACTTCCATGCATTCTACTTTCTGCACTTTGCCATTTCATACTAGGGTGATAAAAATAACACAACATATTACAGAACTCATCAAGAAATTAAAAAGAAGGTACTTATGGTTTAGCCCAGGTACCAAGATTGATTACAGATATATCAGGACAATAAAATTCATTATATATATATATATATATCACATTAATGCAATAATTATATATATTTTTTAAAAAATTACACTTACTATTAGATTTTTTTAAAAACAATCTTGTCTAATAATTAATTTATTAATAAAAAATAAATAATTTGACATTTAATCAATTATGACACTTTTGTCTTTTAATTAATTCTAAGAAAACAACACTCACGCCACACACAGTCTTTTTTTTAAACACTAAAACTTAATCTCATCCCACCCCTTTTCTTACGTTCCTATAAATTTAATAAAAAGATGTAAGATTTACTATCTTAATATAAACTGAGCACTGATTGTATATATGTATGGGAGATAATAATCTGGACCAGGTTCAGCATGAAATACGTATATTGGTGATTATTTATCTTTTCTACATGTGTATGGGCATGTGTATCAGTAGTATGAGATAGTGTGCATAGTTGAAGTGGCTTGAAATTCTGAGTTCAAATCCCCTATATTTAAAAAGATGTGAGGAAAAAATATTTTTAAATTTTTAGAAAATGATCAAAGATGGAAGAAGAGGTTAAGTTTTAATGTTTAACAAAGGGTTTTTTTTTATTTTATTTTCCTAGCCATAATTATTAAAAAACTAAAGTGTCACAAGCAATTAAATGTCAATTCATTTATTTTTATTAATAAATTATTAGACAGGATTATATACTTTTAAAAAATCTGGAAGTAAATGTAATTTAAAATATAATACACAATTATTGCATTAATGTTATATATAAATAATGAATTTTATTGTCCTGAATTATCCATAATCTTCTTTACCTTGGTGTCTGGGCTAATCTGTAAGTACCAAGAAGAGTATAATTCAACTTTCTCTTGATAAATTTATAAAGAAAGAACCAGATATTAATTAATAAAATGTTATTTATCTATATGCCATTATACTTTATTAAAAAAATAAATATTGAAAAAAAACACTTTTTGATATTTTTTTATACTACTCTACTTTCATACATTTCAACTTTCATACACATTTCAGGAAACAATTAGATATAAAAGTCATGGAATAGCTGTACACATTTGGATAGCAAGCCAGATTGTGTCGGATTTAAATATCTAAAAATTAATCATATATTTTTATGGAACTAAAACAAATTTTCAATATTTTACACTGTCAGATTTGAAATCCATGATGTAGTATAAGAGGTGAATATTCTAAACACTGCACTAAGAGACTATTCATAGCTAGAAATATATAATCATAATTAATGTTATTATAGTCACACAATAATTCCCCCCCCCCCCCAAATGATCATTTACTCATAAAACTCTAATCTTATCAAGTGTAGATATGCATTTATTTAGAATCTATTTGAAAAGCTGTTATTGTTTAGGAATGGCTCTTTTATTCTTAGCAATTGTAATTTTTATTTCTAAATCCACACCATTAACAATGCTTTTAGCAGTTAAATACAATAATGTAGTATCATCACTCATTAAAGAATAGCTATCATCATGCTCATTCAAAGAATTACTTCTACTAACACCATTATGCCTATCAATAAACATTTCCAAAAGTTGCTCATCACTTGTCATAGCATCCAATATTAAAAGTACCAATGGATTATATTCTTGAATATATAAGTTATCTACATGAAGATATGGTATTCTTATTGCTAAACTATCATCAAAATTTTAATAAAGCTGAAGGAAACCATCTAATATGTTGGGTTTCATATATTCCTCAATATTTTTAGATATTCTATTAGCTATTGGGAACTACTGCTAATACTAACATTTAAGTCTTCTTTACTACAAGTAACTGAACTATCCAAGAAAAATTGCTAGTAAATGTATTTACTTCTGATTCACATACATAATATAATTTAGGCTGCTGTATTCTCAGTATTAATTCAGAACAAAAGTTCTCAATAGACCTTCAAACCATCTGATTTTATATCAGCATTAGAATAGAAATTATCATCAGACTCTGATTATTATACATTATCCATGTGATGTTTATTATCCTAAGTTAGGTACTTATTATATCTTAACTTGGCTTACTTTGCATTATTTCTTAATTATTTATATCATAAAGCAGATGGAATAAATAAAATCTGCTAAAATAGGTTAAAATAATAATTACTAATAACAATCTACCGTTATTGTAGTCTAAGACAATTTTAATCTTTGAATAACTGTCATTCTGAATTAAAAACAATTTCTATGCAGGAAAGAGGTAAATAGATAGATAAACTGGAGTGAAATATAATATTTAGTGAATTAAAAGTGATTGATTAACATCTTCAAGCTCTCATTTCTAAATGCTTTGGATTGACTATTCTCATAGTCTTTGTAAATCAACACATGGAAAGGCTAACCTTCCTACAATTACATGATTTTAATGTTTGTATTTGTATATTAGCATAGCTTCCTTTATTTTCCTGTTGTTATTTTTTTCAATTTGCAATATTTTTACATTATTATAATCAAAGGTAAATCTATAAATACATGACTTATTATGGTTGTAAAAAACAGATGGTGAAATATTATTATTTACTTTGCAATTTTGTTTCACTTTCTGAACCCTTTTTAATAAAAGCAAGTATGTGCATCTTGATTCCTCTATATATTAGCTTCCACACCTACAAATCCATTTACAAATGATGCAATTTTTATTTATAAATGAGGTTTTATCTTTAAAGTTATTTATTAATTTGTTTAATGTAGGGGGTATGTAAAATGCAATGTCACATATACCTTTATAAATTTTCCTTATACAATTTACTTGATCATTCAAAATATGTTGTATTGATATCCATATTTTTTATTAGTAGGAGAATCAATATTATTATTAATATTTTTATTCTTATATTTCATATTAAACTTTTTAATAACATTATATATATATATATATATATATATATATATATATATGATTATAATTGTAGCCAACATTTAACAATTCATTTGAATACATTTATAATTTTTAGCTTTATCCGATGAATATTTACAAAGTCTATTATTTCTAAATAAAAAGGACTTTATACTTGCCATTTTATGTGAGATTGACACTCTTAAATATATGAAGAAAAATAATAATAATGATTCTCCTATTAATAAAAAATATGGAAATCAATATCATACATTTTGAATGATCAAATTACAAAAAAATTCAAATCAAATGTCACATGACCTAATTTATTTTGTGAGCTCTATATATAACATTTGAAAGATCAAGTAAATTTCATAAGGAAAATTTATAAAGTTATATGTGACATTGCATTTTACACACCTCCTACATTAAACAAATTAATAAATAACTCTAAAGATAAAACCTCATTTATAAATAAACATTGCATCATTTATAAATGGATATGTAGGTGTGGTAGTGTATATATAGGGGAATCAAGATGCACATTGAAAAAAAGAACTAACGGACACTTGCTGGTAATAAAAAGGGCTCAGAAAATTGCAAAGTAAATAATAATGTTTCAGCTCCATTTTTTAAGACCATAATAAATTATGTATTTATGGTTTTAACTTTAATTATAATAATGTAAAAATATTGCAAGTTGAAAAAATAATAACAAAAGGAAAATAAAGGAAGCTATGCTAACATAAAAATAGAAACAAGACTTAATTAACAAACAGGCAGCAAACACTAAGATCACAGAATTGTGGGAATGTTAGCCTTTCAAAAATGTTAGTTGACAAAGACTATGAAGATAGTTGAAAGTGCTCCTAAGTGGACAGATTTTTTAAAGTTAGACTTTACATATATTTAATTACTGTATTTATAAATATTGAATCATAAGATCACATATAGTGATTTGAAGAAATACAGACATCGAATTATAATATATATATATATATATATGAATATAGGTAAAAAAAGATAAGGTAGATTCATTTTTATCTTTTCAATGAGTCTACCTTGTGTTTAGAGTGAGATTATTCCTCAACTTTATAAATTCATATAACGCATGTGTTGCAGTGATTTCCTTATGAATATTACAAATAAAATTTGGTGCTAGATAAATAAATATTTATAAATAAATGAATAATTAATTAAAAATATAAAAAGTATAATTCATATATTTATTCTGAAAAATGTACTCCTAATAATCTGTGTTAACCAAATAAATGTTATATATATTAGAAGTTAGAATACTATAGACATGATGTAATGGAATTCAAATTCTGATAAAAGAAACGTTTTTAAATAGATAAAAATTGTTTAAAAAGCTTATCTTTTAACTAATCATACGATATCTAACTCAACTAGCTATTCAATTATTGGTCAGTAAATGGATACCTGATTGTAACTATAGAATAAAATCAAGGGATCTTCAACATTTTTACCTCTTAGCAGTTTATTAACATGAAGCATCTTGGTCTTGAAAATACTTGAATTGCAGATTCATTGATGAGATAATTACAGCCATTGTTTTTGTTGCTGATGATAATCAATTTTGGCAAGTAGATTTAATCTTTTTAATAAGTAAGATTATTTAATTACATGATCACTATAAGCTAATTTCATTCTGTTTATTCTGTTTCAAATTATATAATTCAGAATTACTATAGCCATTTTAATAAACTTACAAATAACTTATTCTCTCATATCCATATTAACTCATTAGTTATTTAAAAAATGGGCCACTTTTAACTAGATAACAATTGCTATATGGATAATAAACTAATAATTAATATTTAAAGATGTAAAATTGTATTGTAGTAGTCATTTTTGTAAAGTCTCAATCAAACTGGCTAACAGTTTTTTTTTTAAGTGTCATAGCATCAGCCAGGACGTGAACCCACTACCCGGGCAACTGCCTGCAAGTGTAAGGCAGTCGCGCTGACCTCTCAACCACCAATGCAAGACAATTTTAAATAATAATTAAGATGTAAATTGTAATAATTTTAATAACCTGCAATTATGCATTAGATATTAAATAATAATTATGGAATAATAAACAGTAAATGTGCATAAAAATAATCATGGTACACATATTTTGAGTTTCTCCATAATTATCATTTCATATTAATAATAATAATAATAATAATAATAATAATAATAATAATAATAATAATAATAATAATAATAATAATAATAATAATAATAATAATAATAATAATAATAATAATAATAATAATAATAATAATAATAATCATCATCACTAAACATCACATGATGGAGAGTTTTGCTTTTTTTACTAATAATAATGTGTACATTCAGATTTTACTATTTCACAAATATTGTTTAATATTCTCAGTGCTCCTTATTTAATGACAATTGGTTATTTACAGAGTTATTGAAATTTTTTAAAATTCACTTCTTAATTGTTACTCAAAGTGTGAGATAGTTTTTTTTGAGACTTTATGAAGTTCATCTCTAATATTAGATTTTTACCTAAGGATATCAAATGACTGAATTGTTATCCAAATAACAATTTTCCCTTTTAAGTGAGAATGATTAATTTAAATATTTATTAAAATAATTCCAATATGTTTGTAAATTATTAATATGGTATATGCATTCTGAATAAGGTATTTCAAAAATTTATTAAATATTCTCAATACTACATATTTAATACACATTACTAATTTATAGATTATTAAAATTTATTATTATTCTATTACTTTTATTATTTATGATGTACATGAAAATAATAGAAATGATAAACAATAACATTGTGACATTAATAATAGCTACTCAAAAACTTCAATGGACAACACTATTACTAAAAAAGAGTGTATCTGTCAGTAGCATGTATACATAATATGCATACATAAAAGTAAAATTTCAAGTCTTAAAATTGTCCACTACATTACATTTTGCAACAGCTCTTCTAAAAAGTTTTTGAAGAATATTTAATGATTTCTTTCTCTTTTTCTCCTCCATAAATATATAGATATTATTAAAAAAAAATCAAGTCATACATCATGTGACTAAACTTATTAAGCTTGTACTACAAATGTAATATAATGAACATACTAATAACTCTAAACAAGTTTTTCCAATAAATGCCAGAAGAGAATGCATTTAAAATCTCTATTTAGAATTATCCATATCACCAAACTGGTTTTGAGTTGATAGCTCTCCTCAGTGAAGTGCTAGGACATTTATCAAAAAAGCTTGTTTAGAGATATTAGTATGTTCATTATATTATATTGTAGTATATATATGTAATCAAATTTACCCCAAGTTCTCATCTCAACCAGACGAGATAAAAATAAACTGTAAAACACAACCAATAGTTTCACTGCTACAAGCAGACTTCTCAAATGTAAAGAACTACAAAATAATTTATTTGAACTAAACACTTAAGAAGTCTTCTTGTAGCAGTGAAATCATTGGTTGTGAAACAGAGTTTATTTTTTGGCTAGTCTGGTTGAGTTGTGAATTTGGGGTAACTTTGATTATTTATTGACTAGTTTAGCTTTATGTTTTTGAAGTTTATATATATTGTACCGGTCAAAATCATGTGTTCATTCAACAAGACCTAGAATCTAAGCAAACTATAGCAATCTAGCAATGTGCGAGATACACAGGTCTGGAAGAGTACTAAATGCTAACCTATTTTCTCATTCTCCAGGGCCTCTGACTATATGGACAAAGCTTTTGAGGATACTAGCAAACTTTAATTTACTCCAGGCCCATCAATGAGGACAGGGTGAGCAAAGAAACTTGAAAATCGATAATCTTTAAATAATTAGCCTGTGATTATTACAAAATATACTTCCTAAAGAGCGGGATAAGCTATTCCTTAATAGATTAATAATCAGATGCGTAATATCGTTCAAGGCAACTTTAAATAAAGGGAATTAATTAATAATACCAATAAAATCTTTCATTGAATGTGAAATAATTTAACTTAACCTAAACAGTCATATGAGAGATTTGGGCAATGAATAACAAATGCGAAAATATAGAAAATAATATAATATAAATTTATTGAACAATTAAATATGGTAATAACAAAAATAGCTGTATAGAATGTCTGGGCAATGGTAGTTACATCTTTGATTGTGGTTTGATTTGCAATCACACACTTTGTATCAATAAATCATAGAATTTATATAAATACATAAAGTGTTACTACATACAGTTAGTTAGTGCAATTATTACATATCTAGAACAAGATCATTAGTGCAGTTGCTCAGATATCGTGGTGTGGTTAATATGCCAAAAATCAAATAAACTCATTGGGAACCAATAATACCTTGTAACTCAATCATCATCTAATATATTATAGATTCACATTAATAAGCTGTATTGGTCTTTACATACATATGAATAAGAATTTGGGTTGTGTGATTTGAAAAATGTGGATACTTGGGAGATCACTAGATGCATGGCAGCAAAAATATTCAGCTTCAAAGAAGCTGTAATGCATAATCTGACTTAAAAAGTAAAACAAATGGATGGTGAATAACATGCAATTATGACTAATAAAGAGCATTGCAGGTGAATAAAAAACTTAATAATAATAATAATAAGGCAGTATTACGTTATCACTTACAATCATATCTAGAGAGGTGATTGTTTAAGATGCTCTTGAGTGGCTTTGTCATATTGGTAAGAAAAGGAGTATGCCTGCACAATGGCCAAGGTCATATCTCAGAAGAGTAATAGCACAAGTGGGTGTTGGGATGGTTCATCTGTATGTTTCCTATACACTGATTCATTGGGGGTGCCTGGAGAAAATCCCAAGTAGGAAAATACATCTACTTTTAGAGGGATGATGAATAGTGGGATTAGTCATTCTGAAGATCCCAAAATAATGACAAAGCAGGAACATTATAAATAATGATTGCAATGATACACTTATTATGCCCAAAACATATAAATAGTTCATGTCACTAACGACCATGATAAATTAATAAACACCTGACTCTTATAAGATGCTCTCCTGCACAATGGAATGCTTAAATGCAAATCATTCTAGGTAGTTAACCAATGATCAATAAATGCACATAAAGGGGGTCAGAGTTAAAACTAAAAGGGATAAATTGCTCTCTCCCACCCCTCAGAAATATCTCCACATTTCAACCAGCACTCATTGCACAGATAACTGTGATTACTCACAAAATAACAGCCTTTCATGTTACAATTATTACAATAAAATTAGAAATTACATATTAAATTCACTGCTGGTAATCTGTACTTAGTTAGAATGATAAAACTTTTAATAATGAGATGAGAATCAAATTTTTATAGTTAGGTGTAATAATGCAATGTAAATATCAAGACCTTCTGGTCCTTTAAAGAATAACATTATTGAAAATTGTTTGTATAAAACTGAGCGAGTTTATAACAACAAACTTTAAAGGAAATTTAAGTCTTCTTAGTTTAATAGGAGAAAACTATTGTGTGTGTGTGTGGGGGGGGTAAGTTCACTCGCTAGATTGTATACTTTCTTGGCATATCAAAATGAATTAGAATAAAAAAATAAAAACAGTCAATTCTAAATTGCCGCACCAAAACAGAAAATTGATATAGCATTATAATTAATCACACAGACATTATTAGCATTTATTTAATAGCTTTAAAATTAAGAAGGAAGGAAAGTCATACAATATAGTCAAAACAAAGTATTATAATAAATTGCAGACATTATTAGTATTTATATGATAACTTTAACATTAAGAAAGGAAGGAACAATGTACAATATAGTTTAGAATGAGAATAATTTATTAATTTAGAGTTCATAGTTGGTGGAAAGATAAATATTACCTTGGCTTGAGGACACAATGATGTAAGTAATCGGTGGATCATGATCATGGGCTAGCTTGGGTTTGAAACAGGCATTTGTAGTGATTGAAGAGTCTTTTAAGCATACATTTTCTGGACAGTTTGCATATTAGGTTTAGATGTCTCTAACTGGGCACAGTGAGCTAGATAAGCCTCCCAAAGGCAAGGGGTGAACAATTTCTTTTAACCCTCCATGATTTTGCTGCACAATGCAAACTTACATAAAGTATATCTCTGACTGGAGCAAAAAATAAAAAGCAGACCAAAAATATAAAATTTTAGCTATTTATACAAGTACACATTAAAAAAATCAGCCGCTGCAGTAATGAAAAGATCAGAGCAATAAATGACCAGGTAAAATAATCAAGAACCTCTGGCATCTATGACCTTATGTGTATTTTAAGGGATGACACAAAGTTCCAAGAAATTTTAAAATAAAACTAATTGCATTGCTTCACTCTTAAATAATAATTAAACTTACAAATTGCTAGCAATAAAATTTCCCAGCTACAGTGGTTTGTCTTCTAAATGACAATTGTATTTCTACATAAATTAGAAGCAATAAACCTTCAAAAATACCACAGTTTAATCTCTTAATTGACCATTCTATTTTTATATAAATTACTACATGCAGATTTACAATATATATATATATATATATATTATGTATAAAACAATTTATATATATATATATATATATATATATTGTTTTATACATAATATAAATTAGTTAAATTGGTTGGAAAGTTATTGAAATAAAATTATAAAATTCTATAACTTTCAAATATTACTTTTCATACGCACATACACATGTGTAAGTTGAATGGGCAAATAAACTAAATGTTTGTGTATTCATACATCTCACTATACATATCTATATATTATTGCCTATTAAATATATATAATTCAGGTTCAAACCCGTTCTAGTGACTATATAATTGGCACTAGGTGAAGAGCAAATCTGCAGGGCAGATTTCCAGCTTCAATATATATATATTAAAGTACAAGAACCAGCATTTAACTGGCTGTTATATGTAAAGTACACAACTATAGCCAATGCCCAAACAAAGCAATAGAATATCGATAATCTATTGATAAGAAAACATGCAATTTAAAAACCTTAAAGCAGGATAGTGAGTGGTTTATAATTAAATATTGTTCTAGAAACAGACAACTAATATTCTATTGGATTTTTTAAATATCAGCTATAGTAATGTGGTTTATGTATACGTACACACATAGATACAGTAATATAAAAATTATAGAACTTTTAAATAAAAACCACAATATAATATAATGAGATAAGCAGGTTTGGTGATTTAAAAAATCAAATGAATAATAATAATTGATGTTATTGATAGGTTATAGTATAGTAGTTACTTCTACTTGCCTTCTACAATTTATCATAAATTATAAAATTTTAAAATAATATATACTAAAATTATAATTATATGAGGGGGTACCCAAAAATAATACGAATTTTGTAATAAAAATTGTGTATTTGTTTTTAAGTATTATAAATTGAATCTCCTTCAAAGTACTGTCAATTTGATGCATTGCCCTGAACTAAATGAGATTTCGAATTTGTGAAGTAGTCCTGAAACCGTTGCAAAGGCATCTTTTCTTTCTTCTTCTCCACTTCTCAACCTGAAACCTTCTTTGATTTTGAGTTATTTTTTTCATTCACAGAAATAAAAAGAAACTGCAAATTGTGAGAGTAGGTGAATATAGCTGATGGACAAGCTGGCTCATGCTCTATAAGATAACATGTTGTTGTGGTAATGCTTGCATTTCTCATTTTGCCAAAAATAAAACCATTTTCTTTTAACCATATTACACAAATTTTTTACAACTTGTAGATAAAATGTCTGATTTTATGAATGAATTCTGAAAGAACAATGCAGTTTGCTTCCACCACCCCTCAAAAAAATCAGCAACATCATGACAATGAATTTCATTCACCATGCTTGCTTTGAACATAGTGAATTTGATAATTTACTCATAAATTTATTTTTTTCCCAGAGCAGTTTTTTGTAAGCTAATGTTTCTCCTGCCATTTTTACTAACAGAAAACAGAATTTCACATTGTTCCAACTTTCCAGAAATTATAAAAATCAACAAATAAGTGAGATATTTAACAAAAACATTTAGACAAAAACAACATGACTTTCCTTGATGATGATAGTTGGCAGACTAGTGCATAGTATACAACAAGAGTCATCTAGCAGCAGAATTATGTACTTCAGTGTTTCCATCTTCCAATGAATGATTCTGGTTATTTTTGAACAATCCCGTGTGTGTATTGTATATATATATATAACAATATTTTTGGGTATGAACCGTGTATTATTTTGCATTACAATCCAATATTTCGACGGACTAGCAACCACCATTATCAAGGTTAACTTTTGAAAGAACAAATGTTAGATCTCAAAGAATAACGTGACTCAATGTGAGAAGAGAAGTGGGATTCAACTTGAAATAGATCAGCATTCACAATATGAGGCTTATCAAAATGTTTATTTTCCTCAGTTTTTTTCACCTATTAATTTCAAGTTAATATTAGATAAAATGATAGGTTTCCACATAGCTGGAATACGTTATGCTTCGTCAGCCCTATTTAAACCAGTAGGTCTCTTTAATATATTAAATAAAGCTATAAAGATTATATATATATATTACAATTTAATGTATAAGTGTCAAAGTTTATTCATCCATAACTTAGGTATTAAGTATTCAGATAAAGATATTAATAATTATTAATAATGATTTATTAAACTAAAGTTTATCTTGAACCCAGATATATAATTTAATCTTCATTAAAGATTAATATGTTTGCTTTTTTAATTATTTAAAAACAAATATAATAATTCAACTTTAGCTCTCTTTTTTCATATGTAATATGTTTTTAAGTTATTCTTAAAAGCTATACCTCACTACACACTTTTGAAACATATATATATATATATATTGAAGCTGTAAATATGGTTCTACATATTTATGCATCACCTGTTGCTAATAATATAACTACTAACAGGGGTTTGAACCCAACTTATCTGTAATTAACATCTATATTTAGCAATAGGCGATAGCACACATATATAGATACACGAATATAAATGGATCTTTACTAAATTTAAATATTTTATGGAATATTAATTATGAAAAAACATTCATTTTTTCTTTTATAAATTATCAAGAAATTTTAAGGTCTTTAATTTTTATCATAGAAATTTTTTTAAGGTCTTTTACCTATTTAATTGGTGTATGTATATATATAGAATAGATAAATAATCTTATATATTGTAAATAATTTTTTTTTTATAATTTATATAAAATAAAATCGACATTTAAGAGTCACACAACGCAATCAGTAGATCTTGAGATTTTGTTAGAGTCATTGTATCATTCTAAAAAAATGTATAAAATGTTACTAATACCAAAGATTCTTTAATTAAATTTTAATTTGCTAATTGATCGGTATTTCCATACCATATATGGAAATGTATGTCAATTTAAGATATAACCAAGTATACTAAGTTTGAAACAATGGTTGGCCAGAATTTGATCAGATTAAAATCTAAATAAAAGTGTAATGGGAACAAAAGATGATGCCCTGTTTCTAGAGATGTGCGAAATGGATAAAATATCTTGCTTCAAAGCAACATTGTTTAAATGTTATAATTAAGTATAAATAGCTAAATCTTTGGCCATCTAATATACTTTTTGTAAATGTTATTTCAGAGTGCTATCATACTTCACATCTGTTTAATTGTGAAATTAGTAATATTGGAGTAAAAGAAGTGACATTTGCTTTTCCATACCTCTGGCAATCTCATCTCCCATTCATTATGCCGAAGCTCGAAACATCTGGGCCAAATATGTGTACTGTTCAAAGAAGATGCTTGCCTGTAAGTGAACTTTAAATCTCTACTGATGCCTGTTTCTAACCCAAAACAATTTATGATCATAATCCACCAATCACCTGCACCACGTTATCAAGTTGGCCAAGATAACAAAATGTCTATATTGCCACCAACTAGTGAACTCTTAATTAATCTAATTCTTATTTAAAACTATATTGTAAGCCTTTTTTATTTTAATTCTTAAAATATAGTTTGTAAAATGTTAAATAATGTCAATGCAATTTATTCTAATGCTGTATTAGATTGTTAAATGTTCCTGTGTGACAACTAAGATTGAATCTTATTTTCTTTTAATTTGTTATTTTGATTTATTTTAATATGCCAAATTAGTATCTAACCCAACGAGTAAATTGAAACTTCACTGCTCATAGTTTTTCCTGTAAAATAGTTGGATACATAAATTTTCTTTAAGGTTAATTATCATAAACTCACTTGGATTTATACCGATTATTTTGTATAATGATGTTTACTTCTAAATGGCAGGTAACGCTTTAATGCTTGTACTTAGCTATCCTCATTTATTAGGAAGTAAATCCTTAACTAATCATTGAAATATGTTTGACCAATTTATTTAATTAAATCTTACCTGAAGTGAATTTAATATTTAATATATCATCTACCTATGTGTGATCTGTAATTTGTTTTATGTAATTAATATCTCAAATTGTATGGGCATTGATTATTTACAGAAATGTGAGGAGATATATTAGAAGTGTGGGAGAAAGCAATCTATCCCCTTTAGTCTTTATATTCTGATCCATCTTATATTTTCTTAGGCATTAGTTAATTACCCATGGATGGTTTGTATTTAGACATTCCATTATGCCAGGTAGCATACTATTTTAAACAAATATTAATTAGTTTATTGTAGCCATTACTGGTATGAACTATCTATATATTGTAGGCATTATTAAGGTATCATTACAAGCATTTAATTCATTGCTTTTCCTGCTTTGCCATGCACCATAGGATTTTCAGACTGCTTGGACCTAATCCTCATCCCTCACAAAGTAGATGATTTTCCTACCTGGGATTTCTTTCAGGCACTTCTAATGGGTACATGTATGGTAAAATATGGATAAACTGTCCCAACAAGGTAGCTTGTGCCATTATTCCTTAGAGATATGTTCTTGGACACCAGGCATACATATGCTCATTCCTGTGCCATTATTCTTCAGAGCTATGTCCTTAGCCATCATTCAGGCATAGTAATTTTATACATTAAAAAGTTTTTTTTCAATACCTGCTTTGGTGCCAATCTATTTAACATTAATAAATCACCTGACATAAAACCATCCAGTGTCCAATAATGTAATTAAAACAAACAATAATAATACAAATAATTAAAACAAAAATCAAAATCCTCATATATAAATTCAATAATTACAAAAGAATTGATTATATCATAACATTATGTTAAACAATATTATATGCATTTTTATACAATTATTTATATAATTTTTCATTCATTTTTGATCAATCAATTAATAATCAAATTTGTAAAAGTCTTATAAATATTCATACAGTTAGTCAAATTATTTTTAATATAATATGTTTCATATATTTGCTTTCTTTTTGGATCTTTAATGAAATTTAAATATTTAATACTTTTTGTAGTATCTATTCTATGGCCATATTTCAAGTTGTGAATATGTAATGGAGATGTATCATCTCTTTTTCAGTAGCGTTGTTATGTTCTTTGGCTCTTACCTCTAATTGTTTTCCAGTATGCCCAAAGTAAATCAATCATGTAATTTTATATACAATTCTGTGTTTGAACTATAAATCACCCCTTAACATATAATTGTCTATTAATTGATCAAGATTTTTACTATTTGACCAGCCAATATTTATATTCTCATCAATATAATTTTTATTATACCTTAAAGTATTATAAATTCTAGGATAATATGAAAGTTTAATCCATTTCTTACTTGATTCATTATTACCATTATCAATACAATCAGTATTCTCAAAAATTGTATCATCTACCAATAGATTTTTTAGCAGTAAAAAATATATTGCTAGTAGTTTTAGGATTATATCCATAATCTTTATATAATTTAATAAATTGATTCTTTTGCAATTGAGCTACACTTTTATCTATATTGTATTTATCATTCCTATATTTAAAATTTGTAATCACTGCTAATTTTTGTACCCATGCTTGTTGTGAATCTACACGAATAATTTATGTTTTTTAATAAAATGTTTTAAAGTAATTTTATTATCTTTATCTATATTAATTTTTATATCTAAATATTTAATCTCATCTTCCAATTCTACTTTAGTAAATTTAATTTTATATATATTATTATTATTATTAAACTCATTATAAATATTATTCATTACTTTTTTATTATTGTAAATTATAATGTAATACCGCCTTTATTATTGTTAATTTATTTATACATTTGCAATGCTATTTGTAAGTCATAACAGTATGCTTTTCACTACCCATTTTATTTAATTCTTTAGGTCAGATTATATAATTGCAACTTATTTTAGGCTGAACCATCTTACTCCCACACATTTGAGGGACCTTCCAAATCTAGGAGAAATGTGATCTCGCACACTCTTAAACCACACATCAATTCTTATATATATATATAAAACAAAGAAAGTTATAAATTTTGTAACTTGCTCATAGCTTGCATTTTATGATCACTAGATGGAGCTTTACTAATAGCTCACTAACAAGCTTAGTTTACATAAACGCTGAGAGAGATAGAATTCAATATCTCTTTCATTGTCTCCAACCCTTAAACCATGGTTTCGAGCTAGTTGGCTCACATCAGTAAAGGGTAGGAAGACCAGAAACTAGATCTAAACACCAACTCTACAAACAGCATTTATGAAACACGTTTCTATCAGTTTGAAAGCATGAATTTTTCAGATATGTAAATATTTTCAAATCCAGTCAAACAAACTAGATAGTTATATGGGTCTGAATTCAGTTCAGTTTCGCCATATAGTAAAAGCCTCTGCAATCTATATCATTGCAAAAACCTTTAAGGGTACATTTATGTTAAACAAAACAAGTTATAAATTTTGTAACTTGCTCTTAGCTTGCATTTTATGATCACTAGATGAAGTTTTACCAATAGCTCACTAACAAGCTTAGTTTACATAAATGCTAAGCTTGTTAGTGAGCTATTGGTAAAGCTCCATCTAGTGAATATATATATATATATATATATATATATATATATATATATATATATATGATCAAATCCATTAGTGTGAACTGTAATGTTTTGGGTAATGATTAAGATATAATTTATTATTGATTGTCTAATCAATTTATCCTATAACCTTGGCATATTAACCAGACAAAACAATCTTATTATATATTTATTAACCGCACTAAACAACTTTTATATATTAAACCAAATATTTTATTTACTTATATAATTCCCAAATGACCTATTTAATTAATCCACAGAAGTGTATAATTGCAAATTAAATCATCATCAAATTTGTAATAATAATTGTATAGACATTTTACACACATATTTTGTTCTATTTACAATCATTAAACTATCTGTATCACAGTGCTTGTCATTCGTTGCCTGAATATCTTAATTATTTGATTAAGTTATGTTGTTCCCTACTTGAATGAAATTTTATTTAGTATTATTATTTAAATTTTCTTCTATTCAATGTTGCCTTGAATATTTTTATGGCTCCAAATATTAATATTAAGTGATAGTCTATACCGTTTTTATATTCCATAGAAATGATTAAATAATCATTTAAATGCGTTATTGATTTCCAAGTCTCTGTACTCACCCTGTTCTCATTGTTGGACTGGAGTCAATAAAAAAACTTGTTATATCCTCAAAAGCGTTGCTCATATAGTCATAGACCTTGGAGCTCAGGCAAATAGGTCAACGTTCACTATTGTTCCAGACCTCATGTATTTTGCACATGCTAGGTTGATGTACTCTTGCTTGGATTCTAGGTCTTGTTGAATGAACACACGATGTTGACCGGTACAATATATATATATTAAATAAAGCACAACATTACTTTATTCAAATTAATATAGAAGTTAAAACAGGCAAAACTCACTATACGTATCACCACACAATAATCTAACATTTCCTGTTAATAAATATATAATTATACCATTTTAATGTGATGCTACGAAGTTATTCACAGCAGTAGTGAACTTAGTCAATTTTTATATTATTTCACATAAACACATGTGCATGCACATTATATATATTAATATATACACATTTATGTTGGTTAACAACACACCTTTATGTGAGAATTTACCATAATGATCATCATCAAATTATATTCATTATTTTGAGTTACAAACCATTATTGCCTATTAGGATTTTTTAAAAAAATGTAAATTTTTTAAAAATCAAAACCCTTTTTTCTCTCAAAATGATGACCATTTTGGACTATTGGTGACATCACAAGATAGTCACTTCACTAAAAATATGTTATCTGTAAGTAAAATGGCAACTGTACACTATAAAGTTAATTCATTACAAAATATCCCATATTAGGTTTTTGCTATGGAATTTAAATATGATTAAAGCACTTTATCTGATTTTATTCCAAGGTTTGTGATATCCAAAGTAAAAAAAAAGATTTTCATCATTAATGATTACAAAAAAAAAGTAATGTCAGATTCATTTAGTACAAGAAACAATCAAAATGTACATTGAATCATGTATAACATCACTATATTAATATTAAATTTTAAAATGTGTATATTAGATAAAATATATTCTCTCAATCAATATAGATTATAGTTTTTTGTGAATGATATTTTTCTTGTGTCAAACAGTACAATAATCATAATTGTGATCACAACAATTGAATTTATACATTGTACAATTAATAATCAATTGTATATCAGCAAATATTAATAAACAAAAATTAAAAATATTACTTATTTGCCCAATTTTAAATCAATCTCATACTTTTGTTTTTGATATTCCAGGACTATAATTCTTATGTTATTTTGTTGGTGGCAAAAGATTACTTAATCATAATTGTGGGCATCATAATTATAAACTATTTTGAAATAAAAAAAAAAGATTTTGTGTTTCATGTAGTTAATAACTTTATATTATCAAAGTTAATGAAACATAAATTGAAAGTATTGTTTCTTTGCTCACTTTTAAATCAATCATCCCATAATTTTTTCTGATATTCCAAGACAATTGAAGCAGTTAAAAATACATCTTTATATTAGCAGCAAAACAAAAAAAAGATTTAGTAAAATAAATTATTAAAACTTTACCAATAATTAATACATTTTTGAATGAAATTTTTATTCAATTTCACTGCATTTATATAAAATAAAAATAATTTTTGCAGAGTTGTATTTTTTTTTTTAAAATAGTAATCCAAAATAAATTCAAAGTTTTATTGTTTTGACATTACAAGAGTAAAGAACATTGATAATAGAACATAAAGTGAATCAAAAATAAATTTTAAAATGTGTATTGTAATTTTAAAAAAGAAATTAAAATATACATTGGAGTCAGTTTTTTTTCTTTATGCATATTTAATTTAATGAATGGTGACTTAGAAAATATTCTCTTGCTGAATAAGAAACAAAATAGCATACTGGCAATAAAAAATATTATTTTTTATTTTTTAAAAATCTTAGAGCTACCAAAATAATTTCATACAGTACATTTACTCACTGATTAGTAAGTTTTAAAAATAATATGCTCAGGAAGAATGTTTATTTATTAATCAACACTTATTTCAATTTAAGCTTTTTTTAAATTACATTTTTATATATTTTAAATATAAAGTAACAAATTAACTTTTTTTTCCAAAGAAATTCACAATTGCTAATTTTTTATGGAGGCCTTTGATTCGTGATGCAGATTACGCCACTAATTGTCCTCAGTGGCCCTGATAAAGGTGTATAAATACATTATATCAAGTGACAGAGACTAACCTAATCAATATGTTAAACCAAATATACCAATCAACAATTAAATTACTAGCAAAAATTAAGTTACACTTTCACTTATCAATGATTTATCTGCCAAGACAGGCTTTTGAAGCATGAAATAACACAATACAAAATTAATTTATATTATCCTATCTTCACATAATTCTAATTAATATTCTAATTATCTTTCATTTCATACTTCACTGAATGGTCTGAAATCTCTGTATTGCTCTTCTATTAAGTATAAAAGTTTCATATATATAAATAAGAATTGTTAAAAAAACAATTAACAACTTTTTTTCAAACCCAGAAGCACTTCCTTCAAGTTTCATACTATAATTTATTTCATCCATTAAGTTTTTAACTATATTAATAATTTTATACAGATACTTGTAAAACTGCTGCAAAAAGTTTTAGAGATATACAATTATTTTGGCATAGATATTTCTTAATAGTAATCTTCTTAGCAACATCATGTAATGTCACTGATGTTAGATTTTAATAAAAATTATTTAGAATGAACAATACCCTGACTCCATATCTTGCTGATGCAATGCATCACCATAGAAATGCTTTTAGGATCAACTACCTTTTCTTAATCTATAAATCCAAAGTATAATGGCAACTCAAATTTATTGGACATTTCTATAACTTCTCTTAATAGTTGGATGTAATCCACTGTATTAAAGCCATTTTTAAATTCAGATTCTTATAGTTAGTTAGAATTCAAAGTTTGCTGAAGATGTAATTATCCTGGTAAAAATTTAGTATAGAAATGATAAAAGACTGATTGATCTAAAAGTTCAAAAAATCTGTGATTTATAATATCTTCTTTATCATTTTCCTTTAATATTAATATTAATATTGTTAATGCCTTCTCCCAATCATAAGACCCTATATACAAGATTTAAAATATGCAAAATATTTGTAAGTCTAGATTAGAAAAACTGATAAAGAAAAAAAATCAGATACTTTATGTATAAATATATTTAATTATTACACAGATTTCAAATTCGAGTGAAATAAGAATACAAACTTAACAGGTTTAGTACCTAACTATCTATGCCATTAAGTAATTGATAGATAAATGGGTTCAAGCTATTTTTAGCTGGCAGGTAAAATAAAAACAAAAATATAAACCATCATTATCTATCATTTGATTACGAAGATGATTATTTATTTTTTCTTTATCAATTTTCTATGGAGGGACACAGAAATCAGTTTATCCTACATTGACCTATAAACTGAATGTTTTTAAGGTTAAAAATATAAACATATATACATATTCAATAATTAATTCTCAGAGTTCATTAAATACACTTCTTATTCAGTAAGCTTTCACTTGGTAATATATTACAGACTGACCACTTTTCCAGTATAAATAATGATATATATATATATATATATATATATATATATATATATATATATATATATATATATATATATATATATATATATATATATATTGCAAAAAATCTTCAAGCTTTAAATGAACTATAGTTCTAAACAACTGAATCTCACCACCAGAAATGATAGGTCGTCTTTCTATTGTACCAACATTGTGTTGGCAAATAATAATTTTGTCTAAAATTATTGAAGTAAAAATTATTCGTAAAAAAAAATAGTATATAAAAGTTTAGGAGTTTTTATTTATTTATTGCAGTTTGTTGTTGAAAATGTAAATTTAGAAAAAAACAGAAGGACCATTAATAGTCCAAAAAACTAACACACACTTATTAAGACTGTTTAAACAAAATTATACACTAGTTTCAATGTCAACACTTTACACATAAATAATGAATATAATGTATCACAACAACTTTCATCTACTTATATAACATTAACCTGAATAAATATTTTGGAAAATTTTTTTTTATTTTATTATTATTAGTTTTTGAAATAAAAATTACAATTAATTAATTAAAAAAGGGGAAGGGGGTTTGCTTTAGAAAAGTCAAACTAAAAGTTTTATAAAAAGAAGTAAAGAGTTTATTATTATTAGTTGAAATATAACTTGAAGTTTAAAAATATAAATCTATTTTTATTTAAGTTAAAGAAAAAAGGTAATCTTAAAACTAGTGTTGAGTTTAGATTAAAATATGCATGTGCATAAATGATGAATGCTTTTTAATAAAATATATATGTGTAATTATAAACATTGCATAAATACATGCGTGTTTAAAATGAAATAAAGGAAAATTATATTTAAAAACACAGCGATGGCTACTAATCAAAAATGTAAAAACAACACGTTTGCATGGCTGCTAATTAATATCTCCAACAACAGGATTAAAATCTTATTGCAAAGATTAGCTACTAATGAAAAGAACTTCAACAACATATATAGCTGGAGGATACCAAAATGACAACACGTCTTAGGTATAAATAGTCAATTTTTTATCGGACAGTTAGTTGCATTTGAGAAGCAGTTCAGTTTTAGTTTTGATTAGTCAATTTATGAGTTCAATTCATCAATCAGTCATGCAGTGTTAATAGCTTCATCGGAACATATGATGAACTTCAAACCTTGTCCAAATGCCAGTACTCTGCCTGAGATGAAGTAATAGCCACCCAATAAGTGAGAGCTGTTCGAGTAGCTACTGTTTTAATAATAATAGTACCACAAAATAAATAACCATCCTCATTCTTAATAAAAAAAGTAACCAGGATTGTCAATCAACAGGAATCCTCCATAGAAGTATAAAACCAGCCAACTGGTAATAAAACAATTCAGAAACACACTGGAAACACAGGAAGCAAACAAACAAAATCTCCACACTCCAAAAACTTAGGTATTTAATAACTTTCTTATTTTCATTTATAAATTCAAAGTAGTCATTGCCATCGATAAAGCCTCCAGAGTCAGTAGTAAAGGAATTCTATCGATGCATAAAGAACTATTGATGTGCATGTTGGTTTGAATGCCTTATATTTAATATTTATCATACTATTTAATACTTTGTCATTTAACATTGTTAGATTATATTTTCATGTGTATTTAAAATGTGTGTGCATGGTCATATATAAGTATCTTAAATGTTTATGTTAATTAAAAAATATCTAAAGTAGTTTAAAACTTTAATAACTAGTGTTAATTAAAATAAACTGTCTTTTAAACTTAAAGCTTTATTTTGTCGGTCAATTCTTTTTGCCACTAGTTAAGAAATAACTTGTTATTGAATTAAAAAATAGACTGAGTTATTTAAGGGATTTTTCAAGCGCTGGATTACGGGCCTACTGTCCAAACATGTTAGTTTTAGACTAGCTGGTACCCAGGGTTTACTCTGAAACAAATAAAGTGTTTGGATAGTAGGGGTTTGCATCTAGCAGCCAAGGTAGGCCACGATCAGGAAATGTGATAGTTATGCATTGCATAGCTCAGTCTGATCATGGGTATTATTGACAGCTCTGCTATCAATAGTATTCTCCACTCTGCTCGAATGCACCAGTTCATTCACATCATATTTATAAAATAAGATTATAAATTTATTATAAATAAGGTTAATTATTTTATATAGTGTGATGTTTATAAACTGTAATATTTAAACAGCATTAAACTGTTGCACATGCGCTTTGGATTTTAATTATAAAATGAATAAATACTAACACTTCAAACACATAATAAAGTCTTTCTTTTCAAACCCAAATGCTTTTGTATGGGCGAATCTTAAGTGTTTGAAAGTGAAAGCATGAATATATTAAATAATCACTTTAAATTACTTTTACATGCTTGAATGAATGACGCTAGTGAAATTTATTAGAATTTACGATACGTCCTTCTTATTTGAAATTAAATGTATGTAAATAAGTCCAAAGACTTTATCATGTGTTTGAAGTGGTAGTATTCATTCATTTTATAGTTAAAATCCAAAGTGCATGTGCAACAGTTTAATGCTGTTTAAATATTATAAATAAGGTTGAAACCCAGCTAAACCAAGCTTGCAGAGTGTGATCGTCAACGGCTCGAACCCGGTACACTATTTAAATACTATGATTAAAAGCTTGAATACCGTCTTTAATCAAACATGCATATATATTTAATATTAAACTTTTTATATAACTTATACACACACACACACACACAGAGAGCGAGAGAGAGAGAGAGAGAGAGAGAGAGAGAGAGAGAGAGAGAGAGAGAGAGAGAGAGAGAGAGAGAGAGAGAGAGAGAGAGAGAGAGAGAGAGAGAGAGAGAGAGAGAGAGAGAGAGAGAGAGAGAGAGATAGAAAAGCAAGAAAATTTATTACTTTACATAAATGTTGATAAGTATCTACATATATATTGCGGTGTGTATTTTATTAATAACAGCAATTATAATGTTGGGCACTAAATTTATTTTTTAGAGCAAGTACAAGTATTTAGGGATTTGAGTTCTTAGTTGAAGTGATTATTCTAGACTATCACTGGGAACAATTTGTTAACGCTTGCAAATCCTATTAACTCTATTATTTGTTATAACTTTTTATTTTTAGAAGTACAACATCAGTAACTTTTGATATATATATATTAAAACAATGGATTTTTTTTACATTCTTGATGTGTCTCAGAACAATTTATACCATTTTTTTTGTTTTAACAAAAATGATATTACCATAAAAAATATAAAGTGTTATCGTTTTATAAATTAATTGAGCAAATAAAATACGAAAACAATTTGTTATTGAGCAAGTTTCTTATTTTCATTTTAAACTATAAATATTTGTTTTCATTTTAAAGTAATTGCCAAATGCTTTAAATTAAAATGAGCTTTCTTCTATTCATTTATATATATATTAGGAGGAGGAGATCTGTGTTGATAATTCTGAATATTTATAAGATTTATTTATTATTACAGTATTTTTCATTTCATTATTTTTTAAACCGTATTGTGAAAATTTTAAAACATTCTACAAAAGAGAAAGAAATCAATAAAATACGGGTTTCTAAATTTATGCAAATGCATTCTAAAAAATATGAATTTATTCAAAATACAAATTCATCGTTAATTTTATTAACGTTAAATTAATAATTTGATTACAAGACTTAAATTAAGTTTGGATATATATGTTAGGTTATTTGCCCAAAATCACATAGAATAACAATACAACAGAGGATCGCAAGCTTGTGATAACTTTTGATCTTTGTCAATGGTAGTTTAACAATGTTGACTATACTATTCTTTAACGAACTTTTATTATCTTATAAATATTGTTAGCTATTGAACAGTAAAACAATCGGATAATCTTAAAACCATTGTATACGATCATAAATATTTGTAGGCACAATTTTTTGAATAGATTTATTTAGAAAGGAGTTTGATATTTGATGAAAACAGAAACTTTGAATCCTCTTTGACGTCTTAAATAAAATGAATAGAACAAATTTGTTATACCCAAGCTATATGTTTTTCTCATACTTGTTGCTGGTATATTCATATGATAAACATGGATGGACACCTCATCAACATATATCAGCTAATATGAGTTTGGTGGTTATTTACTTCTGAGTAATAGATCAAAAAATCAACTATGGTTTTTTCCTTAATTGTTAGATACTTCTTAATTAAAACACCAGTTTTTTTTTTTTATTAAACACAGGATGAATATGCCTATAAAAGATGGTGTTAGATATTTGTTGCAAAATCATCAGCCAAAGCAGTTGTTGGAAATCAAAAAATATAATGGGTGCTGTGAATCTTTTGATTATGACCTAGAATACTATTCAAAAGTTATCTTTTTTAGAAACAACTACAGCTCACTTTTAAGAGAAGAACTGTCTAATATTAAATGAGATGG
Source organism: Epiperipatus broadwayi (assembly GCA_028023455.1). Taxonomy (NCBI): domain Eukaryota; kingdom Metazoa; phylum Onychophora; class Udeonychophora; order Euonychophora; family Peripatidae; genus Epiperipatus; species Epiperipatus broadwayi. Next base: position 1,669,753 of record JAQFVV010006371.1, on the reverse strand, counting down.
TGGTTGGACTTTGTGAAGTGAGAAGAAAGGATGAAGAGATAATTGATTTGAAAATTGAACATATCTTTTACTACAAAGACAAAATTATTGGAAGCACAAGTGAGTGGGATTTATTATAAATAAAAAGTGGAAACATATTATGAAGATGGATGATATATCAGCTATAGTGGTAATAATACTTATTCAACTTAATGGAAGATACCATTGCAGATAACTCAGGTTTTTGGTCCATCAAATTCCTGCTGTGGTGAAAAAGTAGATTATTGTATAGATGCACAAAATGTTTTTGATCACATCAAATAATGATTTAAAATTATTGTGGAAGATGCTAGTACTAAAAGGAGGAAAAAATTGTAAATTAAAAGTGCTGTGAATAAAATTAGTTATGTTGACAGAAATGAGAGAGGACACCAATTTGTGAAATTTTAAAAAAATAAAAAACTATGTATTATAAATTCTTTCTTTGAATAAAAACAATAAATGGAAATAAAGCTAGAAGTGTCCAAATAAAGAGAAAGCAGAACTAATTATATTTTGAATATATTTCAAGAGAGTGATGTTGTTAATAGATTTCACCCACAATGGCTAGATTACTAGAGGTAGATCACTCCTAAGAAGAATATTTATTTTATATAAATATCATTTCAAATTTGATTTTTTTATATAAAAATTATTTTCAATAAACTTTAAAATGATTATATGACAAAATTAAAAAAAAATATTACAAAGATTGATAAATAAAATGACTTTTGTTTAATTACATTCAGCTGATTGGTTTTTTTTTATAATCAGTTATTTTAATGAAATAATTTTTTTTTATTATTGTTGCATTAGATACAATAACTTTGTGTTTGCCTGAAAGTTTGTGTTGATGGCAATTTACTTGTGCTTACATGTTGGACTATTTCCACCATCTAAGATTATATCTTGAATGTCTTCAGAAAGAAATGTAAATTGTATTTAAATTTTCCAATTATATTCAACTGTTAATAATAGCACATAGATACGCAGCATTTCAAATGGTATTATTTCCCTCTCTTCTTTGGGTGTTGCTGGTCTGACTAGTGTCAGTACTAGCATGAAAATCAAACCTGAACTTTTAAATTCTTAAATATTGTTTTAAGAAAATTAGAATTATTTTAAAACTAAAGAATGAACAGGGCAAGGCTCAGTTCCCACGCTAGTACTGTTGATTGTCAGGCCAGCAACACTAGAAAAAAGAAAATAATAATACCACTTAAAACATTGTGTAGATATTAACCTGTGTACTATTATTACCCATTGAATGTAATTGGAAAATTTAAATAAAGTTTAATCATTTTTAAAGACATTCATGATTTAATACTAGATAATGGAAGTAATCCAACATATAAGCATAACTACAATAAATTGTTAATATTGGTCTTAAACAAATAAAAAAAGGTAATTTGAATAAGATAAAAAAAATTCACAGCCATTTAGTCTACAAGTGGTATGAGCTGAATTAGAAAATGGAGGAAAAAATTTAAATTATGTTAGCTCAGTCATTTGATTGATTTCAAAGTAAAGACATACTGAAACAGACAGATCGGAGAACCGATCTTCGTTTCAGGTGTTTTCATGTACGGTAATTCAAACTACTGTTCGCCCGCAGTGAGATTTTGTCTATTTTAATTTATAATAAAAATTAGTTATATATTCTATAGTTTATCAATCAATATGTAAAGATGCCGTATATAAATGTCGCAAACCATGCAATAATATTTGTGTTCGTGGTTTGAATTTGTAAATTAATTTAAAGTTTCAGTGCGGCTATTTGTTTTAAATTTTAGTTTTAAAATTGTATAAAGTCGTTTAAAAATACTGATCAAAAATCACATTCCTTTATCAGTGTTTTTAATTAAAATCTAATTCACAAATGTACAGAGCAATTAAGTTGTATTCAAAATTAGTAAGGAATTTTATATGTAATTACTATGTCAATTTAAAAATAGCGTATTAAATTAAAAGATTGCTAAAAACAGATAATTGATTGTTGGTCAAGCTCATCGCTAGAGGCTAGAAAAGTAGGCGGAGCCTAAAACAAAAACAAGTCGGAAGGTCAGCAGTGGCAAATTCAGAAAAAACTTACATTCTAACTTTGGTGTGTTTGAGAGAGGTAGTCTCGAGACAACACAGCAGTTGAGTAATTCAAACATTTTATATTAAGAAGTTTACCAGTGAATCGCAATGTTGATGGGCTAAGTGCAGGACTGGTCTCTGCCCTGCCAATATGGATCTTCGTGCCTGTTTGATCATGTTTCATTAACTCACAATTTCCAACTTCCAACCTCTAAATTAGCTATGCCTTACAAATAACTTTCAAAAATGCCTACGTTCTCACAAGCCAAGCTGATGAAGAAAGAAATACTTTGTTACACGAACTTTAATTTTTTCTGCTAATGTTATCAATCAAACAAATCACATGTAAGTTTTTGTCATTTATAATGCTATTATTTAACCTGTCAGTAAATTTTCTTTTCTTTTTTTAACCCTCTGCTCTAGTCTTTAGAAATCATTTATAAAATTGCAATTAATAGTAATAATATTTCAACTGAATGCATTTATATTTTCTTATGTTGCTTATTTCATAAACAAACATTGCCAATAGTAATATTTCCAATTCTGTGTAAACTAGTGTTAATAATGATCAATTTAATTTAAAAGTAATTTCATGTTCTGAATTAAATATTCTTTCAATTCGAGTTAGTAAATGTTAAATCACTTTATTATCTATGTTAAGTTGTTATAAAATTACAATCTAAGTTTCAATCTTAAATATATATATAATAGTTTCAAAGTGTTCATTAATGTTATGTATAATATGAGAAATAATTCATTGCATAATTTGATACTATCACTACCCTGTCAACCCGAAGGGTTAGAGTTTCAGAGTAAATTTAACTAATTATTGTTGTCACCGTCAGTTTAAGTCCGCTACGTTTTATTGGGGTAAGGATCTCAGCCTGTGGCGTAGAAACAGACTAATAGATTCCAGGTTTTATATAATTTCTTTTAAAAAATCCGCTTCAAGTATTCGTCCTTCACGTCTGTGGCAATGCCTTCCTTCACTGAAGTCAGCGTCTCATTCTACCATTGGAATGAAAGCAGTTTTTCTTTCCGGTAATCTTTGATCACCGGGTTAAATGATCCGGCTGGTTGTCGTGTCCCGAGATACTTGGGGGCATTAAGCCTTGTCAAAGTACAAGCCGCCGGTATTCCTTAATGCACCGCAATTGATTACTGTAGGGCTTTTGAATATAGGCAACCACCATTCATCTATCTTCCATGTCGTATTTATATAAAACCACCAGTTCATCTATTTTCCACGTCGTATTTATATAAAACCACCAGTTCATCTATCTTCCATGTCGTATTTATATAAAACCACCATTCATCTATCTTCCAGTCGTATTTATATAAAACCACCAGTTCATCTATCTTCCATGTCGTATTTATATAAAACCACCAGTACATCTATCTTTTATTCTCTTTCTATAAAACCATTCTCCAACTTTCGTCTACGTAACGGCTCGAGCCTATTCTAATAAAATAAGTTAATAAAAATCTTTAGATAAATATTTTTCCAGCATTCAAATACTCTGATTCTCTTAACCACCCATCAATCATTTAACTACCCAGCTATTGGCATAAGTTTGTTTACTAAATAAAACGTTTACTAAAGACTAGTAGCCAAATACAAGAGGATTCATGGAAGTCTTACCATACTGTTAACATTATATTTATATGCTGTATATTTCTATTATATAACATTATATTCATGTGCTTTCTATTTGTCTTATTTAACACTATATTTATATGCTTTATATTTGGCTTATTAAACAATTTACTTAATTAAATTTTGGTGTCCTCCACTTTATTACTCTCTAAGTCTATTTAGCCACTTACTGTCTGTATTGGCAACTTAAATATATATGTTACATGAATGACCGTCCCAGTATCTAGAGTCTAATAAACCTATATATCATTAACTGTAAGAATTTAGTCCATGTTCTAAGCTGAGCTAGAAAAGGGATAACCCCGTGCTGTTATAAAGTCATCATCGGTTAGTCATACCGGGGTTTGGGTTTGAATTCAGTTGGCGATTTGGAAATTATTCTTAAACGTGGACTGGGTTTGAACTCGGGTACTGTGTATGATTAAGCGTGGTGGATTTATACCGGTACAGTTATTAAATTTTTGGACGCCCTCCGTGGTGCTTCGATGAAGAAATCTCCCACACCCTGCAGAGTGAACGAGAGTAAACAGTTAAATGATAAAAATATTCAATTTTTTTGTGTCGTGTCATAAGATTGATATGTATCTGGCATATTAAAATGCGCAAGTGAAAACTATAGTAAGAAAACAAATGTATAAATTTTTTTTTTCCCTCACACAAAGGTTCAGTATAGTACTCCCAAATATTGTTAAGAAACAGAGTGAAGATTTTTTTTTGAAAAGAGAGCGGAAGCGATTCGTGCGTGTAATTAATTAAAATAAATGAGTTATTCCATAATTTTTTGCGAGTTCATTCTTGTTGTTTAAATCATATGAAAAGTAAAGAAGTAGAATTAAGTCCAGTTCTAAAAAAATAAAAATGTGTACGCGTATATATATTTGTGTACGTATATATATATTTTCGTTTGTTGTGAAAAATATTTTTTTTGAAAAAAAGAATAAAGAAGTAGGATTATTTTTGTGTTTTAGAAATAAACACGTGTGTGCATATATATGTTGTAATATAAAAAAAAACCTTACCGGAGTCAGTATTAAATTTTTTTTTTTTGCTTATATAAAATGATTATTAGGTCATATAAAAGTATATATTTGGGGATCAGTGGATTAAAATATCTATTGGTCACATGTTGCTGGCTGGCGCCTATCAAATAAATTTGTCAGTAAACATGTTTGTCCATCAGCAGTGGCGAGTGTTTGTTTTAAAAGAGAGTAGGGTGGATATATAAAAAAGAAATTACTGACAGAAATACAAAAAAATACTATGTTATGACCCATTATGAATATGTATGTATTATAGGACTGAGGAGAACAGTGGAGCTGGGGAAATAAATTTTTTTCCTGTATATTTTTAGTAATGATTTTAGACATGTCATATTATTTCCTAAATAAAAAAAACAGATAACAAAAACCAACTATAGTTTTATATATTCTTTTAAAAACAAGTATGCCTTCGCTGTGGCAGCTTTTGCGAAGTGGCATTCTACCATTGGGGAGAAAGTTTTCTTTCGTAATCTCTTGGATTAGGGTTTGATCCTGGTGTGTGCCGGAGATACTTGGGGGCTTAAGCCTGTCAAGTACAGCGGGATTCGTTAGACCATGATTACTGTAGGGCTTTGAATATGGAACCACGTTCATCACTTGATTAAACCCTTCACTACTTCCTGTCTATTTATATAAAACCACCTTCATCTACTTCCTGGATTTATAAAAACATCATCACTTGGTTTTATATAAACCTTCACTACTTTTTATTTATATAAAACCGTACACTATCTTTTTTTCTATAAAACCATCCCAACTTTGCTATATGCCATTCTAATAAAATAAGTAATAAAAACTTTAGTAAATATTTTTCCCCTCAAATCTCGATTCTCTTAACCACCCAATTTTAACTACCACTATTGGCATGAGTTTGTTTACTAAAAAAACTTTACTAAAGACTAGTGCCAAATACAAGAGATTCATGGATCTTATATGTTAACATTATATTTATATGCTGTATATTTCTATTATATAACATTATTTTGTGCTTTCTATTTGTCTTATTTAACACTATATTTATATGCTTTATATTTGGCTTATTAAACAATTTACTAATTAAATTTTGGTGTCCTCCACTTTATTACTCTCTAAGTCTATTTAGCCACTTACTGTCTGTATTGGCAACTAAATATATCGTTACATGAATGAGTCCGTATCTGGTCAATAAACCTATATATCATTAACTGTAAGAATTTAGTCCTGTTCAAGCTGAGCTGAAAGGAACGTGCTGTTATAAAGTCATCATGGTTAGCATACGGGTTTGGGTTTGATTCGTTGGCTTTGAAATCAAACGGACTGGGTTTGAACTTGGGCGGAGATGGGGTTAAAACTTAGGAATATATTGAGAGGGACAAATGTTCAATTTAAAAATTATATGAAATTAAGGCATTTGAAAATTGATAGCAGTATAATATACCACTTGTAGCCATTGAAGGTGGAATGATTATTAAGATAAACAATACCTGTAATACGTACGCAGAGAGGCAAAAATTATTAAAAAAGACAATATTATCATATGGTTTTCCTAATCTTCAGAAACACTCTAATACACTTAAATTAGGATTTATAAGTCTTTAAAAATAGTAATGGACTTTGAAAATGGTTTACATTAGACTAAAATCAATAAAATAACTGCTATTTTACCAATAACAGCAATAATGATATCTCGTATAAAAAGAGTACATTAATTGATTTTCAATTGACACATAAGAAAATGTATGAAAAAGAAAAGAAATATAGAAGTGCTCAAAATGATCTATCAGGAAAAATTGAAAATCTGAAAATATGTAATATAGATGTCATTGTTTATTGATAATGAGACCTCTGCTAAGTTTGTAATTGAATTAAATAGTAGTACTGACTTTTTAAGGAAATATACATGAATGAACTAATATCTATATATAGTAAATCTAACTAAATATGCTTTCATAATTTATTATTCACAACTGCATTATTTTTTTAAATTGCTTATACTATAATCTTAATTTGTACAGATATTATATATAAATATTAAAAAAAGTGTTATATATAGAGATATATATTGAAAAGTATTGTACATTCACAATAAAGTATTGTAAATAATAGATACTCCATTGTAAATAAAATGTAAATAAAGTATGGCTTATTGTCCATTAATTTATTCAATCTGTTAGAAATCAAAATTATTTATATAAAGTTAATACTATAAACATTTCTTCAGTGATTAAAACATTGGATCATCAAGGTATAGATTCAGGATATTGTCATATTTTAAAGAATATTTATAAAAATGCAACAACCACTATTAGATTACATAATGCTACTGGGAAAGTCAACATTGAGAAGGGTGTAAGAGAGGGTGACTCCATATCTCCAAGACTTTTTACAGCAGTGCTGCAAGAAGTATTTTGTGGATTAAAATGGGAAGCCAAAGGAGTGAAAGTAAATGGAGATTATCTAAGTCATTTAGATTTTGAAGATGATGTAGTTGTTTTTGAAAATAATGCTTTAGAGTTACAGGAAATGTTGCAAGAGTTATCAGATGAAAGTAGGAAAGTAGGATTAAAGATAAATGTTAAAAAGACTAAAGTAATGTTTAATGGATTTTTTCAAAATATGAAAATAAGGATTGATTATGATGAGTTAGAAGAAGTTAACAGTTACAAATGCTTTGGTCAGATTATTAATACAGATGGAAACATAATGGATGAAATTAATCATAGAATTAAACTTGGTTGGAGTGCTTTTGATAGAAATAACTTGATACTAAAAGGAAATATGCCTATGTGTTTGAAAAGAAAGTTTTTTAATAAAAGTGTTTCATCAGTTCTTACTTATGGATCTGAGACTTGGACACTTAATAGAAGAGCAATACAGAGACTTCAAACCACTCAAAGAAGTATGGGGAGATGTATGTTGGGAGTAACAAGAAGAGATCGAAAACGCAATGTATGGGTAAGAGAACAAACAAGTGTTACTGACCTCATTGAAAAAATTAAAAGACTGAAGTGGAATTGGGCTCGACATATTGCTAGAAGAGATAATAATAGATGGACAATTGAAATCTTAAACTGAATCCCAAAAGATTGTAAAAGACCCAGAACAAGACCACATGCGAGATGTATGGATGAAATAAGAAAGGGTGTAGGGATGATGTGGAGAAGAGATGCTAGAGATCAGAAAAAGGGATTGAAATTGGAAGAGACCTTCTGCAGTGGAGTGATAATGGTTGATGATGATGAATACTGCATTTAAATAGCCATACACAGAGCGAAAGTTTCTCCAGTAACTCTCCAAAAATGAAAAGAAGTAGCATTATTTAACAGACATAAAAATTGAAAAAAACAACAACAGTAACAACATTTTTCCACACAAAATACTTTCATCTAGTGAAAAATATAATAATCAATAGATTGTAGAAACTTATGCATCAAAATTTCTATTCAGTGCTTCCCATCCAATAACCTAAAAACAATTTTTAGCTTATGGCTTTTATCAATGAGGGGTTTTATATCTGGGAGCAGTGAGTTAACATAAAAATTTATGATTGATCTCTATTTTATTATCTAATCAAAAATAGATAGATAATAATTTATTGATCCAAATAATTATTTTTTAATTTTGAAAAAAAATTCAAATTACGCTCAATATAAATTTAAAGTTCAGATTGTATTAATGGCAAACAGATGAGAAATGTATTAAGTACTAGATCATAATACATAGAACAATACATGATATTTATAAAATAATAATCTTCAAATGTGTAGACTATAAACATGTTTGAGATGGACTATCTAGAATAATTTTTATTAAACTGACTCTCCTATTGATGCTAAAAATTTATTTTCATATTATTTGCAAGATCTTATATAGATAGTCAATCAATCATTGATATTTCATAAGAAAATCTTGGAGATTAGATGAAAGTGGAGTTGTTTTTTATCTGATTAATAGAGTTTATTGTGACATGATTGTGCTATCTGAAAGTTTATTTAAAATGACTCAAAAAAATCTGACTTTAAATGTTTCTTAGATTTTTTTGAAGATTATTGTTTCATAAACACATTATTATATATTTTTATCATGATGTATTTAAAAGCTATTATTTTCTTACAGGAATATATATATATATATATATATATATATATATATATATATATATATATATATATATATATATATATATATATATATATATATATTCATCATCATTATCAACCATTATCAATCCACTGCAGGATGAAGGTCTCTCCAAGTTTAATCCATCTCCGATCTTTAGCTTCTCTTCTCCACATCACCCCTATACATTTTCTTATTTCATCCATCTATCTTACATGTGGTCTCCTTCTGGGTCTTTTACAATCTCTTGGAATCCAGTTTAAAATTTCAATTGTCCATCTATTATCATCTCTTCTAGCAATATGTCCAGCCCAACTCCACTTCAATCTTTTAATTTTTTCAATGAGGTCAGTAACACCTGTTTGTTCTCTTACCCATACATTGCATTTTCGATCTCTTATTGTTACTCCCAACATACATCTCTCCATACTTCTTTGAGTGGTCTGAAGTCTCTGTATTGATCTTCTATTAAGTGTCCAAGTCTCAGATCCATAAGTAAGAACTGGTAAAACACATTTGTTAAAAACCTTTCTTTTCAAACACATAGGCATATTTTCTTTTAATATCAAGTTATTTCTACCAAAAGCACTCCAACCAAGTTTAAATCTATAATTAATTTCCTCTATTATGTTTCCATCTGTATTAATATATATATATATATATATATATATATATATATAATTCATCTAAAACTAAGTATGAACACACTAACACAACATCAATTTACAAATAAATTTCAGAGAGTTATTTTAAAAAAAACATAAACTAATACCCACAGTCTGATATCAATGCTAGCCCATTGGTTATATAAAAGATAGCCACTATTTGCTAATTACCATATTCTTACATATGGTGGATAAATCAATTATTGATATATGAAGGGACTAAAACTTTTAATTAGCTACATTTTTTTTTGTAATTTCTTAATGAAGTTTAATTATAATTTTTAAAAAATAAACAAATTATAAATTTTAATAATTTTAATAAGCCCATATATAAATTACATGTATTAAATGTATAACATCAATAATATATAGTGTAATCCACAGAACAATAAAAACTAAATACACTATCATAACAACAATTTACAATATATCTTAAGAGAGTTACATTAATAAACTAGTAAATAATTCCAATTTTCTCTTATCAATGCTAATCTATCAGGATAATCAAGTGATTAACATTGCTGTGAGTAAGCTGTTATTTACAAGTTTTCAAAAATCATTTTCTGAATTTGACAATCATTTGTTGACAGGGCAACTTATTGAAACACAGTTGCTCAGTGAATTAGATTGTATACTATCAGTACTATATATTTAATACTTGTAATTTATTTATGGGTTTAGTAAAATTATTAAAATTTATATCTTAATAATTATTTGAAATTGTAAGCTGGATTGATTAATAAATTATAAAAATCCTAACTAACTTAAAGTTTTAACCCGTTTCAAATATTAAGGATGTGGTAGTTAGACTATATGTTTTATTTAAGCTTTGGATGCTATCATGTGATTTATATTTAGAAGTCACTTAACTATTGGCAAATTATGGTTTAATATATATATATCTTTAAAAAGAGATTTTTAGATGCTTTTCTGAAATTTAGAAATGATAAACAGAAAAAATTCTTAACGGTCAGGCAATAAACTGCCATTCACTTTTTTTACCAGGTCAATGAAAATGGGTGAGTAGTTCCTACAATTCGTGAGCTGTAATGATTTTTTTTTCCTTTCTGAATTTTAGATTAATAAAAGATCACAATTCTTTCCAAAATTTTTATTCTTTTTTAACTGAATCATTAATAATTTTTGAGAGCAAAAATGCATTTGTATAACTTGTATATAAATATTAACTATTATAGTTTTATTCAGACTTATAATAGACATTATAAATTATGGTCTTTATATCGATATAACCGATACACAGCCTTGGCAATGATTGACTAAGCAAAAAAGACGGTGCCATTAGTCACTAGATTCTTAATCATGGCTTAATTTATTAACCACATGTAACAGTAGATCACAAATTAAACAAACATAGTAAGAAATAAAAAAAAAACTGTTTAATATTAAATAATCATGAAGTATGAATATTTTGAACATAACTTAAGAAAGAAATTCGTAGAGATCATGATTAATCAAATATAATTCAGATTTATTTCTCAAAAAATTGTCATTATTGTTAATTAATTAGATAATTGTTATCAAGATGTATAAAGTATTTTTCATCAAATTAAATAACATTTTAAAAATATCATTGAAAAGCTTAATGCTAAAACTACAAATCACTTAAATACTGTGAAATAAATTAAAGACGGTAATAGACTAGTGTAATTTGAAGAGAAAAAAGACAATTAAAAACTACACATAATGTCCTTTTTTCTTGAAAAAAATCAGAGTTTATGAAGATGAAATGGTCCAAAAGCTTTCATTGTATAATATTTTAATAAAAATAAAAACTATTTAAAGACTTTTCAAGATTTTGGAATTTTTTCTTATAGAAGAAATCTTACTGCCACAGTAAAAAACGATAGCATTATTACTACAAACAATGATAAACTTAGGACTTGTATTTAAGAATACTAAAAAAAGTATATAATAATAAAGACACAGTAATAAAATAACCTTATTATTTTGAAAATATATTTGAAAATGCTGGCATTCAAATAAATATGGGGCATGCAAAAAAAAAAAGCAGAAAATGATAGCATTAACAGATATTTTAAAATAAATAAAATTATTGATGGATATATATGTGATAAGAATATATCAGAAAAATTTGGCAAATGTAATAGTAATATTATTATCCCTCTTCTGCATATTTAAATGTTTTAAGGTCCTATATATGAGGGATCAGAATAACTTACTGTCAACATGGGTATGGCAACAAAATTGGTAAAGGGCTTTGAACATGTCATCATCAGATTTTCAATGATAAGGATGGCTAAAGAGTTGGAAAATGGAGAAAATTGATGTATCTCCATTAGTGTTAGAAGATTTACTATCTTAATATAAAGTGAGTATTGATTATATATATGTGGAAGATGATGATCTGGACCAACTGATGAGTACTGGTTCAGCACAAAATATATTGGAGATCATTTATTTTTTTCACATGTATCAACATGGGTATGACAACAAAATTGGTAAACAAGGGCTTTGAACATGCCATCATCAAATTTTCAATAATATGGATGACTGAAGAGTTGGAAAGTGGAGAAGGTTGATGTATCTCTATTAGTGTTTGAAGATTTGCTATCTTAATATAAAGTGAGTATTGATTATATATATATATATATATATATATATATATATATATATATATATATATATATATATATATATATATATATATGAGATGATGATCTGGACTAACTGATGAGTACTGGTTCAGCACAAAATATATTGGAAATCATTTATTTTTTTCACATGTATGTGGTAATGTGTATTGGTTGTATAAGATGGAGTAAATGACTGAAGGGATTTTGAAAGTCTGGGTTTAAATCTACTCTAACTACATCTAGTTTAAGTGTATATACTATATTTGTATTTAAATATTATTTTAAAATGGTAAAGAAAAATTAGAAATTTCAGATCCATCAATTTTATTGCAAGATATTTTACTTAATATTTTTACAAATAGACTCCTGAGAATTATACTCAAGTTAATCAAATGTTCAAACTGGATTTTAAAATAATTATAGTATTGGAAATCATTGAAATATTAGGAGAATATTAGATAAAAGACCACATGGTGTTTTCATTGTGCAATTAATTTTGTAAATTGTGAAAACTTATTTGACTATATATTTTTTATGCAAATAAAGGTTAGGAATATCATAACATAAATGCAAAATATTGTCAAATTCTGAAGAATTTTTATCAAACTTCAATATAGAATTAAAATAGCTAGAATGATTAAGGATAGTAAGAAAAAGAGTGTTTAGCATAGTTATCCCATGTTTATAAATCATTTTACTACAGTTTTATAAAAAAATATATTTTATATTATATAAAAAAAGAAAGTAGAAATATAATAGAGATTACATAAATCATTTATATTTTTGATAATGGTATCACAAATAATGTTTTACAGATCCAAGGAATATTACTAAAACTATAAGGTGAAAGGTAATGATAGAGTAAACAAAATAAATATTTATAATAATAAATTAAAAGTGAACTATTATAAAATCCTAATCATATATTTATGATAGGCAGAGAAGATGAAGTTATTCAAAAAATTAAATTTGAATTAAGCATTTTCATGGGAATAATGCAATATTTAAAGAAACAACATTTTGTTGTCTACTAGTGCTCACAGATGTATCTAAACTTTGAAGTATTTAGAAAAATGTATGCTATGATTATAAAAAAAAAACTGTAAAAGTGTAACATATCTCTGAAACAACTATGATGGATTTACTAATATTAGTGGAGATACTGTGAGTTGAAATGGAATCAAACTGAACAAGGTGCTACAAGAAATCAGCAGAAAGAAAATTGTAGCCCTAAAGTATATGAAAACTATTATAAAAAGCCTAGAAAGGTTTATACATAGAATGAAAGTAGGAAATAGTAATGTTTGAAGAGGTACTAACATACATTAACCATTTACTTCAAGAAAAAAGTGAGAAAAAAACAGTTTTAAAAATGTATATTATAATGTCTATACAAAATAAGTCATGAACCACAAATGCATTACCATATTGAATGTACTAGGTCATTTTTTGGTATTGCTATGTTGTCTTTTAATTTTTTTCAGCAGAAAACTTCATTTAGTGAAATATTTTAGCACCATGTTTAATTGTAGCTCTCTGATATATTTTAATCTCTGATATATCTTCCAAATAAAAGCAATCAACATTACATTTTTTCAGATTCAAATAATCCTAACAATGCCAATAGGGTCTAACCTCCCATGACACCCATCCTCAAAGGATCATAAACACCCTTTTAGAAAGTCATGCAGTGTTCATTCATTTTACACATTCTATCCTGTTTGAAAAAATGATGTGGAAAATATGTTTTCTTTGAAAAAGTAATATAAAAATGGTAAGTTATACCCCAGAGAAACAAGATTAAAAAGATGTTCATGCTAATGTGAAATTATGAATTAAAATTACTTACACACATTATATATATATATATATATATATATATAATGTGTGTAATATATATATATATATATAATAAATGATGAATTAATATATATATATATAATAAATGATGAATTAATATAAATGTACATTAATGATAATGAAGTTAATAATTAATCTCGATTGTAGATGTTTTTTTAGCTCTTTCAAGTGGACCGATAATAAAACACTATTAAAGATAGAGAGAAAATAAATAATGACAATGCTGTCATCTGAACTTATAGTTATCAGTACAACTAAAAAGAAATAGTAAACTTTCATTCAAAATTCAGATTTTCATTTGAGCATCTGATCCACAACCTATGGGTCATATCTGACATTCACAATACAGTTGATTATTATAAATGTGATTTTTAAACTGAAAAAAAAAACAACAACAATCATTTTTATTTTACTTGAATGTATTATACACTAATATATATATATGAAATATTATTTTAATTCTATTGAAATTAATACATGTACACTTTATATTAAACATAATTTTATGCAAGATTTCATAATAGCTTTATATTTGGGAATGTCAGGGATGACTTATAGCTGATAAAATTGTTTATGTGAGAACAACGTTATATAAAGGATTTCTATCTTTTTTATTTCTAATAAATATTAAATGTTTAATTTACATACTAACAATGGCTGTTATATTTGTATAATGACATTTCATTCTTTATCATTAAATGAAATACACATATCATTAATCTATTAAGATATTACGCGCACACACACACATTTAAAATACAGACAAGAAATATTTTATTAATCCTAAATATAGAGCAATAGTCATCTAATAATAGAAGCAAATAAAATTTATAAATAAGTAATACAATGATAGATCAATAAGTATTAAATTATAAAAATCATTTATTAGGTCGATAATAAAATCAGAATATGTATAGAAATAAAGCGAAATAAATAAGAGATTGTCTAGGAAGAAATTAAATTCAATACAATATTAATTCAACGTTGTTTTTAATACTACAATGGTTAATTAATTTTTTCTTATGATTTAAATAATATTAAGCCCAAGGCTCTCACTATCAATCATCTCTTAAACTATGTTTATTGAATCTAGAAATTTGTACAAAAAACGTTATTGATTTTATGAGAAATAATATCAAAAATTATTATTTGCATTCTTAATAAAATGTAATGCATTTGATAAAAGTAAAGAAATGTAATTTAAAATTTCAGAACGCAAATTTTTATGATAAACTAGTATTATGTGTACATATTTATTATTCTTTCTAAATATATATTTCTTCCTTAATCTTTCTTTACCCACACACACATACGCACGCACACACACATATACAGATAGTTACACGTGTAATGGTATTACATATTCAAATCACATATAAAATAACAAAGATATTAAAATGAATACTCCAAGATTTTATTTTGAGAGGATTATTTAAGGACATATTTATTCACATTACAATGTTGAAAGTCATCGTTTATGCTTATAATATAAAGCAATTAGAAATATCAGTTTTAAATAAAATAACTATTTTAATTAGCAGTTAGCAAGACAAAAACTTTTGCTATCTCTAATAGATTTGCATATTATTCAATTCATAACATCTTTACCTTGTTGCTAAGAGTATTTAGATACTCATCTATTGAAAAATACTAAATGCCTGAGAAAACATACCTGAACAATTTTTGCTTCAGTCTAAACATTAATTACTCCAAAAAAAAAAAAAAAGTATAGTTTAGTTTTCTTCCCAATAAAATGCAAAAAAAAAATGTCTTGTATGGGAAAATCTGTCATTAGTTTGAATAAAATATTAGAAGTAATGATATTTGAATGCTTCTCATTATCCAAAAATTAGTCTGAAAATCTGATTGGAACTACCATCAAATTTTCATTAATTATTCACACATATATAAATGGTTTTTGGAATAAAATATAAAACTAGAATGAACATTATTATAATATAGTAACAATAATTTATTGTTTAGATGACATTAGACAAAAAATGTTGTAGTAAAAATAGTAATAATAATTGTAATAAGCAATGATATAAAAGTGTATAAATGCATATACAAAATTCCAGAAGCATAATATAAATTGAAAATTATCCAAAGAAGTTACCAGTATAACATTTAATAATTCCAGTCACTGTCAACTTCTTGATGTAAAAGTTCAGTATAAACCAAAACGAAAACGTGTAACTACGTTTTCTCTTTTGTCTAAAATAACAAATCGACACATACATAAAGAATGAAAACAAGTGCATAGTTTAAATTAACTGACTTTCTTTTGCCAGCTTTTTTGGTTTGGTATACATTTAAACTATCAAGATTGAATAAATAACTATTCATTTTAATTACTTTATAAAGATTCCATCATTATTATATTGCTGATTGGCTAAAGTTTGATACTGAATGGCAAAAAATGACTGAATTTTATGTTGGTAAATAATATATATGCATAATAAAATATATGACTATGTGAATACATATATAGCATTCAATACAATACATATAACATTCAATACAATTATTTAAATAAGTAATTCTATAAATATTACTTTTATCTCTTTTGATGTATTAATTGTAATAAATAAATAAATATTTAAACGTTTATTAATTTGTAATAATTTAAATAATATATGCTGTTGTAGTAAATGATACCTACTCCCACTAAAAATTCGACAATACCAATGGTAAGAAAATGGTTACAATTTTTTTACTTAGTTCACTTTGTTTATAAAGAAGATTGTCATGGTATAAATATTAATCAGTCCAATTATTTATTGTAAGATGTTTATTAACAGATTGATTTTTATTTAACAAAATAAAAAAAAATCATTATTTTTTTAAAACTGTAACAAACAGTTAAATGATATGTATGTAATCACAACATGAATATATATATATACATTCCATAAAAATGTTATAACAAAGTACATGAATATATATATATACATTCCATAAAAATGTTATAACAAAGTACATAATTTAATATTCATAAAAAAATCTAGATATAAATAATGTTTTTATACAGAAAATGTTTTATGAAGCTTTACTTTTAATCAGTTTTCAAATAGATTTATTTAATTAAAGTTGAAGTATTATAGTTGACTATCCATGAATATGAAGATAAGGCATTAAAATTATGTTATTTTTTGATATAAAGATCGAATCCCATGCTAATACTGTTACTGGTCAAGCCAATACCTCTCAAAACATTGTGCATATACTAATCTGTTTTCTGTGCTATTACTAACAGTTGAATGTATTAGAAATATTTAAATAAAGTTAAATTTTTCTAAAGACATTCATTATATATATTAGATGAGGGAAATAGTCCAAAATAAAAATACAACTACAACACCATCATCACAAACCTTCATGAAAACATTAATTTATATACTCTTGTTATAGTGTTTTTATGCTTCTTACACATATCACTACATTATATTTTATAAACATTTTCCTATTAACATCAATTTCTAGCCATAAAATCTGAAATATCAATTCCAGACATGTGCTTTGAAATAAATATGAAAATGGTTAATACTAAAGAAATTCATAAAGTAACATGCTTTAACCTTTATGAGTTGTTGTCTCTTCCTAATTTGCAGTATATAAATCATGAAGATAATTTATAGCATAAAAATCTTTTTGTATTGCATGAAAATTCAAAATTTTATTAAATTAACAAAAAATTGTATTATTTTCTGGACAGAACGTAGATGCAAATATTATTTCGCTAGTGCAGATGCAAGGTCAGATTTAAATTTCAATTTTAAAAAAAATTCTTTTATATAGATAGTTCAAATTATTACATCATTTTTTTTTAAAATTAATGTACAAATATTTTCACATAAAGAAAAATTAATAATAAATAAATTGTCAGAAACAGCATTATATATCATAACTTTTTTTTTATCAATTT
The DNA here is from genome assembly GCA_028023455.1 of Epiperipatus broadwayi. Taxonomy (NCBI): domain Eukaryota; kingdom Metazoa; phylum Onychophora; class Udeonychophora; order Euonychophora; family Peripatidae; genus Epiperipatus; species Epiperipatus broadwayi. The sequence continues at coordinate 1,651,793 of JAQFVV010006371.1, read as the reverse complement.
AACATATTAAAATTTTCTATATTAAAACATTTTTTTAATATAAATAATTACATTTTTTAAAGTTAAGTAAACTTAACTTATTTATTTGTAAATACAATAATTAAAAATTGGTATATAGTCATTCCTAGAGAACTGCAATACAAATAAATAGATAAATAATGAGTTTAGACTTTATTGTTTACAGTGTTACTGATTTTTTTTATCAATTTGACATTGTTAAATATTTATAATTTTAATTTAAAATATTTTTTTTTTTTTATAAATATTAAATAATTAAATTGGTTAAAGCTGATTAGAGAAACTTAATTATTTGTAAGCCTACAACAATTAAAAACTCTGCACAGGAGCCCATAGTATGACAACTTGTTTACTGCCAATGTTTTTTGAAATGAAATTATTTTGTGAAAGCCTTTATTACATAGAGCTAATCAGAATACCATTAGAAGATGCAAATTGTTTAAGGTCAACTTAAAGAAAACAAAGCAGTTTTTATCTGTATTGTCTTAAAAATATAGCATTAAATTGTATAAATCAATCAAGAATATTCTAAAATATTACCATTCTAAAGGGCTGAACTCAATTCATATTACTTATTTAGTTTTGCCACAATGTCAATAGCTAATTATTTTAGCAGTGTATTTTAGCAAAAAGTTAATTTAATTTTTATTATTTTAAAAAGTGCTGGATTTTTTGCTAGTTATATGCAGTAGTATTCATTTATTAAATCTTAGTCAGAAATCTGTGACATCTTAATTCTAATTTATTCTTATCTTGAAAGTAATTGATTTTTTTTTGTTTTAAATATAGATTTGTAAAATTTTTAAAAGCATGCAACAATAATTAAAAACATCAATCAGAAAGTATCACTCTGAAATAATTCAAGATAAAAAACTATACATTTATTGGTCTGCTTGATGATTCCAGCAATCAAAGTGAAGCCTGAGTGATATTTTAGCAATAATATAAAATGAAATTGAAAACGTTCAAATTTTAAAATAGAAGAATTACAATGATAATAATATCATTTATTAAAAGTGTTAATTCAAATTGTAACAATATTTGACATATTTCTATTATATTGTCAGCTTTATATGAACACAATCATTTTATATGTTCTACTTCATTAGTTTTTCATTAATAATATTTATTTTGTATTAAATAATTTTTTATCATTTATATATCTATATATTTAATATTAATGTTATATTTTGCAGTTTTCATCCAAATACAATTTTGAAAATAAATATAACGACATTTTTGGTTTGATCATACAAATCATTAACTATATTCAATTATATTAATTATACTTAAAATTAATGTTCTAATTAACCAAGACAAAATATTCTTATATTCATTAACAAAATATACATGGGTGTACTCACTAAATATATCATTTATATCTGTAACTCATAAAAATCTTCATCTCAATATATATATATATATATATATATATATATATATATATATATTGATATATATATATATGGAAGATATATATATATATATATATATATATATAATATTCTTCCAATATTTACTTCTATTGGATATTTGTGTTCTTATTTTACCAGATTTTAAAAAATAAGCAAAATTTTATTTTTAAAAAATAAATACAACAAAAAAATGGACCTGGATGTTAAATAAATTTTGCAGCAAAATTCATATCTTAATTTTAATGATAAACAATTTTATAAATATATAAGCTATAATGAGAAGAACAGTTTAATTTTATAAATCTAATGTCATTTAAATTTTCTAAAGAATAAAATGTTTTTTGTAAGTAAAGAACAGTCATTCATACCTATAATTGATAATGATAATAATAAGAAGATAATTAGTGATATTGAATTAACTAATGTCTCAGTAGATGATAAAAAGAAAAGAAATTGTTTAATAAATAAAGATTTATATATAAAAAATTACTAATAAAATATTTATTTTACAAAGTGCAAACAGTATTGAAATTAAATTGAGAGACTGCAAACCTCTCACACTTATTGATCTGATTGGCTGTCCAATAGTAATAAGTGCGAGAGATTTGTAATCTCTCAATTTAATAAAATATATAAATATAGAAATATTGTTAACAATATTAGGTATATTTGTAATATTGAAAATATTACAAATTGTAAGGAAGATAAAGGCAATAGATTTATTATCATCTATTATATAGATTATATAGATAGAGTAGAGTATGAAATAAATTAAGAATGTAATAAATTATTTAAAGACATTACTTCTGATATAAGAAACAAATATTTATCACAATATGGAATTTTATAAACTGTATGAAAAATTCATTCATCAGTCACATGTCAATAAATTAATTTGTTTAGACTATACTTATTTTTGAGCCATACATTAGGCATCAAAATTTCAATGGTACAAATGGGCAAAAGAAGCATCCTTTAACTTCAGATATTCATTGATAGTAGTATAACCTTATATGTTGAGACTCTCTTAAAACTTTACTGAAATCTTTATTGAATTAAAATACAGTTTATAAAATCTGTAAACTATTTATAAATTTTAATTGAAAATAAGGATTTTCAGTAAAGAACATGTAAAATTAAAGGATATTTTATTAGCTTCAAATATAGTTAAAATGAAAAAACAACACAATGATATCAGGGAATTGATATTAATAATAATATTAATGTGACTATAAATGGATATGGAATGAGTGAACATATAAAATAACTATTACAAACTTTTAAAATAAAAAATAGTCAAATTTTATTTACATCATTGATAAACAATAATAAACAAATATAATAATAATTGACACAACTTCATTTACTTTACAGTGCTCAAATGTTGCTATGTAAAAGCTTTTCCTAGAATTCAAAATATGTTTTTGGATGAGTGAAACAAACAAAATAATGTTAAATTACCTACAGCTGTGAGATTCTTTAGTCTATGCCCACTAGCTGAAACATAAATAGTGTAATATATGATAGCTATCTGATCATTTGTACACTTATGCATTGTAATGTATGTACACATAAATATATCAATAAAAGTAATATTATTAAAATTGTTTTACCTGTTCAGTGTACATATTATCTCTGAAAATTCTAGAACAAAAAGAAAACAAAAGTAAGCATACATAGTAAATATCAAAATATTATATCATGTTTTATTAAATAAAGGAAAATGTCTTTTAAATGTTTTGCACAAAATAATTATTTATCCAAAATCATATGATTAGTGAAACTTGACATGAATAGTGAATGAATTGGCTCTAAAGGGGCATTTATTCAGACTAAGTCCATTGTCTTTATAGCTAATAGGATAATGCAATTCTCCAGAAATTTCCATTTGGTCCACCAAAATCAAGAATGACTTTTCCCAGGGAATTATGATATAGCAATAATAAAATAATCTATTTATAATGGAATACATTTTTTATCTCACAGTTTCTTTGAAAAACATTTCACTAAATATGCTTCACTGTCAAAATTTTGTAATAGAATGGATAAATAGAATTGTTTTAAAATAATTACATCCAAACTTTTAAATGCATGTAACAACAATGATCATCAAATTTATGGGAAACTGGAAGGGTCAAGGCATTTGACCCTTTTCTACTTAACTTTAAGCAGTGCAATCTATTATTTGAATGCAAAATGTCGATAGTAAAAGTAAACATGCCTGATATTAACAGCTGATTCAAGCTTAAAATAAGTAATTTTTATTCTATATTATTCTTTTCGATATCAATTTTCACCTCATAATTTCATGTAACATTATTGTAGAAGTTCTAAAATATATTTTATGGTTATGATTTTATATAAATTTTTATATAGCTGTACACACATTTAAAGTTAGTCTTTTAGAATTTTTCACAGATTAATGAAATATAAATCATTTGATCTTTATAAAATTAAATGTAATGGACTTTGGAAAATATTTATTTATAATTTGGAATGCTTCATAAATAAACATTATGATATATATATATATATATGAAAAACAAGAAAAAAACACAAGTTCAAAAACTTGCTAACGCTTGTATTTATGATAACAGATGACATTCTACCAAAAACACCATCAAGCATAGTTTTCTGTTTACATAAATGTCAGAGCGAGTATTCACTATCTCTAACTTTAATTCCACATTCAGATCATGATTTCAAGCTATTTGCTATCATCAGTGAAAGACAGGAATAAGAAACTAGATCTAATCAGAAACTCTGAGCATTTATGAAACAGTTTCTATTCAGCTTGCAAGTGTGAATCTCTTAGACATGTTAATGTTTTCAAACTCATAATAGCAAGCCAGATAGCTACATGGGTCTGATCTCAGTTCAGCATCACCACATAGTAGAAGTCTTTGCCATATACATAATTGCAAGAAAGACCTCAAAGGTACATTTATGAAAAACAAAAAACACAAGTTAAAAAACTTGCTAACACTTGTATTTATGATAACAGATGGCGTTCTACCAAAAACACTGTCAAGCGTAGTTTTCTGTTTACATAAATGTCAGAGCAAGTATTCACTATCCGTAACTTTAATTCCACTTTCAGATCATGATTTCAAGCTATTTGCTATCATAAGTGAAAGACAGGAATAAGAAACTAGATCTAAACACAAACTCTGAGCATTTATAAAACAGTTTCTATTCAGCTTGTAAGCGTGAATCTCTTAGACATGCTAATGTCTTCAAACTCAGCATAGCAAGCCATATAGATACATGGGTCTGATCTCAGTTCAGCATCACCACATAGTAGAAGCCTCTGCAATATACATCATTGCAAGAAAGATCTCAAAGGTACATTTATGAAAAACAAAAAACACAAGTTAAAAAACTTGCTAATGCTTGTATTTAGGATAACAGATGGCGTTCTACCAAAAACACCGTCAAGCATAGTTTTCTGTTTACATAAACATCAGAGCGAGTATTCACTATCTCTAACTTTAATTCCACTTTCAGATCATGACTTCAAGCTATTTGCTATCATCAGTGAAAGACAGGAATAAGAAACTAGATCTAAACACAAACTCTGAGCATTTATGAAACAGTTTCTATTCAGCTTGAAAGCATGAATCTCTTAGACATGTTAATGTCTTCAAACTCAGCATAGCAAGCCAGATAGCTATGCTTGATGGTGTTTTTGGTAGAACACCATCTGTTATCATAAATACAAGTGTTAGCAAGTTTTTTAACTTGTGTTTTTTTGTTTTTCATAAATGTACCTTTGAGGTCTTTCTTGCAATGATGTATATTGCAGAGACTTCTACTATGTGGTGATGCTGAACTGAGATCAGAACTATGTAGCTATCTGGCTTGCTATGCTGAGTTTGAAGACATTAACATGTCTAAGAGATTCATGCTTGCAAGCAGAATAGAAACTATTTCATAAATGCTCAGAGTTTGTGTTTAGATCTAGTTTCTTATTCCTCTCTTTCACTGACCATAGCAAATAGCTTGAAATCATGATCTGAAAGTGGAATTAAAGTTAGAGATAGTGAATACTCGCTCTGATGTTTATCTAAACAGAAAACTACGCGTGACAGTGTTTTTCGTAGTACGCCATCTGTTATCATAAATACAAGCGTTAGCAAGTTTTTTAACTTGTGTTTTTTTGTTTTTCATAAATGTACCTTTGAGGTCTTTCTTGCAATGATGTATATTGCAGAGGCTTCTACTATGTGGTGATGCTGAACTGAGATCAGACCCATGTAGCTATATGGCTTGCTATGCTGAGTTTGAAGACATTAATGTGTCTAAGAGATTCACGCTTGCAAGCTGAATAGAAACTGTTTCATAAATGCTCAGAGTTTGTGTATTCCTCTCTTTCACTGACGATAGCAAATAGCTTGAAATCATGATCTGAAAATGGAATTAAAGTTAGAGATAGTGAATACTCACTCTGACGTTTATGTAAACAGAAAACTACGCTTGACAGTGTTTTTGGTAGAACACCATCTGTTATCATATATATTATATATAATGAAAAAAGAAAAATTAAAGAGGCAATATATATATATATATATATATATATATATATATATATATATATATATATATATATATATATAAAAAAAAAAAAAAAACTTATTTAATAAACCCATATGTGAATAAAATATAGTTAAGTAATTAATGAATATATGGTTTCACTTAAAGTGAATGTAAACATTTTTAAAATTTTAAGATGAATGTATAAGCATAAGAATAGAAATATTGTTATAATATAAAATTACTTAATAAAATGAAAGATTATAAAATTATAAAAATAAATTAATATAAGTTATTGTACTCTCATTCTTATGAAAACCATATCTTTTTAAAGAAGTTAAAATCCATAAAAATAACCCATTAGAATTGATTTTAGTGATTTCATTTTGCAGACATTTTTTAAATATCTACATAAATGGATAACATGTATTTTCAGATATGGATTATTTTGTATAAAAATACAGATAGTTTTAATATCACCAAATGAGGATTGCCAATTCCTCTACAAGCTTTATGATAAATGCTTAGCCACAGCCAGCACTTAAAATATCTCTGTCAGGAACCCCTCCCCAAACCCCTGACCATGGTTTCATGCTTTGGCACTCCTCAGAGAGGTGGTAGGGTAGGTTCAGACACTAGATCTAAAAATACCAACCCAAAGCTAAGCACTTAGCTAAAAGTTGTCTATTGAGTGAAAAATCTGAAATTTTCAGACATCTACATGTCTTCAAACCCAGCTATCCAACTCAAATAGCTATATGGGGCTGATAGATCTTCAGCCATACCATATATCAGTAGTCATAGAAATATAAATTGCATAAGACTTTTGGCAGAGACTATAAATAGTCAAAATAAGAGTCATAGATCACATGACCCTATCTCTTAAGCTTGTAAGTTATAAACAGTGAGGATTGCCAATTCCTCTACAAGCTTTATGATAAATGCTTAGCCAGAGCCAGCACTTAAAATATCTCTGTCAGGAACCGCTCCCCAAACCCCTGACCATGGTTTCATGCTTTGGCACTCCTCAGAGAGGTGTCAGGGTAGGTTCAGACACTAGATCTAAAAATACCAACCCAAAGCTAAGCACTTACCTAAAAGTTATCTATTGAGATATTGAAAGAATGGATCTAAGTATTCTAGAAACTTAAAACTATAAAGGTAGTAATAAAAAATTTAAATCAATATATAAATAACATAAACATAATAAATATTATAGAAGAGAGATTAATATTTAATAATTTATATTTTAAATATAATAATGAATTTTGGAATAGGATGCATTATGGGTATTGCAATAGTGGATTAATTTATCAATTTTTAAAAATAAATTAGAAACTATTATAATTAAAAAAGAATAATTTAGGCAAGAAAAAATACATTATTCTAAATATGTTGATGATATTTCAGTTATTGGAAATAAAAAAAATGATGAATAATATTTATAAAGATTTTAATGACAATATACATAATATTAAATCTACAAAATGTAAAAAAAAAAATTAGTTATAGATATTCATAGAGATAATGTTAATAAAATTATATTAAAACATTTTATTAAAGAAAACAAATGAAGAAAAATTATTTCTATAGATTTACAACAAGCATGAGTGCAAAATATGGCAGTTATTAAAAATGTTAAATATAGAAATGATAAATTTAACACAGATAAAAATGTAACTCATTTACAAAATCAATTTATTAAATTATATAATGATTATGGATACAACCTTATATTAAAAATATAACATCTCTTTCCAAAATGATAATAATGATAATAGTAACAATAGTTCAAATAAGAAATGGATCCAAACTTTCATATGTCAAATTTTATAATACATTAACAAAAAACAAAGGCTATATTTAAAAGCATATAAATATTGAATGGTTGAATCATAAAAGTGTGGATAAATTAATAACTAATTATAAATTAAAAGATGAAATAAAATACAAAAAAAATGTATATAAAATTAACTCTAATCTCTGCAATATGATTTGCTACAGTCCTACAGGGAGACAGAAATAAAAGCCAAAGAACATAACAATGCAATTAATAGACAAGATGTTAAATCTGCTTTATGCATTTATTACTTAACATATGGATATTAAATAAATGCTACAAAAAAATTAAACCTTTAAATTACATTAAATATCCAAAATTATAAAACTTATTACATTAAACATAAGTCAATAATTGTATGAATATTTACAAAACTTCAACAATTTTAAACAGAAAATAAGTAACATTTTAATGTGCACCATACTATTATACTAGACTAACATTGCTTTTGTTGAACCTCATAGCCAATTATATGAAAACTTTAATAATTTTGGTTAACAACTGATCCATTAAAATAAAAGAAAAATTTAATAAAATAATATACATATAAATGTTGTATAATATATTATTTATTCCACATATAGTCATTTCTTGAAATTATATAGGATCTCTATATGAAAGTTATTCTATTTTACTGTTATTTTGTTATTGTTATTTTACTTTATTATGGAACACTGAATGGTGGTATATATGGAACAATTGGTTAGCACTAAAATAGATGATTAATGTTTGAAAAGAGCATGAAACCATGTGCCAAAAAGACATTATATATATATATTATAATGTTTTTTACATTTCACTATGTTCTGGTAGACCTGTTGTTTACACACTATGAAATGAAAGCTAATCAAACTATGAAGACAGAAAATATAAATATTTCTTTCATATTTCTAAAAACATAGCTATATTTCCTGATTAACTGGCTCACTAATTATTGTGACTCTGCCAGCAGAATCAGCTTTTTTATTTGTTTTTATCAGGGCGCCAGGATTCATACAAGAATTTGCTGAAATCCATCACATTGCACATCATAAATTAAGAAGAAAATAATTTTAAAGATCAGAATTATAATTTCCCATAACTTAGTTATTTTTCAGAGAATATTACACCTGGGGCTTAGTTAATAACTATTGGCAAAAGTAAATTATATGTTTAAATTCTGATAAAGCATCATAATAATGTACAATAAAAAGTTGATAAAACCAAAATATTTTATTCAAATTAAAATATTTAAACAATAAATTACTAATAAATTGGAAAGCATACACACATACCAATTCAGACATGAATCAATTAATTCAAACAGTTTAACAATTAAAGTTCACTTCAAGTTTTTTGTAGAAAGTTTTTTAAATGAAAGTCTCTTGAATAAGCAAATTAATGTCTCTATCAGGATTATATTATAAGCTTAATTTAGTCACAATCTGGATATGAATAATCTTACTAATAAGTTTTGTAGTACACATTTTGAAGAGCTCACTGAAGTTAACTAGATTCACTCTGTCACATTTTTGTAGGTTCTTGACCGATCCTAATGGCTAGACTTGATGGTTTTTCTGAGTGACCTATAAGATGAAAGATATCTGTAAATGCATAGCTTCCACTCCGCATGATGATTCACCTCAGCATAAGAGTAATTGTAATCCTGCATAGGAGTAGTTCAGGATAGGATATTTTTTCTATCCTGGACCTAATGGAAGAGTAATTGTAAAGAAAAGACAAAGACCCAGTTTTAAGTTTTTCTGACCTTTTATATTCACGATCCATTTTTGGACTTCTTTGTGCATCTATTTTCTTTTGTCCTTTTATCAGCATACAAGATAATAGTTTTGTACATTCTTTTTTAAATTTAAGTTATAATGTCTTTTTTTAAACATAATTCCGCCATCTTTAATCGGAGTTAGAAAGATTTTACTAATTGAAATCTGCGTGTCTTTTATTCTTTCCAATTTTAACTTTTATTTTGAACTTCCATTGTACATTTTAAAAAAATAAATTACATTAATTAAAAAAAATCTAAAATGTGTCTTTTTAAAAGATCGTTAAATTTACTTTTTTTTTTTTAGCTTTTACCAAATGCCATTATATTTGTACCATATATAAATAAACGATACAATATATATAGCTGTAGTATATGATTTTTATGATTTATTATAATTTCTTTGAAAGAATAGCATAATGGATTTCATTTATTTCTATCTTTAGTGATTTTAAAAAAATGTACTGGTTAGAAAATGAATCTTAAATATAATTAAATTAAAAATATAAGCAACTGGAGAAAATAAATTGATGTGTTAACCTATTACAATTTTTTTAAATGTCAAAAAGTCTGGATGCGTTGTTTTTCAAATGGAATAAAAATAAATAATATGTTGTCCTATTTTAAAGCAAAATTGACATATTTATAACAATATTATTAAAATAATTAAATCATAAAATGACACATGATTCATTTGTTTCAAAGCAGACATTTATTATTTGATATATCTTATGAAATGTATGTAACAAAATATATTTAAACAAATTTTATAATTAATAGTTATCAGCAGGTGCTGGATTTAGACTTAATGAGGCCATAAGCTGTATAAAGCCTAAGATCCCTACCATTTTAATTTATACCAGCTATTCTCAGAAAACATTTAAAATATATATACCTTTTAAATATAGAGATAAGGAAATATATTATTGTTTAATTTTTATTAAAAGAAATAATAAAGAATGTGTTTGCAAAATCATAGAAATTATAATACATAATCTTTAAAGGGCTCTGTTTTAATTTAAAACATTTCCCCCTTGATTTCCCAAATGGAAAATCATTGATTATATTATCAAAAGATATGCTGCTTAACATGTCACTTTCAATACTCATGCTGCTAAGTGCAAATAATTTTACTTGAGACATAGTTGCTCTAAGTTCATGTTTTATTCTCTTTAGTTGCGAAAATGATCTTTCTCCTGAACAATAATACATAAATTGCTATAATGTTGGAAAAAACTAACTGAATCTTGTCTTAAAAAATAATTTGATACAGCTCTTTGTGTTGAATTTGTTCTTTTTTAGGGTAATTGTGTGTGGCATAATAATGGAAGTGACTCAGTTCATTTGTGAGATTAATATCAGCATCATGTGAATACTCTTTCACTGTGAAATTTACTGCTTTATATATCTGTTCTTCTGAAGCTTCCAAATCAACTAAAATGAAAATTTATTTGCCATATTATTATAGACTGTTGCCCTTCTTTTTAAATTTGCCTCAAGCTTGTCTGTGATATGAATGAAGAGTTTCACTTGAAATTTGTCTCTTGGAAAACTTCTCATCAGCTTTAAGTATCACTCCATCATTAGCTTGTTTTTTTCTCACCCTTTTTCTTTTTTTTTTTTTACAAAATTATATTCTACATCAAGCAAACTAGATTTAGCTTTTTCTTCATCATCAAAATTTTTTCAAATATTTTTAACATTGAGGAAGTGATATGTAGATAATTGCACATGTGGAAAATGCAATCTTTGGATCCTGGAGAGCCAGACTGGTTTTGTGAAATTTTTCCAGCAAATGATTCCATAAATCTAGCATAAAAACTCTAGTTCCTCTATTTTTCCATAAGACCATTGGCTTGTAGTCTTGTAGTTTCTTTTTCATTCTCATCAACACATATGTGCCTTAGAGAATCTGTGAATGGCTTATAACTCACATATATACCAGACATGTGGTTGTCATCTAAGGTCAGCCTATCTATTTAGTACTCTCATAGTTGAGTCTGTTTCCAAGGAAGATAACATCACAGACCACCTTTCTGTAGAAGATAAAAAGAAAGTATGTCATTCTTGAACAACAGGAAAAAAGTTTATTGTATCTAAACAGCAATGATTTTTCAATTCTAGGGAAATTAGAAAGCATTCAACAGATAAACTATCATCAGATGATATATATGTGATCCACATCAGTGAACCTGTCAGATGCTGCACATAAACTCAGATCATGGCACTAACTATTCTAAGTGTTTCTAATTATATGTTGTCATGGTTAAAAAATATGAATAGGCTGTTTAAAAATATCACATGTGACGTCGTTATAAATTTTTCTGCACTCATTTTTCGTTTCAATCAAAAACAACATAGAAACGTTTTCTTCTTTCCTGCCTGATAAATAATTGTTATTTTAGAAAAAAATGAATACTCATGACTGTAATAATAATTGGTTACATTATTATTTTATAAAAGTAAGTTACAGTTATCATTTTTCAAAAGTCACAGTGGCATTAGTTAAAGTCATGGGTTCTAAAAAAATACTGCTAAATTTTCACTAGACAGTCATTTAATGTTGATTCTTATAATCAATCATTTTCAATTACAAATTATTTTGAAATAATTAAAATATGGCATAAATTAAAAGAAGAACTAATCTACATTAGTTGAAATAATATCAGATGTTGTTAAGCTAGGGGAAGGGGAACAAAGAAACAATTCTTTTAAAAGAGATATATGCATTTTACAATAAAATTATAACTATTACAAACATGTAGAAGTGATATTTATTGCAAATTAAATATTGAATATCATAGAATTATTGATATGTTAGAAAAAATAAAAAAAATAATTATCTAACACTTATTGGGAGATCCCTAAATATAAGTAGTTTAAGATTATGTTTGGATAATTTCTGGCTGTAATAACAAAGTAAAAAATTTTATGTACACAAATGCATTCAAAAGCAAAATCAATTCACTATGCTTCAAATTAATATGAAACAAGAAATAGTGGCAATCAGCATCAGAAATTTTCAGAAACAATCAAAACATAATGGATTATCACTCCACTCAATAGATACCTTTTATTACCAGAGAGCATACAATGCCATCCACAAGACCATGTTAAACTATCCTTGCATTACAAATTTATCAAAATTTCTCCTACCGACACTCCACCATCCTACTTAAATGAATGGTTTCTATCCCTTTTCAAAACCACTACAGAAACAACTAACACAACTAACCCAATATATTCACTCAAAATTAATTTCTGAGAGGCTTATAATAGAATAAATAAAATTTTGATTCCAAAGCAGGGCCTTTTAAAGGTCCACAACAAACAATTAATCCATAAGTTCAAACATTGGTTCCTGAAACTAAAATTCTAGATTTCTTGATCAAAATTAATCTGGAACTCCTACCAAAAAGAAGAGGAATCACCACAATATATCCAATGTGCTCTTTATGCCAAAGATCAGAAGTGACCACCCATCATTTTATATCTCAATGCCAAACACTACTACAATATAGTAGCACCATTTTATTTATCACCAAATTAAACAAATCCACAATATACAACCTCATAGATGGTATCAAACTAGGTCACAACCCATCAATAAGAATTGCAAACTTCATGCTCTTTACAACTTGAACAATTCGATGCAATCTTTGCTTCAACCAAACTACAAGCTTAACTCCTTCACTTTTCTTTAAAAATATAAATAAAATCAAGAATAGAGACAAAATATTAGAACCTTCAGACATCTACACAGCTACATGGAGCCTAATAAGAATACCAAGTACCTCAAAGAAGAAAAATCAACTAACTGATAAATACAAAATAGTAGCAGAGAAAAACCACAAACAAATTCAAACCCCCCTTCTCCAACAAAAGCAAACTCTAAAACCCAGAAGAAATCTCTTAAGAACAAAATTGGACAGAAATCATTATATACAGCACTTTGCTTGAAATAACTAAAAGCAGGATCTATAAAGAATATAGAAATTTGTAAGCATTACCATATGTAAAACAGAGTTCCAAAATAAAATCTGAATAATTTTTAATAAAAAAAATGTAGCTGGATAAGTAATTTTGAACAGACTAACAAACATTTAAATTATTGTGATGGGATATTTAAACATTAAAATTGAAAAAAAAAATCATATTAAGTGAATTTGAATTTGAAAATCAAATTAAAAGAAATATAAACTTGAGAATTTATGGACAAAGAAAAATTATTCATTATTATTATTTTTTTGAGAAAAATAAAAAAAAACCCATAAAAATGAAAACGAATTTATTGGCTAACTGAAAACCTATTTTAATACCATAATGTGCTTAAAAGTATCATTGCATAAGTGATTATTGATAAGTGCTATAAAAGATAAATATTAAAACAAAGTATATAAAAAAAAAAAAAAACATTTTGAAAAATAATCGAATGGAATGGGAAATCACGTGCCATTATTGCATAAGAAGTGCCATTCTAGATTTTGATTCAGGAATTTTTTATTTAATGATCTTTAGCTTTTCATTCAATCATTTTTCTACTTTACATCTGCTATAATTAACTCTATTAAAATAGCAGAAATTAAGTTGATACTATTATATATTTTAAGGTAAAACTTACTAACTGCTTCAATTTTAAAATATTTTAAAATGTTTCAGACTTGAATAAATCAATAAAAAATAACATTTTACTAAAGTCATATAAATAGATATAAAAAGCAAAACTTTAGTTTAACAGAAAAAAATTATTTTGACAATATGAAGCAAAAAATATAATGCGAAAATAAAGAACGATGATTTATTTAGAAAAAAAATACTATGCGAAATTGTTTTAAACAATGCTAAAAAAGTAATGATAAGAACAGTAAAATATAAATGCAAAATGTTAAAGAAAGGTACAGAAGATAAAATCTTAGATATAAAAATATCATATTCCTATTATAAACAAAGAAATTTGATAAGAATCAAATAGTAGCCTTTTCAAAAATAAAGATGTTAAAATGAAATGTGCTAAAGAATTTTGCAGGAAATTATATAATAATAAAAACAGAAAATAAAATAACTCATAATTAAATATTAGCAACATTTGATCTGCTAAACTCTCTAAATAACATGAAACAGTTAGTGCAAGACAGAGTCTAATACTCTGGAACATGAGGACCTGGATCGATTCCAGTTCTGGTATTTCCGCCTTGAATTTAAACAAAACCATTAGATTACTTAATTATTTCTAAGGGGTAAAAAGCTCCAGAAAGAGATAAAATCTCTATAAATATTTTAAAAGAAACCGATATAGAAATGGAAAAAAATTGGTATATTAATTACAGAATGCTTAAATAATGAAGTTAAATCAGACGTTTGAAATAATGCAATAATTATTATTAATTAGAAAAAAAGAAAAGAAATAATTAAAACGTTTGAGCTTCTATTATTTATATAACGCCTTTAATTACAGCAAGTATGACCATACCAAATTAAAAAAAAACCTGGTATAAAGTAATAGTAACAATAAGATTACATTATTGTACTAGAGATACGTTTTTTTTTTGTCAACAGCTTTATTGACTTGCTTCCAAATTTTGAAATTACATGCTTACATTGTGTGATATACAAAGATTATCAAAATGTCAGATTTTATTTTGTCCATAGTATTTTCTTGTATTAATCCATGAGATGATCAAGTGTTGTAAATGTTCCAAAGTTACAATTAAGGATGATTAATAAAGTCTACAGATTGAATATCAATAGCATTTTACAGGTATAATACAGAATCTCCAATTTAGAATTGATGAGTGAAAGCTAAAAAAATCATCTGAATAAAGCATTTGAACAGTTCACTGTTAATAAAATTAGATAAAGTGAGCCTTTTGGACTAAATAATCTTAATTTCAATTGCACTAAGCAAAGTTTTCTTTTGTTAAATAAAATATCTGATTTATAACATAAGCACTTAATTCACAATGAAAAACATTATTATTTCTTTTTAATGTGTGAGACAGTCAGCATTAGCAATGATCCCCACAGCACCCTTCCCCCAGATCTCTTTCTCTTTAGAGCTGCGATTAGATCTTTAGGGAGCCTCCCATCAACTAGACCCTCTCACTCAGTCAGGAAAGTTGATTAAAACAGATTTTTCTTTAAAACTACAATCTCTATGGAAATTTTTAGTAATTTCTATGGCTGCCATTTAATTTTCATATCGTTTTTTTTTTTTAAAAAAGTTGTAATTATTCTTACTTGTGATCAACTGGTGACATACTTTCTATCTGGAAAGATAGCTAAGAAGCTACTCTTCTAAATAGGACTACTTTCAGAGAGATTTAACTCCCTAAACTAGAGAATTTGGAACTAAAATGAGGAGCCAGTAACAGAGTTAACTGGAGTCCTTGGTTCCCTCTAGTACTAGAGATAAGTTTTACAATGATAGAGATAAGTTTTACATTGATTGTCACACTTTGCTTTTTAGTTTATTTATGCAACTTGAAACTCAGCAGTTCAACTCTTTCTATAGTATTTTTTTCTTGTGGAAATATTAAAAATTTTGCCTAAATGTAACTCTCTATTATATTATTTTTAAGCAATATCATCCCAATGAAAACAATCTTTATTGCAATTTTCTAGAGTAAATTAAAATAAAATTTGTAAAAATAATAAAATCTACGTCTCCAATTAAAACTGAATTTATCATAAAAACACTTTTTAATAATTATTTTACCCTTTACTGCACCACTTTCTCTATTCAATGATCATATAATTTTACAATAGTAGATAATTTAGTATTTTATTAAAAAAAGTAAAAAAAATGCACTGATTGATCATAATCATACAATATATTTTTTTAATTTTTAAGAATATATTCTTAATCAATTTTTTTGTATTTATATTACATTGATAGAGAAAACTGGTTTCACTTCCATACAACGAAGAATCAAGATAACAGCACTAATTTATTTGCAGTAGTTGTATTATTATGAAAAATATCTTACCTTTCAGAGTATTTAATCAAAATAAATAGCATATTTGTTGCCTCTTCTCCAACATTTTAATCAGCCTTTCTATTTAAAGAGCTATCCAAAATGTAAATTGACTTATTTTCAAATCGATAATCATCCAAACTAAAAGTTGCTAAATAATTTTTTTCCATTAAGCATTTTTGATGGTATTTAATGAAATAAAATATTTATAAGTGAATTGAAAAGAATAGCAGAAATATCAGTGGCAATCTAGAATCCAAAAAGATGGTACCATTAATTTGATTAAAAGAATAATATATCAAATTACAACCGGGTTAATTATTTTGCTAAAGGGAGATGCAAATTTCTGGAACATTGAAAACCTAAATTGAATTTTTAAACAATTTAAATTACTTTGGAAAAGATCACATAATTGAATAAATGGATTAAATAGTATTCTAGGATGGTACCGAAAAAAAATTATAAATAAAAAGTACTGAAATAAACTTAGGAAGATCTTTATTGCGCTAAAGCTGGATAGTAATTTAAAAGATGATAGTATTAAAATGAAGCTATAAATCAGATATTTTAAATTACAAATTGACATTGAAAGTTTAATATTTAATACATCAAAATACATTACAACAGTAATGATAAATTTAATACATAATATTTATATTTACATTTGTTTAACTTCTCTTCCCAATCAATATATTTTTTTAAAATAAAAGCATCAGTCAATAAGTTTGTCTATCAATTATATTGTAAAAAGTTTTTGTTTTAAAAAATACTCATTAATTAATCAAGAGCAATCTATTATTAATTACGTCTATTGTTATCATTTGCTATCTGATTATTTGTTATTTAATTTTTTTATGTTTTAATTAATTATAATTTTTAAAATTTATTCATAATAATTTTTTTAATAATTTAAACCTGCTTTGTGGTATTGATGTTGTGTTATTATTATTGGATTAATAAAAAAATAAAACAAAAAAAATATTAGAATTAATGTATATTTTTCTTTTTGTATGTACTCATGATTATATTGATTATTTGTTTTATTTTATATGCACTGACGTTAAAAGCGTTTAAAATCTACATAGAAAATATCACACACATATATAAATAATTGAATAGAAGTGTGTGTAATTAAAGAAAAGTGATCAGCAATTTCATATTGAAAAGTAGCTACAAGTAAATTCAGCCACCGCGCTATGCACACGTATTATTAGTTATCGTATTTTTTTAATTATACACAATTTTACTCAATTATTTACAGTAAAACAAAAAGATAATGTATCCGTGAAAAAAATATAAAATCTAAAATATACGGATGTATACATGGGTGCAGAAGAAAGTTTACTAGAAAAGCCTTTGAATTCTCTTTGAGGCTTCTAAGGCAAATTTTTAATGTCCACTCCATACTTTCTTGTCATTGAAACTATTATTACCATGTGATTATTTATAAAGTGAAAGAATATAGATGAGTACTTACCAACATGCATCAGCTAGTGTAGTGAGTTTTCTTCCTTTTTATATCAGAGATGAAGACCAATAAAATATATGATCTTTCTTTTCAGTTGTTTGATAGTTTTTAACTGTAATTTTAGTTGAATTTTTATGGTGGCATAATAAATTTTGGGTGTATAATTTGTTATATATATATATATATACAATCATGATAAACAAATATAAATGTATAATTTGTTATATATATATATATATACAATCATGATAAACAAATATAAATTTTAGTCATTATTTCCAAAAAATATATAATTATCAACAAAGACATTATTTGGCAAGCAAATGTAGAATATATTAATAGTTTCCTGATTGCAAGACACGGATGCAATTAAATAATATCCTCTTATTTAACTATTTAAAATTCCACATCACTGTTAATGTGTAAAAATATTACATAAATTTAAAAAAAAGCTATCTATTATTTAAATAACATATTGTTGATCATTTTGAAGTTAGAAGAAAAGATGAAGAAACAATTGATTTAAAAAGTACACAAACACTTTAATAGAAAGGGACAAGTAATGGAAGCACAAATAGGATTCATTATAAATAAAATGTGCAAGAACAATATTGTGGAAATTATATATATATATATATATATATATATATATATATATATATATAGGCGAGTCAGCAAATAGTTTACATGTCAGAATGACTAATCATAGATTTGACATTTTGCATAAGAATAAAGATAGACCGGTTTCAAAACATTTTAACTTACCGAATCATTCAATTGATGATTTAAAAGTAGTGATTCTTCAGGAAGGTTTTTCTTCTACAAGGGAGAGGAAACAAAATGAGAGTTTTATTATTTTTAAATTCAAGACCTTAGAACCACATGGATTGAATTTAAACACTGGAACTATTACATCTATGGGTTACCTGGTCTCCTAAATGATTTCTATATGTGAGTTTTTTATGTGAAAATTTTCTTATATGAGGATTTTTATGTAAAGATTGGTTATATGGATGTTTAATATCTGTGTTTAATTGGTATATAGATAAATAATTAGTTATTATAAATTATTGTACTTTGCACTAACTATAATTTTTGATTAAAATGTATAAGTATTTTGGTTTTTAATGAATATTAATGTGAGCACAGCTATTTTTTGTATGTGAGCATAGTCTAATTTTTGTATGTATGCACATATGTATATTTTAATTTTTAATTTTGGATTTTTTATTTTTATTTTGATATTTATTTTAATTTAAATAGAATTTAAGCTTGATTAGGAGGGAATGTAGTTTTTTTTTTTTTTTTTGTTTGAATTTTGTCATTGATTGGGTAGATATTCTGTATTAGATTTTGTGACCAATCAGGGGGGTTTTGTTAAATTTTTAATCTTTTACCAAATCTGTAATTTTTGATTATCGCCATTTTACTGTGTATTTTTTTCTTTCTGATGAAAACCAGTCCTCTGGTTGAAATATAATATTATTTATTGGATTTATAAGGCTTTATATATATATCAGACAAAAAACAAAATTATTTATTCAAAATCATGAACGATATCACAATACAGATAATTCAGGTTAATATTTCAACAAGTTCTTATTGTTTTAAAGAAATAGAGATTTTTATATGGGTGTACAAAATACTTTTGATCAAACCAAAATCATTTTAAAATTGTCATGATAAACTTTAATTCTAAAACTGGTAAACGAATGAAGTTTATTAAAGTATTGTGGGTAAATTTGGTTACAGTGATAGAAATGAAGGAGTACACAGATTTGTGGAATTTGCAGAAAAAGAAAAACTAATTATATTAAATTCTAATCAGAGAATAAACAGGGCAGTTATAAAAGAATTGGGTTGTTTTAACTAACAGAAAATATGTATTTAAAATTGTAATGTTCTTAATAGTTTCAACACAGAAAGTAATTAATGATCTATGAGTAAGATGTATTAAATTTAAATTAGAGAGAAAAAAACTATTAACAGAACAATATTAGCAGTTTATCCATAATCTTTAGAAATATAGGTTAATGAATTTTAATTAGATCTTCAAAATTATTTTAAAATGTTAACATACTCTGAAGTTAATTCATATCTAATTAAAATCACTAAGAATATAGCTTATTTTCTATTATAATTTCAAAATAAATAATTGGTCCAAAATAATCACAATTTACCAGTAAATTAACAAAAGAAGAAATATGAACATTTTTACAAATGTTCCATTAAAAAGAATTGAGTATCTCTTTTTTTTGCAGAACCTTACAAAAGTGTTAATAATGATACAAGAAAATATAATTGAGATATGACAAGAATAGCTATAGAAAAAAATAAGTCTCAAAAATGTAAAACAATATTTAGGTATTGAAAGGAAAGTTGTTTTCATAAAAAAATCCTGAACAAATGGAACTATTTCTAAAAAGAGAACTAATATGATGAAATATTTGGAAGAAATCTATGACTTACTTTAACTTTCAGATAAAATTGGTTAAAAATTTATCATTAATTTCTCAATTTTTGAGGCTTAGGTTATGAGCCCACTAACTAGTATATTATGAGATCATTATTTTCCCATCCAAAAGATAAGAATTCTAAAAATTAATGGTAAACAACTCCTAATAACAGATATATGATTCTTTTAGTTGTATTTATATATTAGACTATTTCCATCAACTAATATGAGTATTGAATGCTTTTAGAAAAACTTAACTTTATTTAAGTATTCCAAATACATTCAACTGTTAGTAATAGCACACAGGTTAATATATGCACAACATTTCGAGAGGTATAGCATGGGAATCAAATTTGAATCCTTATATTCTTGAGAATTAAACTTTAATGTAATGATCTAACCAACTGAGCATTACTTTAAAATTTAATACTCAAGAATCTAAGGTCCTGGTTTGATTCTCATACTAGTACTATCACTGATCAGGTCAGCAATACCTGAAGAATAGGGGAGAATAACACCTCTCAAAATGTTGTGCAGATACTAACCTGTGTCCCATTGCTAACAGTTGAATGTATTGGGAATATTTAAATAAAGTTAAATATTTCTAGACATTCAATACTTATATTAGATGATGGAAATAGTCCAACATATAAATACTATAAAACACCACCACTACAAACCATTATGAAAACATATGATTCTTTTGTTTGTATTTGTATTTAAAATGTACTTGATTGTTAAAGTTATTTTATTTTAACTTTGTATATATTTTAAATTCATTTTTAAATGAATGTTTGAAGTTTTAAGTAAAACTCATACAATGCTTTTATACACAAAGGTTTATTTTAACTATTCAAAAAGTTTATTACTAAAATGAGTTATAATTTATTGAAGATAAATTAAAAATATCTTTGATGCTACTAAGCATATATATATATATATATATATATATATATATATATATATATATATATATATATATATATATATATATATATATATATATATATATATATATATAGATAATTGTTTAATAAAAATTGTAAATTAAAAATTCAAGTAATTTTTTTAATTAAAGTTAAGATATAATTTTTTTCTTTATTCTTTTAAGAACAACGATATTTAACGAAATGCATAAAAAAAACTATTAGTATTAATTTTAGATTATTAAAAAGTCTTAAAGTTCAAAACTAAAAATCTAAAAAAAAGATAAGTTTATATATTTTTTCTTGACAACGATAATTTCCATATAAATACATATGTGCATAATTTGAGATTGGAAGTCTTGGAAAAAAC
The DNA here is from genome assembly GCA_028023455.1 of Epiperipatus broadwayi. Lineage (NCBI taxonomy): Eukaryota > Metazoa > Onychophora > Udeonychophora > Euonychophora > Peripatidae > Epiperipatus > Epiperipatus broadwayi. The sequence goes on along the minus strand of JAQFVV010006371.1, from coordinate 1,630,035 downwards.
TACATTTTATTTAAATTCTAAGTTTTTTTAGACAGCAAGTTCATAGTCAATTCCAGTGATGGGCAAACTTTTTTGGGAGTGGGCCAAAAAAAAAAAAAAAAACAGAAAAAAAATGGGGGGGGGGATATAATTTATCATAAAACGCAATAAAGACAAAAAATAGTATATTTTGAAAATTCTTTAATACTAAGGCAATAAATGAAGCGTGACTGCATTTCTAAAAGTTCTTCATAATGTGGTTTGAATTGGGATGTACTGATTATGAGAAGTGAAATGCTTATCTGCCAGTAAGATTCTAATATAACGCTTTTATTGTAAAAAAACACCTATTCACATATATAGGTTGAAGCAAACATAGTGCTAACTTTCTGGATGTGAGATATCAGATTTGGAAAACTTGGATTTTGACAGAAATTTCTAGAACTTTAATTTTGAGCCATTGAAAAACAATTGTTTGAAATGATAGTTAGATTGCAATTCAATTGATTCAAGCTGCAAGTCCAGACTCACTACTTCCCAGTCCATATTAAAAGGCATCTGAAAATATCTAAGACTTTTTCAATGGCACTGAAGTCTTAAAATCTTTGTTCAAATTCAAAATGAAGTTTTCTCAAGCCATCTTCATAACTCTTAAGCTTGTCTTTATTTACTAGGGTTATTGAATTTAGTCTCAAAAAGTGAGACAAGTCATTCTTATCTAGCTGATTAGCAAACATAACATATAGATTAATACCTCTGAAATGTCCCCAAATATCATTGATAAATATATTTTTTTCTGTGCATTTTAACATTCAACCTGTGCATGTGACAGAGATAATCTGTGAAAAATGTGTAATCCAAAAGCCATGCTGTATCTTCCAACATTTCACACTCCACACCTCTGTTTCTCATGGAAGAATGACACTATCCTGTTTTTCAGCTGCCAAACTCATTCAAAGATGCATCATATACTGAGCCACTTTCTTTTCTGCAATACAGCACATCAGTGTATTTAGATTGCATGGACTCAATAAAATCTCAAAATTGTCTATAAGCCCATGAGATTGAATTGTATTTACAAGCTTCATGATTACATCAATCACAGGTTTTATATTCAAAGCAGATTTATGCAGGGTGTCTTAATGTATAACATCATGTAGGAAGACAACATTGTTCCTAAAGTACTTTTAATTAAATATCCCAACAATTTTAGATTTTTTTCACTGTCATACTTTGTGATACATCAGTTGTAATATTACATATGTTTGTTATGGGTACTTTCAAAGTTGAAAACCAATACAGAAATTCATGAAAAATATCAGATACTGTTATTGTTTCCTTTAACAATTGCATGCATGCCCATTTCTCAGTAATAGAAAAGTTTTTATCAACATCTCTCATGAATAGTACTAACTAAGCAGTATCATTTATATTAATGCTTTCATCCATAATAATGGAGCAGAGTTTAAAGTGACCAATTTTTGATTCTGAGTTTAATGTCAGATTTTTATTTATGGTTTTGACTCTAGAAGTCACAGTTTTTCAAGATACGCTTACAGTTTCAAAATCCTTTTTCTTATCAGGACATAAAACATCATAGATATGAAATCATACAGTGTTTATCAAACTCCCCATCAGAGAGAGATTTATTACTTTTAGCAATGTAGTATGCTACAATATAACCTGCATGTTATGAGAACTATTTATTTTCTTAAAAATTTTTTTTGGTGATTTGATAATTTTTTGTGAAGATTGGCTTTTTGTTTCCTTTCATATTTGAACATTGCTTCATAATTGGAATTCTTATGCTTAGAAGTGAAGTGGTGGAAGATGTTTCTTTGAAGACTGTTATGGCTTTATTGCAGATTAAACATAGTGATTTATTCTTAAGAACTGTGGAAAAATACTTCCAGGTTCCTTCATCTTCAAAAACACAGCACTCTAAATCAACTTTATGTTTTTGGTAGACATTTGGGGATTGAAGTAATTTACAAATATCCATAATAAAATTAACAAGCACCAACAACAATGCTTCTTTTTAATAATTTCACTACTATGACACTAACAATCAACATTTATGAAATTGGAATGTATTAATCTGTCCAATCTTTTCATTCACTGGTAGGTTCCCAGATTGCATACATTACTGAACCAACTACTGTTATTTGATGTGGTCATGTGGACAAGTATTGGCCTCTCTGTTGTTGTCAATATAAACTTGTAAATGGTAAATTCAAATTCTTTTAAAATCGTATTCTATTTTTTTAATTTAAATATAAAAGCAAACAAGAATATTTTAATAATTTATGCATATTTATTAGGGCAATTCCATTTTTTCAGATGTAAAAGTTCTTAAATCAATTTCTATATAAATTATCACAACTGTATTTTGCACATGCAAAAAATATTCAAATTTCTAAGGAAATTTTTACATATGCAAAAAATGGAATACATCCTTAAATGATTTTTTTTTAAAACATTGAAATTGAAAATTTCTATACTATTGTTTTAAAATCTGTGTCAGGCCACATCAAATCTCTAGGTGGGACACATATGGCCCTGAGGCCATAGTTTTCTCACAATAAAGTCCTCATTACTTAGCAGTTAGAAATCATGAAAGTAATGCTTTTTCTTTCATTGATTTTTTAATAGGTTGTTGCTTGAGAAATTTTTATTTTACAACAGGTATTTAGTGACTGGTATACCTTATTGTGTGTGTGTATATATATATATATATATATATATAAAATTCGATGTCTGTATATATATATATATATATATATATATCTAAATATATATATATATATATATATATATTAAATGTAAAAGTATAATACCTGTTATAAAAATATTATATATAATATATAAACAAACAATTTAACAGTAAAAAAAAAATAAATTCTTTAATAGCGCTCTCAATTATGTAGCAATCCTTGTCAGCTTTAACTGAATTTCAAATTTTAATGTAAATTTGAAATTCAGTTAAAGCTGACAAGGATTGCTATGGAAAGTGCTACTAAAGAATTTAAAATATATTTCTTTTACCATATATATATATATATATATATATATATATATATATATATATGGTAAATATATATATAAATGTATATATGTGCTATATATGTTCATGAATATTTTCATGGATAAACAATGTTTATAATTATTTGACAGAAGTTTCATATAAGATTTAAAAACAAATTTGATGAGATTTTCACATGCTTGATCTGCTTCATTTTCTTTCTGAGGCATCTGAGTATGATCAAAAATTTTCCATTAAAATATAAGTTGGAAATCAAATAAAATAGTTTTTTTTTATAAAAAATTACATTAAGTAATAGCTAATAATTCTTCCTTTATTAAAGTTTTTTTAAAATTAATCTGCTAAAAATATTGCCTAAGAACACACTATATGGATCTTTTTAGTTCATTTTTTTAAATATTTTTTTTCATTGTATTTTGTAACAAAAATAGTTACAATTAAATCTTTATTTTATGCAACTTTATTTAATGGATAAATTCAAAAAATGAAATTGTTATTAAAAATAAAATAACAACTTTGCAAGTAAAAAAATGTTATAATAAATTTATCAACATCAAAATTTTATTTTAGCATTCAAACTAAAAATGTATTTAACCTGTAAGGGCTATAATCAATATTACATATTGATATAATTTTTTTAATGCTTTAATTTCATATATATATATATATATATATACACCTGGGTCTCGTTTTATGTGGTAGATAGGTTCCACAGAAAACCCACATTAAAAGAAAATCACACAAAAATAGACTTAACTTACCTTGAAAAATGGGGGATAGGTTTTGTATTTTTCAGAATTCACATAAAAGCAAAGCAACAAGAAAAAATTACTTTAAAATTCACATTAAAAAAATAAGCAAATAAAGTATGACTAATAAAAAAATTCAAATATTTGAAAAAAATTAATACAAGACAAACCTTTTTTACTTTTTTTTATTAACTACAGTATTTAATTTTACATTTTCATACATATTTTAATTATTACCATTGGCGTTCATTTGTAAACTGATAAGAAATCAGATTTGATGTGATGTATTGTGGCTTCTCCTTAAACGAAGTCAAGAATCTCTCAGAAATTATGGCCAAAGAAGCATGTTAGCCACTTTATTTTTATTTGTGTACAACTAGCACCATTTTCAGTCTTGTCCTGTGTTAATGGTTTTCTGTTTCTATATTAAAAAAATGAGATTGTAATCAAAACAAAAAGATTATACATTATCATTAGAAAGATAATTTTCAGTTTATAAAATCTTTTTTTATTTTAAAAATCTAAAAGATTATTTATTTCTGTTATATATAACAAAATATGTTTTAAAAGTTTAAATTTTTTGAATATTTATTAAGATATTTTTATATGTAAGTGTAAATCTATTATTATTATTATTATTATTTACTCATTAGTATAAATAGGTTATTTACATACAGCTTCTGGCCATATTCACGTTAGCTTCTAATATAACATTATATTTTTGATATTAAAAAATAAGCATTTCAAGTCAAAATAAGTTATTAATAATTTAAATTTCTTGATATCTAATAAATATAGTGAAATATGAAAGATATTAAGAAGAAACAGGAATGACATAACTTCAAAATTGCATTAAAATAATCCACATGAAACGAGACCCAGGTTATAATTATCCAAGAATTCATCTCAGTACCTTGCTAAATATGTCTAGTTTAAATTTTATACTCTTTGCCTTTTTTGCTTTAACAGTATCTCATGCTTAGTTGTAATCTAGACAGTTGCAAATTTAAATCTTTCACCATTACACATAAATGTTATAAAAATAAAAAAAAAAGAATAATATTTTGTAAAACCTTAGTTTTTGGCAAAACTATTTCTATACTGAGCTACCCATCAAAGGCATAAAGTTCTTCTTCAGCTGCTTGTCTGAAAAATGAAGGATTTGCAGTAATATAAAATAAAAATGCATTTTATTTAAAGAAGATGTTTGGCAACTATAACTCTTTGAAATTAAATAGTAGAAAATAGACACTAATTGAAGTCTTATTTCTAATAATAAAGGTTTGGATTGAAATATGAAGACACATATAACATAAGCTAGCTATATGAAAGATTAATGAATATGAGAAGTTGTCTGAAAATTATTATAGAATAATCATGGTTGCATTGGAGATAAACAAAACTTTCCAAATTTCCTTCCTTGTTATTTTAGAATGTATATATTAAGCAGTCATCAACTTTTATCTTTCCCATAATTGAAGAAATATTCTTTACACAACTTGTATAAAATATTGCATTTTATTTTAACAGTTCACATTTTCTTTCCCTCTTCTGGAGAATGCATATTTTTTTAAAAAGCACATACGATAAATTTTTCCATAATTTAATTAAAATTATTATTTAATTATTTTTTTTCATAAAATTGCAATAATTTTAACAGTCTGCCAATTAACATAGCATAATTAAATGTCTATTATTGTTAACCTAGCAAACAATTTGGCCACATTTTAAAAGCCAGTTTATTTTACAACTTCTTAACTTTACATTTACTAGAAGTATTTGTTCAGTTTTCTCCCCAAACGAAGAGAAACAAACATAAATAAAAAAAATATTCTGATTAATTGGAGCAAGTTATTTCTTCTGAATAAATCTCATATTCATAAACTTAATTAAAGGTTAGAATAATTCAGCAGTCAGATGCTTAGTATGTAAGGGTTAGTATAAAATAATTGAGATAAATTATAATTATTCAACAATATTTTAGAGTTCTTTTATTCCCATAATTTAATTAAATTTGAAGTTTTTATTTTTAAATTTCTTTTTTCTATATATGATAACTGACAACAATGAAAAATAAAAAAATAAAAAGTCTATTATGGTTTTAAATATAATGTTTTTCACCTGGTTTGTTAGGTAATTTACTTTAAAATAAAATTGCTGAAACTGTACCATTCTTAAGTTAAAATTCCCCCAAAGCATTTAATTACAAAATAGAAAATTCATAATTGAATTAAGACAATATAAAGCAAGATACCTTAAACAATGTTTACCTGACCATGGTAAATGACTAAGATATAAAAATAATAAATTTTACACTGTTTTTTAAAAAAAAATATATAAAAAATTAACACTGTTAAAGATGCAGTTAGGCTGGTTGTCAGCTGAACAGAGAGCAAGAGAGAGAGTCACCACCTACAATGGTAATCTGACTTTTATACCCCATGCTGACATGTGACAAGGTTAATTATTCACATTTAATTACTAGTGAATTCTTAATTAAAAAATGTAAGTTACAGCCAAGAAATAATTACCAAAAATTATATAACTGAAGAAATTCATGTGATCATCTAAGACCATAGACAATAAAATAAAATCAAGTAAAATTTATTAATTAAAAATTTAATAAGTTAAAATAATAAAATTAAACTGAATAATAAATATTTGTGATTATTATCTAAGATAAAATCATGTCATTTTTTTAATGATTTAAACTTACCAGAAGTATTAAAATATTATTTAATTATGTTAACTTTTATTGTAAACATTTGATATTTAAAAATAATTATTCTAACATTTAAAAGTAAGAAACAAAAAATGCTTCTATGCACTCTAATTTCTCATGCACACACATTCAAGGGGAGTTCTATTATATTTAAAGTAACTTTATTTAATGTTAACTAATTTACTAGACTTTAATAACTTTTGCTTGCAAATGAGCTACATGTTTAAATATTTATTTTACAGAAATATTTTAATAAAGCTATGGTTTATAATAAACTACTTAAATATATTGTAAAAGATAAATAGTAACACACGTAATTTTACTAGAAGGCACCATTGGATAATAAATCTAGACTTCTTTCTAAAACAAATTATAATTTAATATTGTTAATTAATATAATATTGAAATGCAACATTTCTAAATTAATAAAATTTCTTTATATACATTTACCAATTTATACAGCAATAAAATATATTCCAAAGAAATATACTAGTTATATATATATATATATTGTAGTTGAGTGAAGTCCCACTTAGCTCTAATAGCTGCATTTCTTGTATTAGTTTAACTATTTTTGTGCAAAAAGTCTCAGCTCCAATAGCTACTATTCCTTGTATTACTTTAACCATTTTTGTACAATTGTCTGATTTAAAAACAAACAAACAAACAAAAGAAATTAGTTAATTAATAAATATGATGTAAAATAATTGGTAATGTAGTTATATATGATAAGTTGATATGATAATATTTGAAAGTAAGCCATATATTTATAGTTAGTTGTGTTGGGGATATAATATATCATTTCTCTCAAAATAAATGTTTGAGTTACTATTTAAAATGATAATAGATAATGTTAACTGTGTCATAAGATATATTTTGTTTTATTTATTTCTAGTTTGTAGCCTAATAACTGAGCTAATATTATAAGTAAGGTAAATAATCTAAAATTGATTTAAAATTAACCTTCAGTTTTCTTAAAACCTTCAAATAATAATTTAATCTTTAGTGTAAATTAGCCTTAACTTGTTAAAAGTTATTTTAATATAATATTCCATAATATTTTTATTTGTAGTCATTAAAAATTATAATTAAATATTTAAAGGTAAATTGGAGGTCAAGGTAAAGGTTTAAATGTATACGTTACTTCCCTGTGTGAAATTTGCATGCATGGACATATAAAAATATTTTATAAATTAGTTAAATTGTTTGTTTGAATTATGTCAACTCATTAAAGAAAAGAAAATGAATAAATAATTAGCTATAATATTAATTTAAAAGAAAAACCAAGAGAATGAATAAAATAATTATTAATTTAAATTTTGGGAGATAAATTCTAAAAATATATTGGTTAATAAATGAGACAATTTTTAATTTTATATCTGTATTTTTTTAATTTTATGTATATTTTTTATATTAATGTTATAAAAGAAACTTTATTAACTCTTTAAATTAAAGGTGTTATATCACATGATAGATATCTAGTTCATTCTGATGTCATTTACTAATCAATCAGTCTTCCAGCTGATTTAAATAAAATAAGTTGTGTTTATTGGTTGTGTAAAAAAATTGACACTGAAATTTGGGAAGGGAATAAGAAAGAAAATTGATATAAGAGAAAAGTTTTATTTTTTTTTTTAGTTGTTGGGTCCTGAATTATTTCTGAAGTCTTACCTTTTTTAGAACAAGTTTAAAAAAATGAAAGTATTAATTATTTTTAAAATCTTATTCTTTAAAAAAAGTATTGTAAGTTATATTTAAGTATTTCATATATACAATGTACAACTGTTAAAAAAATAGGTAACTCATTTTTTGTCATCTAACTTTCAATTAATTTTTAAAAACTTTCATAAAAATGCTAGGAGGAAATTTTACTTATTCTATTTTCAATACTAACTATGTGAACAATATCTTCTATAAAATAAATTTAAAATATATGCAGTTATTATATTTATTGCTAAATTACTATTATTGCACAGAACTATATATATATTCAATTATTGCTAAATTACTATTATTGCACAGAACTATATATATATTCAATTATTCATTACATAAAATAAAACTAAAAAGAAGAAAATTAAAAATGTATAGAGACTTAAAAGTTTAAATATGCTTTTGTTAATTGCATTTATTGCTAATTCAAACCTTTCACATTATATTAATTTTGCCTGACACTCACCAAAACATTCTTCCTTGTGTTAATTTACCTGCTTCTGAAATAATATAAAATATTTTGTACTGCAACTATTTAAGGAAGAATTAAAACAAAGTACTTATAGTATATTAATAATAATCTAAAATGTTTACAAGCTGAAGCTTTTATTTTAATTTGTAATTTAAATAATATAGTTCACTAGTAAAAAAAAATTAGGAGAAAATATTTATGCTTACGTCTATATCTGAAGTTAGTAGAAGTTATTCTAAAGACATTACACATGCTGAATTCTCTACTGATGAAATTGCTTCGACTTTATTTTATGAAAGTACAAAGAAATAACTTGGAAGCATCTTAGTATTTTATATGAGTAAATTTAAAAAAAAATGCTTAAAATGTGTTGTTTTAAAAAAAAAGAAATGAAAAAAAAAATGAAGCTATAATATTGTTTAAGTAAACCTGGGATCCCATAATAATATTATCAGCTGAATAATTTGTTACTTGCCATTTTTTTGTCACTGGCTTCTTCTTCTTTTTCTTCTTCTTCTTCTTCTTCTTCTTATTATTATTGTGTTTTATTATATTATGCTTATTTAAATTATAACACCTTGGAATGAAGAACTGAATTAATTTTAAGGATCTATTGTATATATTATTTTTGGAAATCTTTGCCATGTTTAAGTTAAATATTTTGACCAGAAGCTTTATGCAGAATACCAGCCCATCATATAAATAGTACACATATGTTTAATGGATAGCCAGTGTGGAGAAAGCTGAAATTATGAACTAAAGTTTATTGCATTTTTATTTTTGTTTGTTTTATTGGTTTAAAAAAAACAGGAAAATATTTTATGCTATATTTTTTTTATAAATGTGTGTAATACTGTTTGGTATAAAATATGCCAGATAATTTAATTCATATAATTTTAGTCTTAATGGGTTTATTATAATGAGTAGACATCCTACCATTGTCAGGTAATATTATTATTATTACATTTGATAAGCATTTAATAAGTTAGCTTATATTTTAGTCGTTCTTATCCCATGGAGATTTTCATAGCTCACTATTATCTAATTTGAATGTATGGTATGTCACTCAGTTATATGTAAAACAGATCAAGAGGTTAGCAGAAGGTTTTCCATTAATTTTTTTTATAAATGCTACATTAATAATTATCATTAATATTTTTTATATACATAGTGAGAATTAATTTTCTCACACTTGATTTACAATCTTTTGAATGCCCATTAGCAACTATAGTTTAATATTTAATATTTTATTCTGTGTGCATTGTACTTCTGCCTAGAATTTTTTGTGTTTAATATTCTTAAGTAGTTCTTTTAATTGTTGTTTTGACATAATTTGCCATATTGGTTCTGACATTGATTAATGCACATTGTAATTTAAAATAGTTGAAGATGACTTTAGTCAGTTAAAGTGATGTTGGTATCTTGTTGTTAGTTTAGTATTTATTGGTATCAGAGAGCTTTGGCCTTATTGATTATTACTAGTGTGCTTGATGGAGTAGAAAAAGTCCTCCATCCTTATTTTATTGCTTTTCTATGAGGTGATAATGTTCATTACCTGTGATGAATATCATATATTAGGTATTTGTGTTTTCAGAGATTATAATCACATATTTTGTAGGTGTTTAGATCCCTGGAGAGGATCATATATTTTCTGGTGTGTTTTCCTGTTTCTGATGTACTGTGACAAGGTCCAGGCATCCTTCTTTTGGTGTCAAAGATAGGTATTTTGGAAGCCACCACAGTTTTCCAAAGTTGTTCAGCTCTGCAGAGTATATATGTATTTTTGGCCTTTCATTCATGATGTATTAATGTTATTTTCTACCACACTAGGTGAAGTTGCATGTGTTTTAGATATGTTATGACAAGATATTTTTGTTTGAGAAACTCTGTTTCTTCAGGTTGTGTTTAGCTATTTTAATGCTTAAAGGTATATCAATGTCCGCATTGTGCTCTTATGATAGTTATATAATCCACAAACCATTCAAGGAATAATTTATATTTATTTTTTAAGTATGTAGATTATGCATATGTTTATAAGTTACAATTCACACATACTAAGTAGTTAATATGTTCATCTCGAGTTTTCGCTGAGGGAAATGTAAATCCTTCAATTTTTAATTTGAAAACAATTGGTGTAATAATTTTATGTGGACAAGAATTTCGTAAAGTGTGAGTATAAGTGACCTCTGATGAGTGGCCCATGCATCTAATTTAATTTAAATTTAATTTAAATTTACTTAAGTACATCACTAGCTATAATCCTAAATAATGTAAAAGTAACTAATTATAATTTTAAAATTTATGCTGTATATGCTAGTCCTAGGACAGCTTTTGCTTAGCTTATTGCATTAAATATAAACATATTAGTTTATTATTCTGGTTTCTAAATCTCATCACCGTATTATAAAATGTATTAGTATAAAAAAAATAAAGTTATGTTTGTTAAGCTTATGCTATTATAATGAAAATAAAGAAATTTTAGAACCCATAATATTTTAAGAAGTTTATTTAGACAGATTTAAATATTAAATTAGGCTCTGTTTACTCTTGTAATTATTTTTTATTATTATTAAAATAAACAGTTGGAAAAGTGTCAATGACATATAATCAGTTATTTTATTTGACTGAAATTTTGCAATTTAGTGTAAGTCAAAGAAATATTGTTAGTCAAAAATATTGAAAGATAATAGTGCTATCTTGGCAATGTTTCCCTTAATTTTGTAAATATTTATTATGTTATATTATTAATAATTCAAATTTTGTTATTATTTAAAAAGTTCCATTTCTGTTTTTTTATTTTTTATTTTTTATATGCTATTGTCTTGAGTTCCAAAAGTTCAAAAGTTCACAAAGTATACAGAGTATTTTATACTGGGTTAAGTTATATAAAGCTATGCTTATCATAATGATTCTCAGATTGAATCACATTAACAGATAAACACATATTCACAGATACTTCATATAATGTTTATTTTAAGATTGATTTTAAGTTATTATTATTATTATCTTCTCAGACTGAAGATTATACAATATAAGATGAAGACTATTAGTGAAGATTATTTATTATGTTTCAAACTGCACATTTGTATATTTTTAAAAGTGAAATTCATCTGCATTTAATTTCATAAGTAAGGTTGTCTGTGAGTAGGTGAAAAGGCATAAAAAGTACCCTTGTCCTTTTCCCCACTCGAGTGATGTCCTGAATATTAGGCCATAATTACTTTAAATTTAGATTAATTAATCAAATCTCTAAATTAATATATTTTTTATGCTATGATTTAATGAAAAATAGTTATCTTATCTTGGGAGGCACTCATTGCAAGTGTAGTTCTTGCATCCTATGGTCAGCCAAGATATCACTCATTTGTTTATTTATCCAAGCAATCATTTATTAGGCAACTTTATCTTTTATCTTTCACAAGAGTTTAGTTAAACCTCCTGAGATTGTTTACTCTGTTGTCATTGTTAATATGGTTTAGTGAAATAGTCCTTCAACAAAGTGCCATTTGTTTTATTAGAGTATATGATCTGATAGAAGGCTGACTCTAAAAACTATTAAATAATGATTTAAAATGTACTTTATATTATTTATGTTAGATTATTGAACATGTCATGATAGTTATTTGCATTGGTGTTGGATTTTATCTCTATCTGATTGTATATCTCTGTAACATCATTCATCCTTGATTTTATTGTAACCCCATTGAGTTATGTAATTAAGAGTCTCTAATATATTAGAATAGTAGAAAACATACAGAACATTTCATGTCATCTTCCATTACTCATCTCTCATCTCTTTCATAATCATCTTCATCTTCTTTCATTCTTTCATCATCTCATCTTCCATTCTCATCATCTTCATTTCTCATCTTCATCCTCTTTTTCCCATTTATGTCATTTCATATCATCATCATCATCATTCACCAACCCCCATCACCCCCTCAACCATTGTCATCTCCCAATAGGCTATCATCATCACACCTTTCCCCCTATAAGCCATTTATTAAGGTTACAATTGGCACCTGACATTTAGGCCTCGATTTATATTGTGTAGACCCTTGTTAAATTTTGATGGATCTTTGGTAGGCTTTGCTAACTTTGTTTGGAGTCATTTTTATTGTTGATTCTAATTTTATGTAAAATTTTCAAATTTACTAATTGAGATATAATTAGTCAAGGTAGTTTACTGAACTAATTAGAGCTAATTAAAATTAATATGTATAAAAAAACTATTTGAAAAGGTCAGTATATTATGATAAGTGCAGTCTGGGGATGGTCTTCATACAAGTAAATATTTGATTTTATATTGCATTTACTGATATGTTATGTGATTAAATTATTTGTATTATTTGTTACTTGATGCTTATTGTTTTGTTAATTAAGTGTATTAACAATTTTTTTTATTATTTTAATGTTTGTGAACCAAGACTTATATAAAAAAGAACAAAACTTATAATGGTAGTGATCATGATGTTAAAATGTTCCTTATCGTGACATTATTGCAGTGATTTTGATTGTTTTGATTGTAAGGAAATGTCAAGAAATGAGTACCTTATTATTATTGTTATTGTTAAGAAATATAGTTAAAGTTTAGAAAAGAAAAGTGCCATCAATAGTCAAATGGAAACTATTGAAATTCTTGAAAATTTGGGAGGGTCCCAAGATTTCCCATCATCAGATACTCAGGCCCCTGACCTGGATGATGAGGTGATAGGTGAAGAAGCAAGTTTAAGTGTAAGTAGTCCAGAAATTGTTAGAGTAGAAGAAGGTAGGTTCTCTGACATACAGAATAATATATTAATGGAAATAAAAAGTTGGTTTCAAGGTCAGATGTCAGAGTTGAATTTCAAACTTGATAAATCTAGAGAAGATAGAGAAGAATCTTGGAAAGCTAGAGAAGAATTGAATTTAAAATTAGATAATCAGAAAGAAGAAACTAGAGAAGAATCTAAAGAGACTAGAGAAGAATCTAAAGAGACTAGAGAAGAATCTAAAAAAACTAGAGAAGAATTGAATTTGAAATTAGAGAAGAATAGTGAAACATTGAAAGTCTTGTAATTGCTGTACTCAAAGATGTTTGAAACAAAGAGGTATTCAATAAATTCATTGGACCAGCACTGTTCGACTTCTCAAAGGTAATTTTTATGCCTTGAAAATGTAAACACAAGTTGCAAAATCAACTTTTGCAATCTTTGAATTTTAACATATATTTTAGAGTTAATGAGTTTTCAGATGAAGTAAATTCCTTATGAGTAAGTGTTTGTGCTATATACATAGAAATAGGCTGTATTTTGGGCTGAAAGAAGACAGACACACACCAATTTTAAAGAGCATTAGTCAACATACTCCATGCCAGTTAGACTTTTAAATATCTGGCTAAGGAAAGTGACACTTGCAGCTTGTGCATGGGAATTCTGGTGGAGTTTACTGCAAGATAATTCTGTTAACAACTTAAATGCTGCAGAAATGTAAATCTCTTGAAACAACCTTCTGCTTAGAGAAGATGTCATGAATCTGCTCAGTAAATATCACCACCACACCTGAAATCTATGTGCCTGCATCTCCATTTAAAAGTATAATTAGTAATATCAATTGAAACAGCAGAGCTCTATACAAATTCTTATTTAAATCTTTAAACTCTCATTTAATTGTTAAAGCTATCTAAATATGATCATAAGCTATAATTTGGGAACATTCAAATTGAAATAGATTGTATTTCAAATGTTAAACCAACAAACCTGTAATCTTGTGATTTGCCTACTTACATTCACAATTCTATCCTGTCTAAACTAACTAACATATCATACCACTCATATCTACCACTGTGGTTATGCCTATACTTTCTTATATTAATTATTTAAAATGTTCTTTATTTATTATCTATGCCAATGCCTTGAAACAGCAAGTGATTAAACAATAATAAAATTTAAAGAAGATGAATTTAAAATATATTCCTATAATTATTCTTCAGGTCACCATTAATGCACACTATTTCAATATTCTAAATTTATAATTACAATAATGACTCACTCTATAGCATTTGAAATTTTACTTTAAGGTATAATGAGTATTAAACTAGCCTTGGAGATGATAAAAAATATGTTTATTAGATAGAACATTAATAAGTTTCTTCAAATATATTTTTGCTTCCTTATATTATAATTATTATAGGGGTAGATTGAAACATGTTACCAAGAGTAATAATCTAGTTATCTCGGTAAGTAGCTTATATATATATATATATATATATATATATATATATATATATATATATTGTGACGACCACGTAAAGTCGTCGACACACATATATATTTATTAATAAAATTAGAAAGTAATAAAGGTGAAATAAATTAGTTAATAAATTTTTTTAAAAAATTTAAGGAAGGAAAAGGAAAAATTGAAATTCTAATGTCAAAATTACTGTGGATTGTGTAATAGTAAGAGAAGGGGAGGGGGGCTGCATAAATAAAGAAATGTGTCTCTTTCTCTCTGGTAAATCAAATGCTAGAAAGTTATTTTGTTTATTGTGGGAGAGGGGAAGTGGATGCATAAAAGAAAATGCGTTTCTTCTCTCTTTTAAAAAATATATTATAACAAATTAAAGTAAATGTAAAACGTAAATGTGGAACAAATGAATGAATTGTAAACTTTAAATAAAATAAATGTAATATGTGATATATAAAAAAGAAACAATATGGCCGTAGGTGTGAAAGTCTGTTGGACAAATTAAATTCCATGGACAAAGAAATGTTATCAACGGAAGATCTTGGCCTGATCTGTTAAATTAATTGGGACTTACATTCCGGCCACTAATTAAATAAAGAAACATAATGATAAGAATTGGTTGGAAATCTAAGTCTTAATTAAAAAAAATTTAAAAACAATGAACAAAGAAAGATATTAATAAAATTACAATTTTTGTCTGGCATTGCTAGTAGAGACTTTAGAGAAGCAACAGCTAAAAGAAAATGGAAGAAGTGCATGGCTAGTGGTGTTAAAGGGACGTAGGTTTGGATTCGAGCCATCTCATCACTGACTCGCAATGTAAGATCTTTGCCTGACCTGCTAGAGGGACCACCGCTTCTGTAGCTGTCAATTGAAACTCAACCTAAAGAATCAACCAGCAAACTGGATGAAAATAACCCCACAAACTGAGGAAGTTCATGGAGAACCTAAGGAATCAACAAGCAAAACTGGAACAAAATAACCCCACAAACTGAGGAAGTTAATCAAGAGCGCTCGGAAGAAATACCCATGGGACAATTACAACAAAGCCTAGGTAAAAGCATGCATGCATTTTCATTTATCTACTATTCATAACTAAATATAAAATTAATGATTCGATAAAATAGAACTATATCTACAGGACTTTAAGAACTTTAATATTTGATTTGTTTCATATGTTACTATAACCATGTATTTATAAGTGTGTTTTTTTGTTATTATTATTATAATGTATTTTTTTTATATCAAGTGTGAGTATTATTATTATTAAACATATTTGTCATTAAATTTCGTATCCTTGCTTTATTCTCCTATCACCAAGCTACGACAGGGGGGAAACTGTAAGTAGTGATTAAAGGGGCATACTGATTTGTTTAAGATATTCATGTGCTGCTTGTTCGTGCGGAATCCCAATTCTAAAAAATAAATAGCAGGTGCTGGACATTCGCTAAGTTTCTTTGAAATAGTTTGCTCTCTTCAGCAGCCAAGAGTTTTGGCTGGGAAAAATAACGCCAAGATAATATGTATGTATTGCCTTGGGGTTCAGTCAAGGGTATAGATATGAAGTTAAATTTGTATCTGTATTAGCTCTCTGCTTGTATTGTAACGGCGTTGGTTAAAATAATGAATAAAATAATAAAGAATCTAAGTTGTAAACAATAAATGGATAGAAAATATAAGTTATGAAAAGAATTAAAATATAATAAATAAGTATAATATAGAATAAAATAATCGAAATAAATATAATTGAATACACAAATAATTAAGCAACCGTACAAATAACCATTTCCGTTATAATATATATATATTGAAGCAGTTGGATCTGAGTTCGATCCTAGCTTCATGACATCTAGCCATGAGCCCACTTCAAATCCTAGTACTAACCTTAAATTTCTGATGCAATGGGGCTTTATACGTTCAATCCACACTAATTTCCATAAAGAATAACTTATTTCATAAATGCGTACTAAAATTAATTAGTTTCAGATTTAAATTGATCAATTCTATTAATAAATTCATGATAGAATTATTCATGAATTTATATATTATAACTGCATGGATTGTGCGTATATATTTGTAAATATTTAAATATATATAATTGTTTAAAAGTTTCATTGTGTTGGGAATGTTTGATTTTAGTTTTAAATAATTTGTTAAAGTTTTATTGATTAAAAGCTACATTCTTTCGATAAGTTTTCAGATTTTCCCTTTCCAAAAAACAACAGTTAAAGTTTTATTGATTAGGAAAAAAGATAAGGATTTCCTAATTAAAATCATTTTCTGATTTTTTTTTAGATTTCATTTTCTAATTAGAAAATGAATTCAAGTTAATGAGTTTGAAAGCCTTATCGAATGAATGTATCTAAAAACAACCAGTAAATTTAAAAACATTGATAATGAAAGAAGCGCTAGCCTGTAGGCATCAGAGGACAGATATATAGCACTGAAAAGTTTGGAAAAAAAAGCCATCTTTGTTGTAGAGAAGTGCAGTAAACTCAATGTGTTTTAAATAGTGTTTCGATTATGGTGAAGGGCTAGAACATCAGGAATCTGGCTACGGTTCCTGAAGCCCTTTGACAATCTTCAATGAAGCTTCTGAATCTTTCCAAACCAGATCATGCTGCTAAAATTGTGAAAATTCATTAAAATACTGTTCAAGTAATCGACCTAATGGTGCCTATGTTTTTTACCAACCTGGACATGTAACCTAAGGGAACCAGCCCTGGAAAAAATGGGTAATATATTTCCATAATGAACCTTAAGCTTTCTGGCCAGTTTCCAAACTTTACTTTACACTCCCTTTAAGAGCTCTTCTCATTTATAATGTAATAATCTTTATAAAACCTTTTATTTATGCTATTTTAAATTAGTAATTCTCTCAATCTCTAGTCTTTAAATTTAACTTTCCTTCCCTCTATGGCGTTTCATTTACTATACTATATATATATTTATTGTGTGATTTATTAATGTTGTTTATTTTAATTATATGCCAATAATCCTTCAACTCGATGAGCCCTTTGTTCTCTTTGCCTTACGCAGATATTAAATCTGATAATAATTTTCACCCATTAGAGCTAGATTTACCATTCTATCAATTATCGAGTCAAAAGAGATTATTAAATGTGTGTGTTATTTTTATAATTGGCTAATAATAAATTATTAGCTCCATTTTTAATCTATGCCCCAGCTATTTTTTGTATTCACCAATATGTATTTATTCATATCTAATCTTAAAATGTTTTTATTGCAAAAGGGCCAATAAAGGATCAAATATATTCTAATTCAACTTTGTTATTTAAGATTCAGGAAGGGCACAATGATTGGGGCATAATTAATATGATTTACAAATACTTTAAAATAGTTTTCATTAAAAGCTCGTTTGACTTTAATTGATTGATCAAGTCATCATGTAGAGCATTCTATATGGGTTTTAGTATTCAAACAATGACTATCAAGTCATCATCTTCAAACATTGCTGACATAGGGCAGTCTTCCACTCCATTAGGCTGGTCAATGATCATATTTCTGTTATTTTAAATTATCGAGGAAGAAAGCACTTCTTCTCCTGTTCATATTAGTCAAAGGGCATAAGACTTGTCAGATGCAAGCCACCATAGGACTTTGATTATCGACTAGCTATTATCTTTCAATTTCATTTTATAGCTCATAATTCATCAGCATCATTACCTCTCTGTTCCAGTAAAGCCCGCTCTGATGCTCGTAATTCACGATGAACTGATTTCAATTAAAGTCGAACAAATTCTCAGTTATATTTAATTAAATAAGTTTTCCAATAAAGATTAAAGTTATGCCCTAAAATACGTATCTTGCTTTTCATGAATGGATTTGCGAATGTGAAAATAAATCTCATATTCTTTTGTATAAAATTAGAGTAATAAATTCCTTTACTAATGAATACCATTATCTGCCTTTTATTTCTTGTTGGGGGCATAGACATAGACTTTCAAATATTGCATAATATTCATTGGCATATAATAAGGACCGCTACACATATTATAATTATAAACTTTGTTTAAGGACTAGAATTAATTAATATAATCATTATTTAAAACTCAAACAAAACAATCTATTATTATTAAATATTTTCTAAACACACTTGGTTTCTTAGTGCTTAATTCTTTCATAATTATTTTAATGTTAATACTAGCTGTCTGTGTTGGCAACCTGAACATATACATATGATTGGATTTAAAATTATTTTAGTCATTTATTATCAGATATTAATGTAAATGCAGGGGTCTCTGATCCTCACCAACTGTTGAGATAGTTTCTTGGCACATAGCACTGTGCCGTCGATTTAGATTTCTACTAATCTGAGCTGTTGAGTTGGGTTTGAATTCAGTTTGGTTCAGCTGAGTTTGGATCTGACTTGTAGTTTAGGTGGTGGATTTTTTGGCTGGTACAATATATATATATATATATATATATATATACATTTTTAAATATATATATATATATATATACATTTTTAAATATTTTATATTTCTTGCTTGGTAGATTAGATATTAAATAATTAACATTTTGTTGCCTCTTCTCAAGATAAGACTTCAGTAAGGACATCCCAACTTATCTTATTTTGGGGAAATGCATTAGTGAACCCTGAGTTTTAGGCCAGGGTAACATATAAGACACTCCATCCCTCAAACATTACATATTCATGTTATAAGCAGTGGAATGCTCAGGCCTGGGGTACTGGCATTAATCACAAGAACCCTCAAATTAAATAATTTATCTGCAGTGCCATATTTACTATTAATATTTGCCTGTTTTATAGCATGTTGGATGATCTGGAGAAGCCAATTGTTTTCTTCCATAAATTAATATTCAACATAAGTCTAAAATACACTATGATTTCTTAATCTACTTTAGCAAGCTGATTTGTATGCTCATTATCTTGTACTTATATATATATATATATATATATATATAAGTACAAGATAATATATATATATATATATATATATATATATATATTGTAAAGGGTAGCTTACAATGCACACATTCCTACAAAAATCAAGCATATTTATTGAACCCAACCCATTTGGAATTTATATTAATAATGGGAAGATTCTTTGTTTGTTATTTATTACATATATACATATAATGCACAATAGATTATTTTATTATAAAATAAAATATGATCAATATTTTAGAAAGTAATATTGTATATATATATATAAATAAACTATTTGATTAATTAAACTGTAATATATATATATATATATATATAAACTATTTGATTAATTAAACTGTAATATATATATATATATATATTAATTTGAATATTAATTTATAGTTAAGTGATTTTGGGATAGCCTGAAGTTAAGTTGGGATGGGCATGTGTGTGAAAATAAAACTGATATCATTATTATTTTTTTTTATTTGTAATAAATAAAATGTATTTAAACAATACATATAAAAATTTAAATTAATTTAAACAATAGGCAGTTAAAAATCATAGTGTTCTTGGAAATCTACGCGCATGAAATGTATAAAAACAAAAAACAGTTGACAAATCATTCTTCTTATTGTTATAGCACCTGTAATGAAAGACAGCAATTAAAATTAAATTTAGAATGCTAAAATGGAGTTTTACTTTTTCTTTTAGTAAATTATAAACATTTTAAAAGTCAAATGCTGTAACTAAAAGTTTACCAAATTCAGAGGAAAGAAAATGAAATAAGAAGTAAGAATAATTGATAAATTCTTAAATAATTAAATCGTGTTTTAAAAGTTGTTGGAGTAAATTTGAATATATTAAATCTTTTCAAAAAGAATAATGAGAATTAAGTCTGCTGAAAATTGAAAAAGAAAAAAAATGAAATAATTTTCTTAATATATATGTAAAGCACTTTAATACTATTGAATACAAATATATGATTATAAATAATTATTAAATTGTACTTTAATATGAAAATGGGCTAGAACAAAACATGCAATAATGAAATTAAAATCATGATTTAACATTTTATGTATACACACATTAAATTTTACAAGATTATAATGTAAATTTGTTCAAACATTGTGCGTGTTAATTTTGCATTTTAAATCACATTCTGTTTTTGCTTTTTAAAAAAGAACATAATCAATTATTAATCATTTAGTGTCTGCAAGTTTATTTTTAAAAGGTGAGTAATAGCAGTGGGTGCAATTAAATTTGACAATTAAAAATTAAAATCTGATTTTTAATTGTAATTAACAATTTAAAAATTACTTAGCAACTTGAAATTAATGTGATGTAAAATGAAATTTGATTTTTAAACGGAATTGAAAATTAAAAAATTAAAAACAAAAATAAGAATTTAATTTTTAGTTGTTAGTTTTAATTAAATTTTCCCCAGCAGTGGTGAATAAATTTCTTTTTATTTTCATAAGTCTAAGTTCATAAACATTTAATAAAATCATTGTCTCAAAGATTAATTACTAATTACGTTGTCAATAGAAAACCATTAACACAACATGAGAGTGAACTTAGTGCTAGTTGTATTTCCTTTTGTGAGAATCTGATTTTTTACCAGTTTGCTAACGAATGTGTTTTTCACCAAATAGCGAGAATAATTAAAATGTGTATAAAAAATGTAAATTACTGTACTGTAAATTATGCATAAAAATATATTATTTTGAATAAAATTAAATATTATAGTTAAAAAAGGTTTGTCTTGTATCAATTTTTTTCAAATTTGAAATTTTTTTTAGTCATATTTTATTTCCTTATTTTTTTTGCACGAATTTTAAAGTAATTTTATGTTGGTGCTTTGCTTTTACGTGAATTTTGAAAAATCACAGACCGCACCCCCCCCTTTTCAATGTAAGTTACATATATTTTTGTGCGATTTCATTTGCGCATGTTTTCTGAGGAACCTATCTATTGTGTAAAATGAGACCCAGGTGTACAGTAATTAGATATATATAAGGTATAACTTTAAAAATTTTATCCATTTAGGAGTGCTTTTGACCACCTTTGTAGTCTTTGTCAATGCACACTTTGAAAGTATAACCTTTCCACAATTCCATGATCTTAATGTTTTCTGCCTGTATGTTAATTAAGTCTTGCAAACAAGACTTAATTAACAGACAGATGCAAAAATTATGAGGATAGTCGAAAGCGCTCCTAAGTCAGTAAATTTTTTAAAGTTATTCATTACATATATCTAATTACTGTATTTATAAATATTCAACTATAAGATTATATATATATATATATATATATATATATATATATAAATCTATATAGTTGAATGGACCGGTACAATATATATATATATAAAGTAGAAGTAAATAATACAAGACATTATTTAATAATATGAGCTAACTATAGATTTATAATATGAGAATATATAAAAAACTTTTTCATCAAATACTTTTGGTCTCCTCAATGCAAATATAATCTATCTAAACTTTTAATTTACATTACATAGATAGTGAAGTCTATTGTTTATATATATCAGCTTTACCAATAACTCCTAACAAGCTTTTGTATACATAAACGTCAAGAGAGATAGAATTCAATATCTCTTTCGATGTCTCCACCTTCAGACCAGCTGATTTCAAGCTAGTTGGCTATTGTCAGTGAAAGGTAGGGACTAGAAACTAGATCTAAACACTAACTCAAAAAAACAGCATTTATGAAAAAAGTTTCTATCAGTTTAAAAGCATGAATTTTTCAGATACATAAATATCTTCAAATCCAGCCAAACAAACTAGATAGCTATATGGGTCTGAAATCAGTTCAGTTTCACCATATAGTAAAACCCTCTGCAATATATATCATTGCAAAAACCTTCATGAGTACATTTATGATAAACAAAACAAGTTATCAATTTCATAACTTGCCTTCAGCTTGTATTTTATGATCACTAGATGGAGCTTTACCAATAACCCCTAACAAGCTTTTGTTTACATAAATGCTGAGAGAGATAGAATTCAATATCTCTTTCATTGTCTCCACCTTCCGACCAGCGGATTTCAAGCTAGTTGGCTCTTGTCAGTGAAGGGTAGGGACTCGAAAGTAGATCTAAACACTAATTCAAAAAATCAGTTTTTTTTAAAAATAAGTTTATATCAGTTTGAAAGCATGAATTTTTCAGATCTGTGAAATTTATAACTTGTTTTGTTTATCATAAATGTACCCTTGAAGGTTTTTGCAATGATATATATATATATATATATATATATATATATATATCTGCAATATATATATATATATATATATATATTGCAGAGACTTTTACTATGTGATGAAACTGAACTTATTTCAGACCCATATAGCTGTCTAGTTTGTTTGGCTGGATTTGAAGATTTTATATATCTGAAAAATTCATGCTTTCAAACTGATAAAAACTTGTTTCATAAATGCTGATTTTTTGAGTTAGTGTTTAGATCTAGTTTCTTGTCTCTACCCTTTACTGATGAGAGCCAACTAGATTGAAATCAGCTGGTCTGAAGGTGGAGACAATGAAGCTGAAGGCAAGTTACGAAATTTATAACTTGTTTTGTTTATCATTATATATATATATATTGTAACGGGATGGGGGTTGGGTGTTGGAAATGGAAGGAAAGGAAAAGTTGAACTGGTGTGTGCCAAAAGTCATCGTCAACACCAATTAAATACAAAATCAAATAATTTACAGAGTATAATAAGTAATATATATTTATAAGCATGAGATTAGAAAATCTCTGTGAACATTGAGAGATCATCCAGCAACTATAAATCCATCAGCATTATAATTTAAAAAATAAGTACAAGTAAATATTTGAGAAAAATAACCATCCATCATCAACATTGATGGGAATAAACAAATAAGTACAATATATCAGAATAAAATCAACAGTCCATCTTGTGACTGGATTGGAAATGGGTCTTCTGTAGACCAGGCTACCTATCGAGCCTTTGCCAGCTTGGGCAATTATTTAAACATAACTTGGATGCACCAGCATAGTGCCCATCCATTAGAATACATAAGCAGAAAATCTAAACAATAATGCTGGGACATCAAAATATGTTGATCATCATCAATCCTCAGGCCACTTGTACTGGCCAACTATAAACTTAAATTTTTAATAAGACTAAAGTAAAATAAAAGATAATAGTGTATGGGCTTTAAAGAGTATCCTCTTTTGCACCAACCAGGATGATGATTGATCATCTCTGGATGCCCAAAGCACTCAATAACCATCCCCATTTATATATTCATCCCATGCTCGAATCTAGCCCAGAGAACACAAGATCTATTACTGTATGTGAACAAGAGATGATGGAATACAATTTTAAGAATTAAATAAGTTTATTAATAACAATAGAAAAAATGGTATTTAAGGTCTTATAGGTTAATGATTCTGATTTTGTAAAGTATACAAAATTATGTACACAACTAAAGTTATTACATTGTTTTACAATATTTCTCAATCAGTTTCTACAAATGCATATATATATATATGTACACAGACGTGCATTTTATAATATATAAGGAATATTCAATAACATAAAAAATGATTAAAATTTATATATGTGTTATAATTGACAACATATGCACATATACATGTGTGTGTGTGAAATAACCTATTTGACTTGCTACAAAATAATTATCAAAATCTTAAATTATATAAAATGCAATAAATGATTAAAGTTTCAGTTAAATAAAATACATTTTACATACTAGATTTACTGAAACACGTATATATAATTTGCACAGACGTGCAAAACATTATTTTATCTACATAACATTTGTATTTATCACAGTAAAATTATTAAAGATTATTCTCGCAATTTAATCCTCTTTGCTGAATAATTTTTTTTCCCTTAAAATAGTACTATCAAATTTTTAACAGTTAATTGATTTAAAATGTCTTTCTTTTTTCTAGTCTAAAAGATTTTTGGAAATCTTTTCTTGATTATTAATTATAACTTTCTTTGTATTTTTTTTCTTTCTAAATTATAAATATAACTTTAAACAGTTTTTTTCTTTAATAAACGATTTTAAACTAATATCGTTTTATATATTTCTATCAGTTATAAACATGTCATTTTACTAAGGAAATTGTTTAAAACTTCCTTATCATATATAATGCTAGTCACCACCAGCTGTATATATTGTTATCTGTGTTTCTCTGCCTTTATCTGATGCAGCATATGTGTAATTAATTCGTCAGCAAGCTGGAAGACTTTTCTTGATGAGTTTGGTTTTTAGTGACTGTCATAATCAGAAAAAATGTAATCCATGTAAAATGTTGGTTTTCCTTTCAGTCTAGGATTGTTCCAGACAAGCAGCTCTCTTGGTTTGATAGATTTCAGGCAATCAACCATCCTCTGCACGTTTAAGGCTATGAATTTCAACACAAAGAAGTATGTCATTTTCTCCATGTGAATTCAAACTCCTGTAAAGGAAATATTGGCAGCTCCTGAATCTAATGTTCTGCCTTCAGCAATATTAGTTCATAGTAGCTATTCTGTCAACTCTATGGTCAGCTAAAACCAACTACTGCAATCTTCAACAAGCTGCAACAAAATATTATAACCAACTCTGCAGCTGACCTGTTCTTTTAAAAAAAACACTATCCAGACTGGCTGATATTTTTTATCAGCTCTTTTTATAAAATCATCTGAGGTTTTATAACAACACCTTGATTAAAAACAGAATTTTATTTTTAGCTCTCTAATCCCTTTGAAACATATACTAGTTTTAATTAATTAAAAAATTTTGAAAACAATATTGTGTTTTTACATTTCACAATCAGAATAATAATAATAATAATAATAATAATAATAATAATAATAATAATAATAATAATAATAATAATAATAATAATAATAATAATAATAATAATAATAATAATAATAATAATAATAATAATAATAATAATAATAATACAATATTTATATTTATTCAGACCTTTTAAAAGTTTAATTTATAAAACAATTTTTATTTTAAATCAGAGTTATTATTTAATCCTTGATTTATTATTTTATTTTAGGAAATATAAAAAAAATATCTACAAAAATTTATTCTGTGTTTATTTCTACTTTTCCTTTATTTTCCATATATATATATATATACACACACACTATATTATTATGGGTGTACCATGTAACCCAACCGGTTACAATATATATATATGGAATCTTATAATTGAATATTAGTAAATACAGTAATCAAAAATTTTAAAAAGTACAAAAATTATAATTGTCACTTAGGAATGCTTTCAACTATCCTTGTAATCTTGTCAATTAATACTTTGAAAGGCTAATTTTCCTATAATTCTGTGATCTTATTGTTTGCTGCCTGCCTATTGATTAAGTCCTGTTTATATTTATATATTAGCATAGCTTCTTTTACTTTCCATTTCAAGTTATCTCTTTCAATTTGCAATATTTTTACATTATTATGGTTGAAATTAAAACCATATATACATGATTCATTATGGTCATAAAAATGGAAGCTAATACATTATTATCTTTGCAATTTTGTTTTGTATTTTGAACCCTTTTAAATAAAAGCAAGTGCTCTTTAGTTTTTTCTCCAATGTACATCTTGATTCCCCTATTTATCCACTATTACACCTACATATCTATTCATAAATGGTGCAATTTTTATTTATAAATGAGGTTTCATCTATAGAGTTATTTATTAATTTATTTAATGTAGGAGGTGCATAAAATGCAATGTCACATATACCTTTATAAATTTTTCTTAAGAAATTTTCTTGTATGATTCAAAATATATGCTATTGATATGCAAATTTTTTTATTAGTAGAAGAATCAACCTTATCATTAACATTTTTATTTTTATATTTCGTATTAAAACTTTTAATAGTATTATAAATATGATTGTAATTATAGCCAACATTCAATAAATCATTAGAATAAATTTCAATAATTTTGCCTTTCTCTGATGAATATTTACAAAGATTATTATTTCTAAATAAAAAGGATTTCAAACATAGTTATATAGTAATCTAGCTTACATCTATTTTTAGTTATCTTAAGATCGAGAAACTGAACACACCTTAAATTTTCATCCATTTTGATCCATTTTAAGCCATTTATATTATTTAATTTTTTAAACAATTCTTTAATTATATTTGGCTTGCTGCAAACAGAAATATCATCAACATATCAATAATAAAAGGTAATATTTTTTTTGATAACATTTCTTTTTCAAAATACTTTTCTCCTATGTAGAAATTCCAAAATTACATATTTGGACAACTGTAGGGAGACTCATTGCCAGCCATTACCCATTTTATAAAGATCTTTCTTAAAACTGCATAAATATTTTTATCAATAAAGCTTAATGTTTTTTTTTTCATATGTCAAATGTATTGACCAGGAAGCGAACCCGGTCGAGCTGCTTGGAAGGCTATTTTCACATTAATATTTTATTAAATTTAATGCATCAGAAATAGTGTCAATAGATGCCATTCAATCAATTTCACTTATGACTAAAGTACATATTACATCATTAACATTAATGATAATATCATATATTTTACTAACAAAATCAAATGATGAACATATGATATATTTACCAAAACTAAGAATTTCTTGTAGCATTTTCTCAATTAATTGACACTTTTCATAATACCCCCCCCCCCCAATCGACCATTAACCTTAATGGTTTATTATCTTTATGAAGTTTTATATTTGAAAAGATCCTGGGACATATTGCCACAGAAAAATAAATCCTATAGTAAGTAGAATTGTCAATCACATTATTTTTCACTTTTTTAAAAATATTATTGCTAAATTGAATATGCACATATTCTATATTTATTTTATATAAGGGATTCAAACACAGACTTTCACATGACCCTCAACTCTCCAAACCATCTCATATTGCTGACCCACCTGATCACACACAGGTTAAAAAGATAAATAATCACCAATATACATATTTCATGCTAAACAGCAATCATCAGTTGATCCAGATTACTATCTCCACACACATACACAATCAATGTTTAGCTTTATATTAAAATAGCCAATCTTCATACTTTAATGGACATACTTCAAACTATTCCAATCCACAACTCTTCAACTGTCCATTTTATGGGCTTTGAATGTTGCAGCTAATTTCACCATGTTCAACAGTGTCCCATTTAATATTCAACATTTCTTTGTGTGATCTTCCTTTAGTTGCAAGTGATCTAAACTTGTGTCTAATTAAAATGATCAGAATTGTATGGTAGCCTGGGTCAACAGTTAGGAGATTCTTCACACCCACCACTTTTAACTTCCAATGCTTGCCTTGACATATAAATTTACAACCTCCTGGGAATAGGTCCATAATTCTTTAGTTATATCTGTCATAATTGTAAAATCTTTTAAAAAAATTTATTCACATACACACATTCATTCTAACTTCAAAAAAATTCAAGTTTTATTTCAGTTAAAAATTATCAAAAAACTGAGAAGAATATGATGTTTCTTGATCTTAAACTCAGGAATAAATAGCCAAAAAACTCATAAAGCTTATTAATGCATATGTCAGTATCTCATTCAGGTTCAAAAAATATGTGAATAAGCATACACAATAGCAGATTATCATTCCAAGAATATATGGAGGGGACATTAGGAATTTATCTTGCTTGGTTTGTTTAAGGCTTCAGAGAAGAATCAAATGGTCTCCTTTTAGTTAATAGGGAATGCCTATTGGTAACTGAAGTTTAAATATAAGCAGAAGAAATATCAGTAAGAATTTTTTAATAATGTAATACTTTACTTAAGAAGTTTAATTATATATATTAAAATGAAATATATGTATTCACTTTCTTTTTTACAAATACTAGATTATAATTCCAATCTTTTTAAACTTTTTTCGGAAAAATGTAATTCAAAAAATAAATGCTTACAACAAGCTTTTCTTACTAGGCATGTTGTATACATTTATTTTTAAAATAATAGATAAATAGAAACTGATAATAACAAAATGCATAAATTATAATATCTAAATGATATTACTTTCATTAAGCATATAAACTAAAATATTAAATAATGTTTTCTTTATTATTTTTCTACATAATAAAAAGTTGAATTAGCAAATGGTGTTACAGGGAATATTACAGATTGACTGTAATTGAAATTCTATAAATATACACACTGTAATAGTCCCAACTCATGAATATATTTTCCACATTGATTAAGATACAATCATAACATATGTAAAGATAATTTGGAAAATTGCATCACACTATTTCCAGCTACAATAAAACATAATTATAAGTTAAATCTCCAACTATGTTTAACTTCTTAATCATTGAAGTATATTTCATTTCTTTATTTTTATAATAAAAAAAAAAATTTTGAATGATTTTATTCTCCATAGACTTTATGATGTCCGTGATAATTACTCAAGATAAAACAGACAATATACAAACATATTGATTATTATCATTTTGATCCATAGATAAATATATTTTCCACATACAAGTGTATCCTCCTTGTGAACTGACTTTTGGGAAATATAATATTATTACTAAAAGTTCTTTCCATAGCAAGATAAATAAACAAAAAGTACTTTTTTCTAATATAAAACATGTAAATGAAAATCTGTATTTTGATAACTTCTCAAAAGACATATCCAGCACTGTAAAACAAATAAAAACAAATGCAAATATTAACAAAGCACAATTCATATTATTTACCACAAATCATTATTAAAGGATAGACTGATCTTCATGGTAAACTAATATTCTATTCAAAACAAGTATGTTTTAAAGCATTATCACGTTCATTAAGTAAACAGAATGTCATTGCAAAATTTGACTTGACTTAAAAAGTGAAACACATACACAATTAAAATATCAAGCATTTTTATCCAATTCTGAAAATCCTATATTTCTTAATCTTAATCACACTATTATACTTAACAAATATTCATAATTTTTCAATCAGATATGGAATAATTATAAATATATACATTTATTAAACTAATTTTTAATTGATTTAGAACTTACAATTTTATAATAAATAGTTATTTTGTAAATTGTATATTTATGAATAAGAACAAACTAAATTTTAGGCTTGCCAATCAGATAAAACATTACATCTTTTACAATTTTGTATATCAATAGGCTGTTTTAATTATGCTTTTAATTTCAGAGGGTTGATATATTTCAAATTTTAAACAAATTTGGAAAATGTAAAATGGATCCTTCTTATTTAATTGAAATAAATAAAAAGTCACATGACTTTATTGCTCAGAAGTTTATAAGAAGGTTGAGAATTGGAACAGGAATTGATCAGAAGATCTAAGTTAGCTCCAGAGGGCACTTGGCCACTGCACTATGCATAAAATATTAAAATTTCATAAAATATTAAAATTGAGAAAAGACATTAAAATAAGACTATATAACACTACACAGCTAAAAAAGTTTACATTCCTTCCATAGCATAAGCTTGTGGTTAAACACCTGTAGAGGTCCCTATTATCGTATTTTACACGCATATTCTCGAGGTTATAGCCTCATTGAATATTATTAAACTTTTATGAAAATGTTTCAAAATATTATTAAGAAATAAGATAAAATAAATAATACACTCTTTTCAAGTTGTTCTGTCATTATTTCGAGAAACATTTCAATTTTGTACATACAGATTTTAAGAATAATACTATAGTAAATCAACCATGACATTTGAAAAAATAACTGGTTATATTTTGTATGATAGGAAATTCAATATTTCCTATTCATTATACTATATTTTGTTTTATTATTAGGGATTACATTTAAAATAGAATTTTTTTTAAACATTATTTTAAAAATCAAAGGCATATTTTGTCTACTTGGTTTGTATTATTTGACACCCATATGAAAACATTGTTTTAATAAGCTACTCAATGATCATAATTTTGACTGAACTACCATATAATTTTTCACTTTTATAATGGTGCATGCACTTTTAATTGACAACACTTTTTATCTCCCTTTATTTTACTTTTTACATACATTGGGACATAGGCTGAACTGTCATAAGACTGTCCCAGGAATTAAACAAATCAATCTTTCTTATTACTATTACGATTCTTATTTTATTAACGTACAAGCAAGGCTAAAAACTTTGAGAGAAGCACCTTAAATATGCTTATGTGTCAGCCAATCAGATGTAATAATGACTGCATGTGGAACTCTCAATTTAAGAACACAAGCCAGAACACAAGAAAAAAATAGGTCCTTCTGGTTTGTGTTCTTGAATTGAGAGTTCCATATGCAGTCATTATTACATCTGATTGACTGTCGCATAAGCATTTTTAAGGCATTTCTGTCAAAGGTTGTAGCCTTGTACATTATTATTAGATATCTGCTAGTGATTAATAAATTTATAGATTCTTATTTTACTAAAATTAATCAACTTTACAGATTCAATTGACCAGCAATGTTTTTAGAGCTTTTTGTTATTATTTAATTTTGTCTTGAATAAAAATAAGAAGCTTTAAAGAAGATTTCTGATCAATTGGAACTGGAAGGTTGATTAATTTTAGTAAAATAAGCATTGTAACAGTAATAAGAGAGATGGAGTTTGTTTAATTTTTCATAAATTTTATCAATGTATATAAAAAAATATAAGTTAATTGTACCAAAAATGCAACTCTTAACAAAACTAAGTAGGTAAAAATTTTTTTTTTTAGTATAAATTCTCCGAATCAATAAATTTCTTACAAAAAAATTAAACTTGGTATATTTTGAATGATTAAAACTTGCATATTAAAAAAAATAATAATTCAACCCTTCTGGAAAAAGTCAGATAAAATATGACTGCTTTTAGTTTTATATTTAATTAATATTTTTAAATATTTATTGAAATAACTTGCTCATCATTTATACCATTACTGCATTTAAAATAATTTTTATCTTTATGAACAAAAGTCGATTTCTAAAAATAAATGCAACTTTTAATTAATTTAATTTAAAATGTTAACTTGTTCACTTGGTATGTTAACCTATTTACCTAAATGTGAATGTTTTATTAAAAAAAAAAAAAACTTAAACTAAAAACATATTTAATAGACAAAGTGTAATTATATAATTATTTTATTTCACATTGATATATTCATAAATAATTTAATATAATGGTTATATATACATACATTTTACAATTACTTACAATATCAAATTATAGTTAACAAATTTTTCTGTTATTTATTTCTCCTCCGGCCTTGCGTAACTCTCTCTTTTTAACTTTTGTTCTCTCTATAACTTTTTCACTATGGGCAAAGTGACCATTTTGTTACTTATATAATATTAAAAAATTAAACATTATCTAAACTCTCCAAGTGCTATCCATATTTAATTAAATTTATTTAAATGTCTCATAATGTAACAGTCTAAATGCAAAGCAAAATAAAATGAAGTCATTTTAATTTAATTAAATAAGAGATTTTATTAAATTTAATATATATGTGTCACTTATAGAGTATCTATCTATCTATCTATCTATCTATCTATCTATCTATCTATCTATCTATCTATCTATCTATCTATCTATCTATCTATCTATCTATCTATCTATCTATCTATCTATCTATCTATCTATCTATCTACCTATCTACCTACCTATCTATCTATCTATCTATCTATCTATCTATCTATCTATCTATCTATCTATCTATCTATCTATCTATCTATCTATCTATCTATCTATCTATCTATCCATCCAATCACCCACCCACCCACTCACCCACCCACCTACCTACCTACCTACCTACCTATCCATCCATCCATCCATCCATCCACCCACCCACCCACCCACCTACCTACCTACCTACCTACCTATCTATCTATCTATCTATCTATCTATCTATCTATCTATCTATCTATCTATCTATCTATCTATCTATCTATCTATCTATCTATCTATCTATCTATCTATCTATCTATCTATCTATCTATCTATCTATCTATCTATCTATCTATCTATCTATCTATCTATCTATCTATCTATCTATCTATCTATCTATCTATCTATCTATCTATCTATCTATCTATCTATCTATCTATCTATCTATCTATCTATCTATCTATCTATCTGTCTGTCTGTCTGTCTGTCTAAAGTAAACAATAATTTTAATGATTTTTTTTTATTGTAGAGAAAAGTATTTTCTATAATCCCTCATAGAGGAACTTATTTTTAGTAATTTTCCATCTTTGTTTTATCTTCTAGCCAAGTATAGCTAGATAACCCATTATTGATCATTGTTAAATCATTATCTGAGTTAACTATGGATCAAAAGATACCTGATAAAAATGCAGTCTTTTTAAAAGAATTTCATTTGGTAAGAATTAGAACCTAAGTCATAGAAAAAGCAAAGACGTGCACCGCCTATGCCTCGCAAGGCCATTGTATGCATGTATGTATGCATGATAAAATTTTCCATATTTTTACTTATTGATTTCTAGAACAAAAAATAGCAAAGGAATGAAATTTCAACTTGTAATATTTTTTTAAAAAAGGCGTACTAACATGCATAGTTATTTTAAAGTATATAGTATTTACTACTTTAAAAATCTATATTCATAGTACATATGAATGCTTTTCCTCAAAAATAATCCTGTTTTCTTTTAAAATTTTTATATAACTAATTTTTTTTTTGAAAGAATTAATTTTTTAGTACGACTGTCTTATTTAATTTGTCTCACAATTGTTAGCAGACTCTAACAAAATTCTATTTTTTATTATCAAATTTGAAATAGTAAAAACAAAAAAAAAAACTAAGAACATTTTTTTAAAAAAAATGAAGTCAAGTATTTGTAACTAAAAATATATTTTAAGACACAAACAATTTCTAATCAATTTTATACATACATGCATGTATAGGTAAAAAGATTACGAAAGTTACACAATCTATAACTTTTGCTACAAATGAAATTGAAAAAGATAATTCACTACTAATATTCGGGCCGGAGGAAGAATCATCAGCGCCTTATGCAAAAACAGTGGGTGGCGCTCTCCCTACACTAAAAAAAAAAGTTTTAATATTTTATCAAAGCTAAATACGAAAAACATTACTATTACATAATTTAAATACAATATATTATATATACTGAACTTTAGATATAATTAGAGGAGATTTGAACAAAGACTTCTAAGCTCTATTCAGCTATCGACTCTATTTTATATAACTGATACACAAGACCACATTTATGTAAAAAGATAAATAATCTCTAATGTACATATTTTGTGCTAAACTAGCACTCATTAGATACTCCAGATCATGACCTCCCACACATATTTACAAACAGGGCTCAGTTTATATTAATATAGAAAACCTTCAAACTTTAATGGACAGGCTTGAATGTTTTCCATTCTCCAATTCTTCATCTCCAAATGATGGGATGCTCTAATACTTTGTTGATGCCAATATTGTTGCCATACCTATGGCTTACTTAAAATCATTCTGACCCCTCATATACAAGCTAATAATATGTCCATTTAAATACACAGAAAAGAAATGAATAGAATTCAGGCAGAATCTGTAATATTTTAAATACAATTATATTATGCATACTGAACTTTAGTTGCAATTAAAAAGGATTTTAACACAGAATTCTAAGCTCTCTCTAGCTGTCCACTCCATCTTATATAGCCAATGCAAGAATTGGAAGATAGAGAAGATTGAATCCTGTCCATTAAAGTTTGAGGATTTGATAATCTCTACCAATGCAAAATTAGAGAAGCCATTGAGATACTTAAAAGGCCAGATTGTATCAATAAGCGAGATGATACATGCAAACTTCCTCCTATTTGGAAAGATTTTTTTAAAAAAACATTCCTAAATTTAACATTTTTTGCTATTGGTGGAATTTTAACATTTTATTCAAATCAGTGATTGTAGCGCCTCTACAACCGTCTTTCTACCTTTTATAACTCTGTGGATGGCTTGTGTGACCAAGTCGAAACGTCAGTATATTAATATTAAAAGTTTTTAACACGGATGAACCCACAAAATATGTATTTTATATATTTAACCCGTGCAAATCTTCGTTTTAACATATATATATATATATATAGGATTATTTATATTTTTGATGTGTGTGGCCATGTGTATTGGTTATATAAGATTGAGTGGATAGCTGAAAGGAGTTTGAAGGCCTGTGTTCAAATTCCCTCTAATTATTATATAATTATAAACTTACTTTCCAAACTTCTACAGAACTGAATTTAGATAAAATATTATCAGCATTTAAGGTATTGCATATGTTATTCTCTGTTAGTTATTATTGATGAATTTATCAACCCATATTGTTTCATTGTCAAATGTAAATAATTTTTTTATGATTTTTAACTTTGAAAATAATCTCTCTCCACTAGCTATATTTGTAGAAGAATTAATAATATTCTTAATGACAATTTTTGAATTGGGATAATTTACATGAAAATAAGTTTTTAAGCATAATTCTTTATACAGTTCCTCTCCATTTATGCCTTTATTATTATCACTGTCACTTAAATGAATCTTTATATTAAAATATATATTTTTTAAATAATAATTCACCAAGTTTATTTATAGTTGACATATTAATTCATTACATAAATATTCATCATACAATCTTTATTATATAAGTTATTAATTTGTAAATTGATTTATAAGTATAGTTTTTTCTTGGGTAGTATTAAA
The DNA here is from genome assembly GCA_028023455.1 of Epiperipatus broadwayi. Taxonomy (NCBI): domain Eukaryota; kingdom Metazoa; phylum Onychophora; class Udeonychophora; order Euonychophora; family Peripatidae; genus Epiperipatus; species Epiperipatus broadwayi. Next base: position 1,594,501 of record JAQFVV010006371.1, on the reverse strand, counting down.
GTGGCCTGGATGAAAATCCACAAATTATATTCATTATTAAATAGTTCATTAATATGTAAAGCTGAATTATAATATCTATTTTTATCTCTACTATTATAAACTTTAGCTCTTTTATTAAGACTTAATTTCTTTGACTTGTATAAATTTTATGACTTCTGCAAGAAATCTATTTCTGGGGTAGATTATAAGATTTCTTGCAGAAGTCATAAAATTTATACAAGTCAAAGAAATTAAGTCTTAATAAAAGAGCTAAAGTTTATAATAGTAGAGATAAAAATAGATATTATAATTCAGCTTTACATATTAATGAACTAAATACAGGCCATAAAATATTATTTGACAATGCAGAAGTTATCTTTTATTAAAAAAAAGTGGATTGAAAAGAAGAGTAAAAAAATGATAATTTTTTTTAAATCTGAGACTATCGATCTCATGAAGACATCCTTTGATGTTAAAGGAAGTAAGTTGTTAAAGTGAATGATGGGAATAGTATTTTGGTTTGTATATATATGTTGTCTCAGTAGAAATTTTATTGGTGAATTGCTGCTTTTTTCTACTACCTATTTTTGTTGCAGTTTTTAAAAGTGTAAATTTCATTCAAATCTGAATCATGTTCAAAATCTGTTAATATTTGAAAATGATTTGCAAGTTGTAATTTAAATTCATTAGAATGTTTGTGAAGACATTATTAAAAACATTATAGTCTTGAAATGTATATTTTCTGTTAGTCAAAATATAATCCAATTTTGCTGTACATTCATTTGGATGGTTCCATGTCCATTTCCTTTCTCAAAAAAAGAATTCATAATATAAAATTTTTATTTTTTTACAAACTCCACAAGTCTCTGCCTTCTCTTATTTCTATTACCATAACCAAATTTATCTACAACACTCTCAACTTTCAATTGTTTACCAATTCTAGCATTAAAATTTCCTATAACAAATTTAAAACATTGCTCAGTTTGATCAAAAGCTCTTAGTATATCCATATAAAAATACTCTACTACTTCATCACAATGAGAAATTGTTGGGGCATAAACATAAATTACCTGCATTTGGTATCTGCTATCAAATTGAATAATTAATGTTGCCACTCTGTCCAATACACAATCAATCTCCACAATGTTGTTCTTCCAATTTCCATTTATAATGAGTCATAGTTCACTTGTACATCCAATATTTGTGCATTTGTAGTTTTAATCAATTGTTTCTTCACATTTTTTTTCTAGCTTAATAAAGTCCAATAATATTCCATTTACTATAAGACAGTTCTTTCAATTCTTACAATATTCCTTCACTTGAAAGTGATCTGCAATTGTAAGTACCAAAATAAAAGTCATCATGAAATAGAGTCTGTGTTTAAAATCAGGGCATTATTACTAACCCTCCACCTTTGGCCACCAACTGCGGCTTGGCTGTTTGAAGAAAAGAAGAAATATGAAGTTACATAAAAATGATGCAATGAAGAATTGAAAATAATGTTAACAACTGAAGAAAAATATAAGAAAAACATTTGGAAAATAGCCAGCAGTAAAACAAAAGAATTATATTTGAACCAAATATTATGTGACATCGCCGGTGATTTTTTTTGTCTTAGAAATTAAGATGTCTGATTATTCATTTTTGTTGTTTTTTCTTCATTTAAAATTCAAGGTTTTAAATAAAAATCAAAATCTACAAACATTATTAGTCAATATAGACACTTAATAGTCAATGTAGTGTAAAAAGTAATTATAAAATACTTAAATATTTATGAAAAATAGTTGTAATTTTCTAGAACATTGTATGCCATTAATATGCAAATAGTGGTCACTTGACTTGAATAACAGTCAAAAGCTATTCACTTCTCCTTGATTATTTTTTTTAAATTTAAGACTTTTCAAATCAAAGTTTATATTTCAGTAAATGAATGTAAAATTTTTATTATCAATGTAACAAATTGTGAGAAATATATTTTATTTACTTTCAAATCTATTGTGAAAACATAAAACATTTTGATTTCTGACTTTTATATTTAGACATACCTAGTGGACAACAGCTGAAGCTCAAGAGGCTGTACTGTGCAACAATAGACAGCAATAAAAAACCATTTTTGTTCAACAATTATTGCCAAATGTGATTTTTTTGGAACTAAAATTTTAAATGTGATGTTTTACAAAATAAGTGTAAAATGATGATTTTGTGACCAAAATTGACAGAGGAAGAGCACAGGGATGGTTCTTAAACATAATTAGTTGAGAGGTTACCCACTCTGCTGTTAAATATGGTTAAACCTTGCCCCATTTTAATTGTTATTTGTGTTATTTATGATTCATGGGTGTAGTTTGCACCATCTCTTGGTTAATTTTGGTCACATTTTATTCATTTTAGGCTTATTTTATAGGAAATTTAAAATTTTATTTCTAAAAAAGTCTGCATATGATATATTTTGAAAAAAAAAATCAATTTTCATTGCTGTGCATTTGTGTGTATATCAGCCTCTTTTCTCTGATTGGATGGCTGCCAACTCTGGAAATTGTGCTGCAGACATTTCTAAATGACAAAGTCAGAAATCAAAACAAAATGTTTTACACAATTGTAATTGATTTTGAACATCATAATTTTTTATATTCATAATTAAGATTTTACATACTTTATTGAAATATAAAGTTTATTTTGAAAATTTTTAAATTTTACAAAGAAAATAAGTGTGGGAAAGTGACAGGCATTTCTAAATGACAAAGTCAGAAATCAAAACAAAATGTTTTATGCATAATTGATTTTCAATGTAAATAAATATATTTATCTTAATTTTTTACATTCATATTTAAGATTTTACATTATTTTATTGAAATATAAAGTTTTATTTGAAAAATTTTAAATTTTGCAAAGAAAATAAGTGTGGGTAAGTGACCACTCTTCAAGGCAAATGAATAAGATTGACCACTACAGAACTGAATAATGAGACACTGGTGATCACATAAATTGATTGAAATATAATTCTTTTGTTTTAATGCTAGTTAATTTTTAAACATTTTTCTTATATTTTTCTTCAGTTATTAACATTATTTTTAATATTTTGTTACATTTAACCAATTTGCATCTAAAATTATTCAATTTGTAGAAGCTGAATTGAAACAATTCTGTGTATTTTAGATTAATATTTTATCAATTTCTAACTTCAGAGAAATAGGTTTCTTAGCTGAATATATAGAGGGAATGTAACTGGGTTGTTTTGACTTACTGCTTATATATTGCACATTCTCCCTTCAGAGAGTGGTGGCCTCATGCATAACAGACCTGTATAATTATTTGTTCATCCCAAATGGATAAAATACATTTTTGTATATATATAAATAGTAAATTCAAGAGCTTTTTATGAATTAAAACTTCGGTTTTATAATTAGATCTAAATTACCGGAACAATAGTTTTTATTAAAAATAAATAATAAAAACTTAGTGTTTTTTGTTTTTTACAATATAAATAAAAAAAGAACGCAGTGTTGGTACATTAGCAAGCTTGTCACCTTTATGCAATACGAATAGATCCATTTGCTTCAACTTTTACATATATTCTGTAGGTTTTGATAATTAGCTAATGGGAGAATCAATTCAAAGGTTTAATCCAATCAATAATCAGTTAAAACTGGGATTGCAAGATGAAACCACACGATTTAGTAATAACGAATAATTCCTTAGGCATATATGAGTAAAGTGTTAATGTAAAACTGGTTCGATTTATTTTTTCTTTTGGCTTAATATAGGTCAGACAAATATTATTGTTATTATTAGATCATGTGGTTGCTTTCAGTGCTAGTTTTAGTTGTTGCCCTGTTAAATCTTAATTGAAATTCTATATAAGTTATTATAGGGGGGAAATTCCATATATCTCGATATTTTCATATATAATTATTTGTTTAGAAGATCAAATAATCTGAAAGATTGCAACGCTAATTTCAATCGATTAAGAAATTTTAGATTCCAACGACTGAGCAAAGAGCTTAGATTATATAAATAGTTTAAGATGACAATAGTACAAACGGGGACGAACTATTGCAATAAGATTTAATTCTTGGTTATAGAATACTACTAACCATTTGAATATCTTTTTGGATAAAAATTAATACATATATAGGCATTATTTTTTGAAACATATATAAACATTTACATTATTTTTCGAAACATATATTTATATATAAACACTTCTTTTTATCGCAAAATGAATGCAAACTATTATTTATGAATTGCGTTTTTTATAATTAGCTTTATTAGGTTTACATTTTAAAGTTATAAAGACTTCACTTTTATAATTTCCAAATATTTAATTAACTTCGTTTCTAAGAGTCAATTTGACAAAAACGTTCAACAGTTTTTAGTGTAAATTAGAAATATTATTCAAATATTTGTAAATACACCATCAGCTACTTAATCTATGGGAAAATTCTTAATTAATGCTATAATAAGGTTAATATGACGTTGTGTACAAAAGTTTTTACAAAAACAATATTTGAATTTTTTTTTACAAAAAGTATATCGAAACGCGAATTTTACTTTCCATATCAGAGAGATTAAATTACAATCTTCTGGCGATTATGGAAATAATGCTTGAAGCAATTATAGACTTTACAATCGACTTTATTAGAACGTTGAAATTAATAATTGTGCAATAACTTTCGCAAAATTCCTGCATGGTTTGTACAATAAATCAATATTAAAGAAGTCGGCCTTTTATCTTACTATTTCCGCGGAAATAGATTGCATTAACAAAAGTTCTTTCAAGTTATAAGTTCTTTTCTTTTTAACATTTGTTTTTAAATATGCCCAGTCTATATTTAAGAACAAGAAAAAATATTTATTTTATTTCGGTTTAAAACTTTTCAAAACTTTATGCTTTTAAAAGTTATTATTATTATTATATTTTTAAGATATTAATCTATAAAATGAAAATATATGGTAAAAATAAAAGTACAACTCTTTGTTAGATAAAAACAAAATAATTGTAATAAAAAAAAAGGACAAATATAATGGATATATTTTATGCCGTAAAAATAATACACACTTTTTAAAAAAAAACAATTTTTGCCTACTTTCTATATATTTTTAAAGCATCTAACAACAAAAATAATTTAAATATTATTTTATATACTATTAATGTTTTATAATTATTACATTGATATATTATAGAGACACGTGCTTTACTCAGACTACTGACTGATTCCAAAGTTGACGGAAAGTGAAATGATCTTTACGTATGAAGGCCAGTTGTAAATAACAAATAAACAATACCTGAACAAAAACTCTTGCTACATTAAAGGATAGAATTTTGGCTTATCAAAGACTAAGTACTGTTTCTGATACAGTTTTTTCTGTTTCACCTTTTTTCTTCTTCAATTACTTGAATTATTGTAATGCCCGATCATGGTGGCCTCTTATGCTATTACATATCTTTTTTTATTAATTAACTGGTGCAATAGAATTATGTGTTTGTACAACAATATTGCTATAGTTTAATTGTACACACAGTATTTGTAACTTCAATTTGAATTTCTTTCTTTTTTTTTTTAGCTCAAGACCTCAAGAATTAACAAATGAATGAATGATAGTTATTAGTTATGACTTTTTCTTGAAGCAGTACAATCATTAGTAAATCAGTTTGGAACTGGATTTAAATGGTAGAGGGGTTTTGGATGACAAAGCTTATATATTTAGGTAGTGTAGTTTAGAGATCTTCCTGTCTACCACAGAATTGGGATAGCCTAAAAAATATGATCTAAATCTGGTTTTCTTACACAGTCTGGCCTGAAAGCTTATTAATTACAATGGTAATAATAATAATAATAATTGTAATAAAAATGTTAGTAGTAGTGGTAAATCAAGAGGAAGAAGTAGTACTAATGATAAGCATTATATATATATATATTAAGTATAAGTACATCGAATGTATAAACTTTACTTGATATTAAATCTTCAAGTTAAAAACAGGGAGTGCAGTAATGTCTAAAAAGTTATTAAGATCAATATAGGTTCTCTTAGTAAAACTTATTTTCCAGAGAAAGTTAAATAAAACATATGGATGGATATAATTTTTTTTGTAAAGGCAGGTCTGTCAATGAAAGGAGAATGCATGGTTTTCGATTTACTATAAAGGGTAACTTAATATATTTTACTGTAAGAATTCTTTGTTGTATCAAGGATAGGCTAATAATAAAGTAAAAACTTGCACAAGGATATCTATTCTCTAACCATAGATTCAGAGAATTCAGAAAAGAAACACTTTTATTTCTTGTTGAATAGCATTATAAAAGCAATACCATTAAAACAACTTTTTTCCTTGGTGCTATGTATGTATTGATATAAATAGTAAATTGGGGCCAAACGTTATTGGTATATGTACAAAATCAAAGATTTTTAATAATACTTACTTCATTATTTAAAAAATAATTTAACACATTTTACAATTTTTTAAAACTATTTTCCACTTGCTTATTATATTTTCTGATACAAACAAAATGTCATACAACATTGATAGCATAATCATATGCTTCCAAGAGCATTTCTCTTCATTTAAATAATCAGTAACACTAGTTAGTAATATTCTTAATGCTATTTTAGCTTCTAGTTTTCTATCTCTGTTGGTAAAGAATTAGATTTTTAAAGTGCAAATTAATGCAATTATTTACTTAGCATGCAATTTTAGTTTTTTATACTATTCAAGATACAGCTTGATATTTTAAAAACTCTAAGATTTATACCTATTAATATTGAAGCGAAATCTGTTGCACACATTTGGCTTCACTTTCTAATAATGTTTGAAACCTCCAAACATGGGTTCAAACCTAATCATTTAATTATAGACCACTGGGGAGTGAAGGTATACCAATGCATGTGATTGTTTATGTATTTGTAAACTTTAAATTCATTTAAAATTAATATGCATAAAAAATTATATATTTTCATTACGGTAAACAGTCATACATATGTGTGTGTAACAGATAAACTTTAATAATTTAAAGCGTTGCATAATGTATATTTTATTCATACATATATTTTAATAGAGAGAAAGTTCGAGAGTGTGATGTAAAATTAGTAAATAAAAGACTTACCGTCTTCCAAATTCTAAAAGAAATCTGTTTTATTATAATATAGATTTATTTAAACATCATGATTAGGTAACATTGATTCCGCAGGTCTATTTTCAGCCTAAAGTAGCTCAAAACCAACTCTCAAACTTAATCTTGTTTGTAGTCCAAAATATGCTGTATCATTGTAGTTATTAAAACATCCGGGAACTACCCATCGGCGGTGACAACGAGTATAAATACAACCACATTTTCTAACTAGAAGAGAGACATGTCATTTTTCTAACGCTTTGCTAAGGGGAAGTCACGCCCCTCTGAATGGTAACATGATGAGCTAGTAAAACATAGATTTGCTTCCCCGGATCTCTCCAAAAATCTAACCGATGCCTAAATACTCGGAAACCATCGTTCATAAATTACTGCCAAAATGAACTTTATATTGAATAAAGAATGAACTGAAACCTTAATTTCGTCAATTTGTAGCTAAATTAACTCTTTTATCAAACATGGAACCAACACGTGCGCACCTGGCTGGAAATTCATCGGAAAGAAAGGTAATTCCCAGCCGCAAAAATGAACTTTCATCTTAATAACCTTTTCTATTGTAAAATATAAATGTAAACCTCCAATAATGTTATTTCCCATCAGCTAATATATGTCTTTTAAACATTTCTAGTTCTGAAATTTTTCCTAATGTAAAAATGTAATTGCTTATTTCTCTATCGGTAATGCTAAGCTGATTAACTGCCTAAACAATGACCTCTTTTCTTTTTTTTGATTTCTTTTTGTTTTATATTTAAACTGTAATTCTCACTTTATAAACTCGAATGCTAGGTTCTCACTCTCCTTGTATTTTTATTTTAATGCGGCAATGTTTATTTAATATTATGCAAATCATATCAAATTTTAGTATGCTAATAACTCGATCTGGCAAATCAATCCTATTTATTTTTGCTATTCTGCCATTGCGGAAGACTTAATTGTAAACGTAAGCTTGCTTACATTATAAAATTCGCCCGATCGAGAGATATTCCTAAACTATGTTTTAATAATGAATATTATGCTTTTCACTGCTATTTAAAATAAATAATTTACTATTGCTCCACACTATTGATTAACATGATAAAAATTGAGTATTACATAAATTTAATTCAGATCTTTATGTCTAAATGATTCATTTTATAAGTAGCCTGCCATCTAACGATAATTTAAGTCACTTATTTCTTGGGCGGATTAATATGCGTTTAACGAAGGAATTTTAATGTTTTTAATATTTTATCCTTAAGATATTGAATAAATTCTTTAAGTAAGTTGTATGCCCCCATTTGGGACTGCTTTTAGATCATTATTTCATTACGTTAGACTTAATTAGTATTTTAAGGCTGTATAAATCAGGGTAAATCAAACCTGACAGCTTTCGTAACGTGTCCCGGTGATAATGTTCCTAATTCAAAAATGGCTTTGTCATACTTTCTCTCGTTAATGGAATATATATATATAGCACAATTCTCGACAGAGCGTGGAGGCCCCAGCTCTTACAGATTGTCTTAGGTTAGGTAAGCGCTGCTATGGGTTAACATTCGACGAGTCGGAACCATAGTATCTTGCCAACCAATTCCCGATGCTATCCATCACAAGTGCGGATAAGCTTATTTTTCTTCGCTCCCAAATTGATGAAGCTCCTCGTCCACTCAGGCCTTATCATGCGGTTCACACGTTATCGTTCCTATCCTTTCATATGGTTCAGATGTCTATAAGCCGTAATGACATAATTTCCCTAAGCCATCCCAAAATTCTCATTATAGTTTAAATTTAATTAACTTTATTATATATATTATCACTTATTAGCGCTACCCATCCTTCGTTCAACCGCTATTAATACATCATTAATTAACTATTGAGAAAATCTATAAATGTTGACTCGCACGACAATATCAAAATGATCATGCTTTTCCTATTTCTCTTCGCAGATAAGAAATAAATGAATCATCTCATAATGTTCCAAAATAATTGATCTATAATTAATGTACCTTCCATGAAATCCAAATGTAATCAAAACTTGTTAGATCATTTATTATTTAAAATATAATCGTTATAAAAGCTCGCGTATAGTTATCAAATTATGTTATATTCATCTTAATTTAAATGTAATCATATGTTGAATAAAAACCCTCGTACTGTTATTAAGTTTGGTCATATTCTCTGTAATTTAAAATCTTATAAGCATTCATTCTAAAAGCTATTGTCATTGGTTAGTTTCCTTAATTTGGGAATATCATAGCGTGAGTAATAGCAACCCGTTAAATCACATTAGCATATTAAGCCGCATCTGTTCAAGTAATTAATTTATCATTATGTATATTTAGTGGTGCATATCCATCAAACCTTGTTATGTTATCCGGTTTGACATGGAATGCCCAAGTGACCATAAGTGAAACCTAAATTGAGTGTTCAATATATATAATTTCTAATTCATTGTAAATCTCCATATCTAGTGATTCACATGATTAATCAATTATTATTAATATTACGTTTAATAAATTTACATTTAATAAGCTATTTTTTGGATATTTTTGTTGGTTTGTGTGTGCACATCTATCATTACTTTGCGTTATCAATTAGTTAAGCCGTAGGTCTCTTGTATCTTTGCTGAACCTTTCTGGGCCGGAGTAAATTGAAGGGTAGGCTGCTATCATCAGAAATGTTGTTTGTAATGTGATAGACTTGGGAAGTGGGCAATAGGGTGGAGTTCATGAGTATCCCTGACCTGTGTATCTCGTATATGATTGAACTCTAGGTACTTTTGCTTAGGTCCTAATTCTTGTTAGACGAACATACAATTCTGACTGATACAATACGATTGCTTATTTATATAAATTTGACACTAGGTTATTAACTATCAATTTTAGTGATCTCAGTTCTACTTTAATTTATTTTCCATTCATAAAAAATGCAGGTTATTTTTGCAGTAATTTATAGGCTTGCATAATGCCATTTCATTACCTCAAATTTTGTCAAAACATTATATGACTTTTTTTAACCTAACTTATATGCTTTCAAAAACATTTTTCTTCAACTTAATCCCAAGCTAACTACTGTATATTTAAGTAATAAATGCCAATAGATGTCATAAAGCAAGAATTAAAGCATGTGCTATGTGGTATTTGTGCTATACAGATCCCTTATCCTCAGAGCAGTTTTGACTTTTGCTTTAATCAGTGAGGTCTTAGGATTTAAGCCTGAATCAATGCACTTGTAGTTTTAACAACAATCTTAATTCTTTTATACTATTAAAGAAAATATTCAGATATTATTCTGGTGATGTGAACATTATATAGCACATTTAATGTCCATAAATTTCTAAATCTTGCAGTAGTTTCCTATAAAATATAATAATGAAGCTATTCTTTGCTGATACAAGCTTTGATAGTGAAAATTTTAGTAAATTGTAAGATTTTTTAAATAAATAATTTTATTGAAAAATAAAATTCTTTGAATATTAATTAATAAAGCTTTTATAATAAAATTTTGATGCTTTTTTTTTTTAATATTTTCAAATATTTGCAAAAGTAGTTCAAGGTGTTTAGCAGAAGCCAAATTTTTTTAATAAATTATTTAAGGTTGACAAATATATGACCTTTATTATTCAAACTTTTTTTTAAAAAATGGGTCAATTGAGATAACTTATCTGGTGTTTAATAAAAACCTAATCATGTTATTTTTGTAACGGATAATCCATAGGCATTAGGAACAATAATACATTCTATTTACATTATTTCATAGCCATCTGTTGTTACTAAAACCCTAGATAACAGTGTTATATAAATTCTTTAGACCAGTTTTTGGATAGTGGTCTTAAATGAAGATTATTAGATTAATATCCACATATCAAACAGACACTTTTTATTTTTTGGTACTGTACAAACTAAATAATTTGTGATTCAGAAATATCCTATAATTTTGAACTCAAGCTAAATTGTTTGTTTAGTTATAAAGATCAAAAGCTATAATAACAAATATATATATTGTAGTGATCTCAAATTGATAATAGTTGTAGAACTTTTTCTAGTGATGATTGATTTGAAATAAAGATTCACATGTGAAATGAAAATATTTATTTTTTTCATTCTACTTTGATGAATAAATTTGAATAGCAAAATTATTAGTAAATTGATTAAAATGTAAATAAAAACATTAGCTTTAAGTAAAATCTTTAATAAATACAAAATTATTTACAAATTTATAAAGAATATAACAAGGGAAGTGTTTTCCTGAATATTTGTGATGATGGTATTTTAATTGTATTTATATATTGGTCTATTTTTGTCATATAATATTAATTACTAATGTCTTTAGAAAAAAAATATTTTCTTTAAATATTCCAATTACATTCAACTGTCAGTAATAGCACTCAGATTAACATATACACTATATTTTGAGTGGTATTATTCTTTTTTTGTAAGGTGTATTAAATTGACTATTTACATTATTTTTAATCCGATTATATAATAACTGATGCTCCTTTAATCTTTTTTCCACAGAACATCTCGATTCACCGTTATATAATTTATTACATCCACATGAAATCTGATAAATTATATTACTTCTTTGCATTTTAAGAATTATACTCTTGGAATTATTAATCAATTGATTAATATTCAGTTTATTCTGTCAATTTATAAATCAAGAGTAGTTTCAAATTATAAAAACTGTCCAGTGTTATTTTTTCTTCAATATTTTAGAGTAATAAAAAAATAAAGTACTATTACTAAAGCATGAGATATGGTCATTTTTAGTTTTTTAAATGTCATTGTTTATCACCTTTTTAACTATTTATTCTTGCATTAAAATTTTAGATCTGCTTAATAACTTTTAATGCATAAAGTCAATGGATGTCAAATAATAAGGACATTAGTTATTAAGTTAAAAAGCATTTAATTGATAAGAATCATTATGTATTTTCTTTACTCATTTAACTCTGTAATTGAAAATAGTTAAATCCAATTTGTGATAAATAACTGTATACTTGGATATAAGACTACCCACATTATAAAAATTCAAATTTTGCTTGAATATCCTCAATGACTTTAATTAGTTTTTTAGTTTCATCTGAATTTAAGCTCCATGTTTTGGGCATATTCTAACTGATATATATATATATATATATATATATATAGATATATATATATATATATATATATATATATATATATATATATATATATGTAGATAAATTCTAAGTTTTTGGGATATACCGTGTCTTATTTTCCATTGAGCACCGATATTTCGACGGAATAGCAACCACCATTTTCAAGGTTAACTTTTGAAAGAAAAACCATTAGATCTTAACAAATAATGTGACTGTGTGCAAGATGAGAAATGAGATTCCAGTTCAGCATTCACAATATGAGGCTTATCAAAATGTTTATTTTCCTCAGTATTTTTACCTGTTAATTTTAAGTTAATATTGAATAAAAAGAGAGGTTTCCACATAGCTGGAATACATTGTGATTCATCAGTTATATTTAAACCAGTAGGTCTCTTTAATATTTCAATTAACTCTCTCATGGTTCTTAAATCATATCTTTCCAAATTAGCAAGTAGTTTTGTATTGTCAAAATTAGGTTTGTGACCAGTTTCTAAATAATGGGAAGTAAAAACTGATGTGCTAATTTTTTGTTGAAAAGCATTTTTATGTTCCTTAATCTGACATTAATTTGTCTATTAGACTGACCCACGTAGCCTCTTGAGCACTGGAAACATGGAATTTCATAAACTCCTTGGTGTTCCAAAAGTATTCTGTCTTTAGGTTTATACAAAAAATCACCAATTTTTTTGCCAGTAGAAAAAGTGGTCTTTATATTAAAAGAAGATACTCTTCTACTGATTTTATCTATAACCCCCCTAATGTAAGGCAAAATTACTCTATTAAAAGAGGAATTATCAATTCTATTTTCTTTTTTCTTTTTAGTATTAATGTTATATAAAGCCTTACATATGATGTTTTTATTATAATTATTAGAAAGCAGAATACTTTTTGTAAGTTTTATTTCTTGAGAAAGATGGAACACCAAGGAGTTTATGAAATTCCGTGTTTCCAGTGCTCAAGAGGCTATGTGGGTCAGTCTAATAGATGAATTAATGTCAGAATTAAGGAACATAAAAATGCTTTTCAACAAAAAATTAGCACATCAGTTTTTACTTCCCATTATTTAGAAACTGGTCACAAACCTAATTTTACAATACAAAACTACTTGCTAATTTGGAAAGATATGATTTAAGAACCATGAGAGAGTCAATTGAAATATTAAAGAGACCTACTGGTTTAAATAGAACTGATGAAGCACAACATATTCCAGCTATGTGGAAACCTCTCTTTTTATCCAATATTAACTTAAAATTAACAGGTAAAAATACTGAGGAAAATAAACATTTTGATAAGCCTCATATTGTGAATGCTGAACTGGAATCTCATTTCTCATCTCGCACACAGCCACATTATTTGTTAAGATCTAATGGTTTTTCTTTCAAAAGTTAACCTTGAAAATGGCGGTTGCTATTCTGTCAAAATATCGGTGCTCAATGGAAAATAAGACACGGTATATCCCAAAAACTTATAATTTATCTACATCATATAACCGTGAAGACATTAAGATATATATATATATATATATATATATATATATATATATATATATATATATATATATATATATATATATATATATATATATATATATATATATATATATATATATATATATATAAACAAATTTAATGGCAAAAATATTATATTTTAAATTCTTTAGAAGCACTTTCAATTATGTAGCAATCCTCATGAGCTTTAAATGATTTTCAAATTTTAATGTTATGTAAATTTCCATAAGCAGTCTATGGCTGTATTTGCAACTTGCCTATTAATAACATTATCTTTATATTTATCTATTAAAATTTCCTTTAAAATTTTCCTCTTTTTATGATTCCTTTCTTCCATTAATATTTTTATTTCATTAATATTAAATGTAAACCTATAATTACAATTCTTTTCATGGTCAAAGAATACTGAAGCTGTATTAAATTGACTATTTACATTATTTTTAATACGATTATATAATAACTGATGCTCCTTTAATCTTTTTTCCACAGAACATCTTGATTCACCGTTATATAATTTATTACATCCACATGAAATCTGATAAATTATATTACTTCTTTGCATTTTAAGAATTATGCTCTTAAAATTATTAATCAATTGATTAATATTCAGAGGAACACAAACTGAAATATTATACTTTTCTTAAATATATTTTTAATTAATTTAGATTGCATGTTATTTACAAATGGCATAGATATCCATTTTTTATTATCTAAGGTAACATTGCAAACCCTTTTCTTATTATTAAATGAATTTACTGTACATAAAATTTGGGTTTTAGCATAACCAATCTTTAAAAGTTCATTAGCAAAGAGTTCAATATTTAAAATATTATCACTCCTATATTTACATAATTTATCATTGCGATGCAGACTTGCCATTTTATGTATCATTGAAACACGTGATTTAAAATGAATATATCCTCTTTCTCCAATAGATTTAAAAATTAATTTATAATTTAAATCAGTAGCAGCTCTATATATTTGTAAATCCATAAAAAAATTTCCATTTTGCTCATTCTCAATAGTTCATTTTAAATTATTTAAATTATTCAGTTTATAAAAAAGAACATCAATAATGTCTTGAGGACCACAAACAAAAATATCATCAACATATCTACTATATATTTTACTGTTTTCAAAATTATAAGAATTAAATATAATATTTTCATATATTGATAATGTAAAATTAGAAATTTGTGCAACCAAAGGTAATCCCATTGGCCACCTTTTACCCATTTTATAAAATATATTATTATATGTTGCAATATTATTAACACTTATAAGTTTTAGTGATTAAATAAAATCTATCAAATGTTTATTTACAGACATATTAATTAGTGCAATTTCAATTAAAGTTATACCTTCAAGATGATTAATAGATGCATATAATTCTGTTACATCCAATGAAGCCAACAAATCATTATCATTTATTTTTATTTTTTTAATTCTATCAACAAATTCATAAGAAGATGCAATGGTATATCTTCCAAAACCCAACATATCTTGTAATAATTTACCAATATATTTAACTGTTTTATATATAAATGTTGTACCAAAATCTATTATCAATGTCAGAGAATTCCCTACTTTTTGAAGTTTAATATTAGCAAATATTCTTGGGTGTATAGCTGTAGATGGATATATATCATAATATGTACAACTATTCATAAAATGATTTTTAGCCTTTAAAATATTATTTATAAATTTCATACATTGTCCCTCCATGATATAGTTATTAATAATATTAAATCCCAATTTATTCATTTGTGTTTCAATTTTATCATTATATGCATCTTTTTAATAAAGCACATTCTTAAACCTTTATCTTCCTTCAAACATATATTTCACTCAGTCCTAAGAAGATGTTTAAATTCAGAAACAGCATAATTCCATGATCGACCATATCAATTATTTCTTATTTTATGTTTAGAAATATCCTTAATTATATTACCACAATCTTGTAAGTTTATATTATCATCAAAAACATCCTGTTCTGACCCAATTAATTCCATCTGATGAGGATTACTACATAATTGAAAGCACTTCTAAAGAATTTAAAATATAATATTTTTTATATAACAATTTAATGGTAAACAATTATTATATTTTAAATTCTTTAGTAGTGCTTTCAATTTCATGGTAATCCTCATCAGCTTTAATTGAATTTCAAATTTTAATGTTATGTAAATTTCCATAAGCTGGTATGACTATATTTGCAGCTTGCCTATTAATAACATTATCTTTATATTTGTCTGTTAAAATTGTCTCTTTAATTTTCTTCTTTTTATGATTCCTTTTTTCCATTAATATTTTTATTTCATTAATATTAAATGTAAACCTATAATTTCAACTTTTTTCATGGTCAAAGATTACAGAAGCTGTATTAAATTGACTATTTACATTATTTTTAATTTGATTATATAATAATTAATGCTCTTTTAATCTTTTTTCCACAGAACATCTCGATTCAATGATATATAATTTTTTACATCTACATGAAATCTGATAAATTATATTACTTATTTGCAACAGAGGAACACAAAATGAAATATTATACTTTTCTTTACATATATTCTTAATTAATTTAGATTGCATGTTATTTACAATTGGGATATCCATTTTTTATTATCTAAGGTAACATTGCAAATTCTCTTTTTATTATTAAATAAATTTACTGTACACAAAATTTGGTTTTTATCGTAACCAACCTTTAAAAGTTCATTAGCAAAGAATAAAGCACAGTAAATTTTAAGTTTAAAAAACAAACTAAATAATAAATAAATTATAAAAATACTTCTAATTACTATCACATAATCGTTATCAACTGATTTTAATTATAAAATAGATATAGTCAACTTCCACTGTGCCTTATTTTTTATTATTCTCCAGTTATAAATGAAAGCAATTGTTAAAATTATATTATAGAAATTAAAAGTCTTCTGCAATTTGTTTATTAGTTAATGTTTTTAATATTTAAATTTTACCATGATTTATTTATTTATTTTATATTGGCTACAATTTAAAGAGAGTGTGTGTGTTTTATTTCATAATGTAGCTGTATACGTCATATTTGCTTTATTAGATTATAAAAATATATTTAAAAATGAAATGCTATGATAAATTGTGTTAAAAAAGAAATTGTAAGGAATACTATTAATTTTTTTTGCAGTAAGTATGTTATTGACATAATTGCTGGACTAAATGTTTAGGAAAAAAAAGGATTATTTTGTTGTTTCAAATCTCTTTGCCAATGCAGGATGAATACTTACCATAGTTCTTCTTTACTACAATGAAATTTATTCTTGAATTTTTAATATTAGTAGTATACTTGGAAAATGTAATGTACATACTTTCAAACACAATATAGTAATTACAAAAATATTCTATAAATACTTCTTTTAGTACTAAATATTGCCAAGTAAAAGTTTGAGACCTCATTTCATTACAGATATTATGTTTAAAGTTTTATTTTTGTAGTTAGTTAATTATCCTTTAAAAGCATGTCCAAAGTAAAGTATTACAGAATTATAAAATACTTCTGGTATAATTCTCATAAATATTGTAGTATAAGAGGCTATTTCAAATGATGAAATAAGATATTTTTCTCATTTTTTTTATTTTCTCTATTAGAAATGAATCATTAAACTAGTTTTCTAATAGATATAATAAACACCTCCATACTTCCCCATTCTTTTTAAATTCATATAAATAAAGATACAATAAAAAACAAATGACCCCCAAGATACATTTCATGCTAAACCAGTGCTCATCAGTTGGCCCAGGTCACTATCTCTCATATATATCTTTATTATATGCAAAGTATTTATCTAGAGTAAATTGTTACATTTTTATTTACCAGTGTCAAACTTCCTCCACTTACATATTTGACACCATCCATTTCTGATAAATACACTAATGATTATTACTAATCATTTTCTAAACTAGAGATTATCTCTAGCACTGATATAAACTTTAAACCTCAGTTAAAGATTAATACATATGATTTTTTAAATTTACATACACAGAGGTATTCACCTTTCTCTGTCCCATATGTAATATCTTTATAGAAATAATAAACACTTCCATACTTCCCCATTCTTTTTAAATTCATATAAATAAAGATACAATAAAAGACAAATGCTCCCCAATATGCATTTCATGCTGAACCAGCACTCATCAGTTGGACCATGTCATTATCTCTCATATATATCTTTATTATATGCAAAGTATTTATCTAGAGTAAATTGTTACATTTTCATTTACCATTGTCAAACTTCCTCCACTCACATCTTTGACGCCATCCATTTCTGATAAATATACTAATGATTATTACTAATCATTTTCTAAACTAGAGATTATTTCTAGCACTGATATAAACTTTAAACCTCAGTTAAAGATTAATACATCTGATTTATTTAAATTTACACACACGGAGTTATTCACCTTTCTCTATCCTGTATGTAATATCTTTATAGATATAATAAACACCTCCATACTTCCCCATTCTTTTTAAATTCATATAAATAAAGATACAATAAAAGACAAATGAACCCCAAGATGCATTTCATGCTGAACCAGTACTCATTAGTTGGATCATGTCACTATCTCTCATATATATTTTTATTATATGCAAAGTATTTATCTAGAGTAAATTGTTACATTTTCATTTACCATTGTCAAACTTCCTCCACTCACAACTTTGACACCATCCATTTCTGATAAATACACTAATGATTATTACTAATCATTTTCTAAAGTTTTTAAAAATAATCATAATGTAAAATCTAGTGAGCGAATAGTACAAATATATACAATTCTCAACGAAATAATCTTGGATTTATTTTTGATATTACCTAGGAGGTTACATTAATATAGCCAGCGCTCTGAGTTTATCATTCAATATTATTATTTTTCAGGCTGTAAAATTCTCTTACATATATATATGTTCATAGTAATTATGTAAGTCATTAATTTTTGAGTTTTTTTCAAAAATATTATATGGTAGATTTCTTATAATAAAAACATAAGAATTGTAGTCAAGCGTTGGTGGCCGAGTGGTTAGCACAGCCGCCTTACAAGCAATTGTTCGGGGTTCGCTTCCCGGCCGATGCTTTGACACATGGGAAAAAAAACAAAAATTGTTTACATAATTAAAAATAAAATAATTGCTCTATATTTCTACGAGACAATATATATTTACAAAAAAAGATAAATGTATGAACTCCCAACGACCACGTGTGATGGATCTGATTACCAGATTGATGTCTTTTCTATCTATGATTTAAGATTTAATCCGAATTGATTTTAAATTATTTATATTTAATAAATCAGAGAAACATTTTTTAAATAACAAGCCTATAGGCAATATAATTAAACACTTAATTATTGTTCGATAAATTAGTGCTTAATTATTCTAAATTAAAAGATAAAAAATCCGTTAGCAGTTACATTGCTTGCTGATTAATGTTTTTTTTTTTAGTTGCGTTCATCTTTGGAAAGCTGCAATAAGGATTATTTTACTTTTTGTAATCACACAAACCACATGGACACACACATACATATATGCTTATTTTTAATGAATTTTTCAGGCTATCATTTGCTTTTACATTGTTTATTCATAAGATAACTTATAAAATTAGCAAATCTTTTTTATAGAAAAAAGTCATTTAATTAGTGGGTCATAGTTATATGAATTTATTACCAAGTTATGATCTCGATATATACGTTATTTTCGATAATAGACACTGATGAGCATTACCAGCCTGATTTTTGATTCTCAGTCTTACAACAATGGTAATGGCAATAAAAAAAGTGTCAAGATTTATTGAGTGAAATGGCGAGACAGTCCTGTCAACATCAAATTTCGTTTGCTATTGATTTTAATATTACTTGCCAAATGAGCCAAATAAAATCTCTTCTTTTAATGTTAGAATTTTTTTTATATATTATGGCTATATATATATGAATTGCAAAATTTTAAAAATTGTAGAAATGATTATTGATGACTTTAATAATGTTCAGCATTTTATTTTATAGATAGAAAGAAACATTCAAAAGTTAAAGGTTTATGGATTGATTCTTAGCTAAATCTGCAATTTTGTTGTATCCACCTTTTGTGACTTTCTGAAGTCTAATCATCTTATTTATTGCTCTAATAACAATAAACTATAAATAATAGCAGTTTCTATTGTGATTATTTTAAAACTATAAAAGCAAAACAAATATTAGTACTTAATATGATGTAAGTTGCAATAAAAAGTCCAGGTTGCCACATACAGTGATCTTCAAAAGTTTATTTACATGAATATATTAATAATATCTTCTTTTATCTTCTCATGGCAACTTAATATTTATTAAAGACATTCTAGTGTTATAATTTGATAATTATTTTTTTATGATGATATAGATTCTCTAATAGTTACATCTCATATTGCAGAAGTAAATTGTTTTATTCTTTCAATAAAGCATTGACTAAGAATTTTATTTGTCAAGATGCTATTTTAGCAATAAGATAACAGTATACAATGACTGCTAATTTAGCTATTCATTTTTTATTATGCAATTAATGAAAATTTATATACTTTTACCTGGTGGATAAAGTAACACTCAGAAAAATCTGTATCATTAGAAAGAATAATACTGCTTTAATTATATAATAAATATATTTAATATGATGTAACTGTAATGACTAGGAATAAGAATACCATATATACTTTTTTTGTTTATGGTTTTTTCTTATCTTTATGAATGATTAAAAAAAAAAACATGGAAACAAATGCAATATATACATATGTAATTAGAAGATTTATTGAGATTTTTATATATTAATATTTTTTACAGGCTTTATCCAGTATATTTTTGATATAATAAGTGAAAGTACTAATTAAAAACTCCACTGCTAACTGCGACATATCTCTAGTAATAGTATTTGTCTCACGCACATTTGTACCAAAGATGAAACTATTTTGAATTTCTACTTTAGTTTAATATAAAGAAAGTAGGTCAGACTTTAAGATTTTACGTGTGGAAACTTAAAATATCACAAATTCCTAAATATTTTTACAAATAAACAAATAACTAGAATATGTATAAAAACTGGGGTAGATAGATAGATAGAGAGGTTACATATTTACATAAATAAATAAATAGATAGATAAAAAGAGCGAAAGAAAGAGAATAAAAGAGTAAATTATACTATCATATTTTTAAATGACGTTTTAAAATCTCTATTACCTTCTTAAAATTACTTTAGGTTGTAAAAATGTTTTAATTAATTTCTAAATTTCTGCTTTTTAATTATTTTAGAATAATAACTATATTAAAAAAGCAATATTGCATTATTGAAAACCCATAATATAATATAGTTTAGGGACTTTTCTGTTAACAATTTTTTAATTTATATATACTGTGTATGTAAATAAATCGTTAATATTTCATTCCTTTTATATGTGTAATATATGGTAAACTAATATTAATGTGGTTAAATTAATAACCATTCCTTAATGTAGGTATTTCTTATTTGAATCGTTTCAAGTCAAGTGCATTTAAATGAAATATTATATAATTTTTCATTGTTATCTAGGATTATTAAAATGTGTTATTAAATTTAAATATTTTAATATAAGGGAATACTTTGCCTTGACATCTTCTGACTGTGGTTGGGTGGAGAAGAGCTCACCATTGTCATCAAAGCTCAAATCGTATGAATATTATATAAAGTCAAAAGGAGAATGCTTTTGAAGTTTAGGGCATGACTGTACTCCAAGTCAAAAAGTGGATGTAATTGCAGATGAATTATGAAACAATATTGAATTTAAAAGTAAGCCTGCCAGAACTGGCAGGTGAATCAAAGTTGATTATTATTCGAAAATGACCCAGGGGCAGATTGAAAAAAATCAAAGAATAAGGTGTAGGAATTAAATGAGGTATAGGTCAAACATGGAAAACAGTGGCAATGAAAAAAGTAAAAAATTGATGCAGGTGATGTCACGGAAACAAAAACTTGTCAACCTAAAGAATATGCAATTGAAACTCACAAACAACCAGTGTAACCCAATAGTGAATTTGTGGACAAGCTTGGACAATCCACATAGGATGAAGTTACTAATCTACAAATAATGTTCTATAATGAAGCAGATGAAATGTTAGTCTAAGTGTCCTCTAAGAAGCTGTCATTCAAAATGAAATTGGGATATTCAATTGAAACATGAAGTGCAAAGTGAATGATTTTTCTAAAAAATAACATTTGTAAAACTTTCATGAACTCTATGATAATATGAACCAATGTATCTAATCTTGTAAATGCTGGTACTCGGCAGACTTTTTCCTTAATAAAAAAAGGAAATACTGTTTGATGATTTACTATTCAAAATCTATGTTGTCTTACTCTTGCAGTGATGATAGTCTTAGATTCTTTGTATTATGTAGCCTATATATTGACAGCTAGTGCACTTATTAGCAATATATAAAGTTTGAGATTTTTCTGCTCTTTCAATTCATATAATTTATTAGCAAATGGATGCTTTATGTATATGATTAGAGCAGACATCTCTCCAGATATGTTAACATATATTTCAAAGTGCATTAATCTACTAAATTTTTCAGTTTAAAATTTCACAATCAAGATTAATTAAGATGAAATTCTGATTCTGGTTTGATTAACACATAGGCATATTGGATTGCATTGGGATGGCTACAAGCCTCTGCTTATATAGGTGTTTATGATCTATTTTACATGGATGATCTATGCCATAAATAGATGTTGCAGAGTTTTCTAAACAAGTTCAACATGTTGACACTGATTTAAGTAGTTTTACAAATAAGCATTAAACACAAATAGTTAACAAGAATCTTTAAGTGTTTTCTTCTATTAGCTAATATTACCATTCAGCACATGTTGAACAAAATTCAAATGCTTGAAATGTTATAAATCTTGAGAATAGTTTTTTTTTTGCTTGATAAAATATTGTCTTCCAGTTTCTCTTATTTTCTGATAATTTTTATTACTATTCTGCAAATCATTTTAATTATGTAATAACTATTTTTTCACATGACAAAATTAAACAATAATTAATTGGGTTTATTTTTATAAAATGATTGTTTAGCATTTTTTTTCCTTTTTCAATGAAAAAAAATGCTTGTAGTTATTTCTCTCTTATGATGAAAATATTGCCTTTTGTTTTGGTAACCAATAAAGAGAAAAGAAAAAAAATGTTCTAATTAATTAAAACAAAATTTAACAAAATGTTAAAACCTTTTTCTCTTTCTTTTCTTTTAAAAATCTGATATAAATAAAATTTAGCCTATTTATCTGTTTTATTATCTTTTAAAAGTTAACACTCCAAAAAAATTCTTTCTCTTACACTTTTTTTAAAATTAAAACTGGTAAATAATTAAAATTACTAAAAAGAAAGAATAAAAGAAATTATTTATTTTATCTTTATACTTTTCTCTCCCTTTTACAATTCTTAACAAAATATATTTACATTAGTATTTAAAAAATACTCATATTATTATTTAATAAAGAAAAATATCTGAATACACCAATACTTAATATTATTAAATATCATGAGAAAATTAAATATTATTTCCCCATTTTAATTTTACTTGTAATATTTTAATGACCAAAATTGGCGAATCTCTACAATATATATATATATATATATATATATATATATATATATATATTTTATTTATAAATTTACATATATATATATATATATATATATATATGTAAATTTACAAATAAATATTTGAAAATACAGTACTCAAAAGTTTATAAAAATATATATGTATAATCGTCACTTAAAATCACTTTCAACTAACTTGTAGATTTGTCAACTATCACTTTTAAAATGTCAGCTTTCCCATAATTCCATGATGTTAACAATATCACTCATAATGAAAATAGATAATGAATGCATAAATATATAAATCAGGATAAGTTTTAATTTTTATAAAACTTAAATAAGTTAAATGCTGAAGCTCTTTCAATTACTACCACATAATCATTATTACCATGTAATCATTATCAAGTGCTTTTGTTTATAAAATAATTTTTCTTAACTTCCATAATACACTCTTTAATGTTATTTCTTATGCTTCATAATTTTTTATTCTAACATTTTGTCTTTTAAGCAAATTACATTCTCTGTTAATAATATATAAATATATTGTAAAAAACATTTTTATTGAATTGGATTAGTATTGTATTAAAAATAGACAATATTTTTTTTCTTTAACCACAATTTGCCTCCATTTATAATTCTAAATAAAATCAAGGGGAAAAATTAAACAATTCCATCATTAGTTTTTAAAATAGTATTAAACTAAATATTTTATAGGTTCTCATATTTTTATTTCAAGTGTATTTTTCATTTTTAATGCATTACTCAATCAATTAAATAAAAGTGCTTTTTAAAAAAAAAAATCAATATTTATAAATATTATTTTTTAAGTTTTTAGTATTCATGTGAGTTAAAATCATTCGCAAGATTTTTTATATGAAGGCAACATTTTTTAAGTTTTAGTCAAACAATCAAGAAAATTAAATAATTCTTCATTTATTTTGTTTTTATTTTAATTAACTGTAAATGTTTAGTGAATACTATATAAAAGAATTTTTTTTCAAAAAAATTAGTATACATCAGTGAAAACTTACCAACCAAAATTATGCATTTTGAAATTCTGCCTGACAACACTGTTAAACTAAATAACTGCCTGAACAACCTTAACATATTTCAGTAAATATTGCATTGTTATCAATACATGACACATGTATAAATTTGAAGGAAGTTCATTCAATAAAAGTTTGTTGAAAGTTAATTGCAAAATTTGATCTATACAAACAAAAGAATAAACACACATAATTCTGAAATTAAATAAATGTGTTTTAAAACAGTCTTTTAACGTTCCATTTAAAAAATTCTTTTTGTATTTGATTTGGGCAAATTTAAAGTAAACCATAAAGAAAAAAATAATAACAAATGCTAAAAGAGGTTATTTTTCATAACAGAAAATAATTTGCTTAACTAACAAGATGCTCAGGTAAAAATTCATTAAAAATTTGCGGTATAATGAAATAGGTTAATCTGGAGGTTAATTATTTATTTTATAAGTGAAAGCATTTTCTATGATTGTAAAGTCAAAGTCATAATTGAAAGCTCTTCTAAACATTGATTTATAATTTAATATTTTAATAAACTAAAGATTAGCCTTTCAAGCTGACGTACATGTGCTTTTTATGAATGTTAATAATAATAAATGAATACTTTCATTTCCAACACAAGATAAAGTCTTTGCGAACGAATAAATGAATCCACTTATTCATTCACCCAAATGCTTATATATGGGCAAATCTTAAGTACTGGATATGAAAGCATGAGCACTATATAAATAAATGCCTAATTTAATATTTAAAATTTTTTTAAATTTACCATGAATTATACATATCACATATACTTTACGAATAGTATTATTAGCAAACACTTATTTTATGACAATTATTTTTTAATAAGTACATACATGATTTGTTAGAAATTATTACATTTCACTAAAGTAATAATCAAATGATTTGGATGAATTATTTGAAAGATGAGGTCATATAAAAATTAAAACATTGAAAAGACCTATCTACAATTCATGCATATTTAATTCTCAAATCTATTTACTTAAATTTAGTGATAGACTTTAAATTTTAAAAAAAAGTTCAATATGTCTATAACATTTTTATATAAATGCGCGATAATCTGCATGTTTACGTTTGTTCTCTTTCTAGTCATTATTTATAATTAAAACTCACTTTTATATTTCAAGCATATGAGACGTGTAGACATTGAATACTGATTGTTTATTTCTCCAATGGCTGCGATTTTTTTTTTTTCAAAAAATTATTCATAATGTGTGGTATACTATTTTATATAGAGGAACCAATATTTTTTAAAAAATAATAATTGCATATGATTCTTATAACAAACTTAATCCCCTTTATTAATAATAGTTTTACTTGTAAACAAAATTCAATATAAAGCACCTAACAAACCTTATATGGCAATAACAAGTATTTGTTAGTTTAAATTTATAGTTTTACATATGAATGAAAATACTTAATAAAAATAGCTCACTCAATAATCATTATTACACTAATAATTTTATTCTACATTCTTTAGTTCAATGATAGAATATCAGATTCTAAAAAAGTAAGGTCCATGGATTGATTCCAGTTGACAAATTTCTGTAACTCAAACTTTTTATAAATTCCTGAGCAATAAAGCCTTTCGTCTTTTTTTATTATTAATAATTTTAGTTTATTTAAAAATATTCTTTTTAACCTAAAAACAAATATCTGGAAAGAAGATATTAAGTAAATGTTGTTTATTGTCAAATTATATCGATTTTTTTTAAAAGGCACAATTTTTAATAGTATTTAGTTTACTAGTAAATAAAAATAGTAGTGGTAAGTGACATTTAAAAAAAAGAAGTTAATTTTTTTTTAAAATTTCAAATTATGAATGAACTGTATTAGTATAATTTTTTGCAATAAATCTCGTTTTCTTTATCTACATCCATTCATAATAATGAGTTAGAAGTCTTTTATTATAGCCTATTACTATAACTTTCTTCCATCATTGAATATATAAATAGGGAGATTTGAACTCAGAAGTTTTCAGTCTATTCATCCTTTCCTCCCACAACCAACTCCAAATCCTAAAATTTTTTTTTTTTAACTCTTTTTGGAGATGATATAGTCTCATAAAAATTTATACTCTAAAAAGAAACTATAAACATCTTTTGTTGTATCACATTTTATATTAAAATTACTATTTTTTATATATATTTTATATATATTTTAAAAATTACTATTTTTAGTTTATAAAATAGAAATTTATAACTTAAAGATTTAAATGGTTGTCTGTTTTTAAGTTAAACCCTTTAACTGATTCTTTTAACTTTTTAATCTTTGTCTAATTTTCTATTGGCCCACTACTTAAATCTGAGAACAATATGATTCGTCTGTTTCATTTCCAGCTGGTTTCTATTGTTAAAATATTAATCTAAAATACACAGAATTTTTTTAATTCAGCTTCTAAAAATTGAATAATTTTAGATTCAAATTGGTTAAATGTAACGAAAAATTAAAAATAATGTTAATAACTGTAGAAAAATATAAGAAAAATGTGTAAAAAATAGCTCCAACCAATGATTGTGTCGTTATTTCAGTTCTCCAGCTGTCAAATAATTCTCTTTTTATTTCCAGCATGCTTATTTTTCTTGTAATATTTAACATTTTTGGAATCAAACTTTATATTTGTATAAATTAATGAAAAATCATGATAGATATAATTATTTACTTCAAAATATGAAAGCTTACTACATTTCATTTTCAATTCTGAATTTTTAGTTTAGAAATACCTGATTACGGTCTGTAGCGATAATTGTTTTTTGTTACGGATTATTTCTCCAAATGTATTTTCTTGTAATATTTAAAATTTTCAGAATCAAACTTTATATTTTGATAGAGCGCTATATTATTTTATTTGTGAACATAAAAAATTACAATAAATATAATAATTTACATCAAAATCAATTACAAACTTCTTCGTTTTTGTTTCTGAATCTGTCATTTAGAAACACGCCTACAGTCTGTAGCGATAATTGTTTTTTGTTACGGATTATTTCTCCAAATGTATTTTTTTTTGTAATATTTAAAATTTTCTGAGTCAAACTTTATATTTTGATAGAGCACTATATTATCTTATTTGTGAACATAAAAAATTACAATAAATATAATTATTTACATCAAAATCAATTACGAACGTGTACATCTTCATTTTCGTTTCTGAATCTGTCATTTAGAAACACGCCTAGAAGACATTTCCAGATTTGGTAGGTATCCAATCAGAGAAAAAGACCCACCTATGAACCAATAGGCAGTCAAGAAAATTGATTTTTAAAAAAATATATAATGCTATATACGGATGTTTTTAGAACTACAATTTTAAACATTGAATTTCCTAACAAATAAGCCTAAAATGAAGAAATTGCAACCAAAATTGACCAAGAGATGGCGTATGCTACTTCCAAAAAATTTTCAGCTATGGGGTCTCTTCATAATAATCACTTGACTGGTTAATCTGGTTTATAAGAACACGGAATTAGAATGGAATTAGAATGAAACTAAATTTTAAACTTACAATAGAAGGAACAGGGAATAATGAAGTGAATTATTACTTTTTGCACCAATGTTGAAAGCAATTTTAAAAACCACAATTCTTTATTTGTGAAAATATCATTATTTTCTGAAGGTCCTTAAAATATAAAAATGATAATTTAGTATTATATGTATATAATTATACAAATAAAATGACCTAAGTTAAACATCTTAAGGTATTTATGTCTAAGATAATTGGCTTGAGTGGCATAAATAATAAAGATGACTTCAAAATTTATAAGAGGAATATAATGACTTTTATTAATTAAGGTGAAATGCTTGAAATTGATATAAAGTTTTGCATATGGTACTATTATATATTTCTCATTTATATTTAAAAATACAGGAATTGACTTGAGATCAGAATAGATAAGAATGAATTACTGTTCATAGACAGTTACTTCTATTAATAAATAGCATATTGTAGTTTTAATTAAAGGTATTTAACAGTATTATTATTTGTAATGTAATAATATGAAGAAAACTGCTTTTAATTATAAAATAATTTAAAACAATATTCAACTTCACTGACTATTAACAATATTTCTTATATTATTCTATATGCTGTTACATGATGTAGTACTTTATGATACAAAAATTCAAACAAGCTTTGCACTACCAAGAAATATGTTTTAGACTAACTATCTACCTTATCAAGTACTTCTAAATAATTGACAATTATATCAGCATAACAAAGTCATTCTTATTTAAATAATACTAGTAGGATATGTATGATGTTAAAGTTTGAAGTATACATTAGAAATTTTATTTAACAAAGTTTATTTTATATGTCTATCTATAATATAAGTTATTTTATATTTACAACACAAAATACTTTTTTATTCTATGTTTTTAGTTATAAATTTTATAAACTTTATTAATATGTTTTACTAATATTAATTCAACATAATTCCATGTATAACAAATATTCCCATAAGTCCATTATCATATATATACATGTTGATATGAAGATTTTCATGGGTTACAGATATAAATGATATATTTTGGTTGATCTATGTATAATTTTATTAATAAATATTCTGTTGTTTTGGCTTGATTACACAACCTGTCAACTGGGTGATTAATAGAATATTATAGAGATGTTTGTAAGGTTTATAACAATGTTAAAGCTCCACTAATAAAAAAAAATGGGTATATAAAATTGAAAAAAATAAAAGTCAGAAAATCTACAGAAAAATATGGTTTTTTTTAAAAAAAATTCCAAATAGGGGAAAGTTTGCATGTGTCATCATGTTTATTGATGTAATTCGTCTTTTTAGTATTTTAATGGTTTCTCTGATTTTATATTGGTAGAGAGTGTCACATCTGGATAGAATTTTGGTATTAGAGAAATCAATATTGTGACTGAAATCTGTAGTATGAAGTGAAATTTTGATGAAGGTGAGTGTTGTTTAACTTCATAAGTATCTTAATTTCTTCTAGTAATAATGAGATCATTGCTTATACCTACATAAGAAGCTTTCCAAATGCCACATGAAATTTTGTAAACTCCATAAGTCTCAAGAGGAATTGAATTTGTAGGCTTGGTTATGATGTTACTAATTTTTTGATAAATATTATATATTGTTTTAACTGAAACATAGGCTTATTTATACCTGTGTCTATATATATGAAATATTAGGGTATGAGCACAGACTTTCACGCGACAAGAATCTCAGCCTCAGGGTGGCCTTTGAGCATTCCTTCATCAGATTTTCAATTGGATGGACGGTTGAAGAGTTGGAGTGTGGAGTAGATTGAAGCCTGTCCATTAAAGTATGAGGATTGTCTATCTTAATATATATCTGAGCACTTATAGTATATATGTGTAGAGATGATAATCTGGACCAACTGATGATTGCTGGTTTAGCATGAAATATGTATATTGGTGATTATTTATCTTTTCAACATATATATGTTTAAGTGTATCAGTGTTATTAGATGGAGTGGAGAGTGGTGGGTCGCGTGAAAGTCTGTGCTCATACCCTAATATTTTATATATTGTTTTGTATTGCAGTGTTTTATTATACATCAGTACTGTCTGTAGTTTCTTCTATATAGGAACACAAATTCTAATAGTTGTTTTTTTTTTTTTTGTTTCTTAGTCTGATTATTTTGGGATTGAATTAAGACTTGATCAATAATTTTATTATGATAATCATTAGCTAATAAAATACTATTTATATGATTTATTTCTTCTATCATATATGATTTATCTGAAAGTTACTCTTTCAAGTGAAAATAATTTTGCCTACAAAATAAAAACAAATTGGATGATAATGGAATAAAAATTATAAGTATGTGTCTGTGGGTGTATTTTGTCCATAAACAGAAATTGATAGATTATCTAGTTTCTTGGTGATGAGTCCATCAAGAAAGGAAAAAAAATTCCATCTGTTTCTATAGATTTTTTTATTGGTGAAACTTTAACATTAATATAAACAAGTGTATACAGTGCCTGTATAAATAAATAAATATATATATATATAACGTCCTTATATGTAATAAAGCTCTGAGCAAAAATAATGAACCTATATATTTATATTCAAAAGAAATCAAAATCAAAGATGGATTATTGCAAAATTTTTATACAAACTTTGAACCACAATATGGACTTGTGCTAAAAGATTCATAAAAATGTTAACAAAGGAGCAGTATTGTTATTCTTTTCTACTTTAGCGTAAATACCATATGGTTTTTTCACTATTTGTCTAATAAAATGTGAATGTCATAAATGACAGCCATTGTATTTCTGAGATTCACAAAAATATTTTTATAAATTGTAATTCTTTTAGACTAAGAAGTAAAATTTTATTAATAGTGATATAGATGCAGAGAAAATTAGGCATCTTAAACACATTATTAATGTAATAATTAAATTTGTTTACTGATAGTAATAATAAACATATTGATAAGTATTGCTTTTTAAAGTTATTTTCTATAATTTTAGATTTATGAAAAAATTTATCTATATATAATTTATACATGGACTTTATTATTATTTTTTCATAACCATACTTCATTTATTAAGAAAACAGATTAATACGACATTTAAAACTTATTACAATATGCATAGATGTCAGGGAATAATATTTTATTTAACAATGGGATGTATGATAATGATTTTATAAAATGAATCTAACTGTAAGTATGATTTATAAACAAAATAGTTTTGGCTACCTCACAAGAATTATATAATTATAAAATAAGTAAATAAATTCTTTTTAAAATCACTTTTATAAGGTTATATTTTATTTGTTTACTTGTCCAGTCTTACAATTTTGATTGACCAGTATTCTTCTTCAGAACTATAATATATAACATCAATATATAAACATAGATTATCTAAACAATATAAATTATGCATTGAATCTTTTTATATACATATTATTGTTATACTAAATATATACATTCAAATATCTATATTATATTTTATGTCATAAATATATTAAAGGATATATATTTAGTAAAAATATAATAAGCAAAAAAAAGAATTTAATGCATAATTAGTTATATTATTTAGATAATGAATTTTATGTTTTCGTGTATGTGTAATCTAATTCTGAGCAAGATTGCTGATCAGTTGAATTTGTAAGATTGGTCAAATAAAAAACATATTTATTGCATTGTAAAAATGGTTAAAGGAAGTTATATTTATTTATTTATTTAAAAAAAATTAATCAATGTACTTTTAAAAGTTCAATATTATTTTAAATATTTTTATAGATGCATGGAAAAAAGTATTCGATTTTTTAAGACCATTATCCTCTTATTAGCTATATTATGGAAAAATCTCATCCTTCAATTTACGAGATCAATCTCTCTCCCTCTCTCTCTTTATATATATATATATATATATATATATATATATATATATATATATATATATATATATATATATACAAACCATTATACAATTACAAATATCCAGTAATGCCCTCTGTTTAAAGATCTATATCTCAATAATAGCAAACCTTAAAATGATACTTTTAAGGTTTGCTATTATTGAGATATAGATCTTTAAACAGAGGGCATTACTGGATATTTGTAATTGTATAATGGTTTGTATATTTTCTATAATTATTTCAGTTAGTGTTAACAGTAACTTTCTTTTCATATATATATAATCCAGTTCAATTTACCTATAACGGCCCTCAAATAATTATATAAATGATTATTAATCACTTAATTATATTAGAAATTATATTTATTTTAACGTTAGATATGAATTTCTATTATTTTAATCAAAAATCAAATATTTATTTTTACTCTATAATATCAAATGTCTAAATGATAAACATTCACATCAATTTTCTACTAGTTTTATACAGTCTTAACAAAAATCATTCCAACTCATCTACAGGAAAATATAGATCCAAATCTAAGGAAAAGAAGTGGACATATTTAAAAATAACAAGAAGCTACAGAAAAAAAAATCACTATGAGTAGCCATTATGCTTCAGATATGTTTATTAAGAAAATATCTTTGATTGTATAAGCATTTTGTATGATGATTAAGTTTTGAAATGTTAATATATAGACTCATGATACTGGAAAATTTAAAGAAGATTTATCAAAATAAAACAATAATGATTAGACTAAACAGTGACACTAAAATTATTACTATTGATAAAAATGAATTAATTAGTTGGTTTCATATCTCCATTTTTTTTTTATAAAATAAATTTTGGATCAAATGGGATGCTAAAATCACAAACATACATAGATATTATTTGTCAAATAAATTTTACAGATAGTGGTTGTTTTGTAAATAATGCTTCAGAATTTTAGAAAATGTTAATAAAGTTATCAAATGAAAGTAAAATAACAGAAATAAAGATAAATGTGAAAAGGTCAATGTGAATAATTTTTCACATTAAGAAAAAGTAAAGATTGATAACAATTAATTAGTAACACAGTAAACAACTATAAATAACTTGTTGAGATTGTAATATAAACGGTAACATTTTGAATAAAATTAAACATAGAATTAAACTTTGATGAAGTGCTTTGGTAAATATAACTTAATATTAAAAGAAAGTTTGTACTACATATTTTATCAAAATTTACACATAAAACTGAACTTTGGATGCTTTATAGAAGAGCAATACAGATATTTAATCAAATCTCACAATTACATATAAAAATAATAGCAGGATTGAAAAAAAAATACATGGGTGAAAAACAAAAATATATTATTTGCACTATTGAAAGAATTAAAAGATTAAAATGAATCAGGGATAGATATGTTGATAAAAAATCAATAAATGGAAAGTCAAAGTATTAAATTGGTCTCTAAAGAATTATAAAAGATCTAGAAGACAAATTGGATGAAATGGATAGATAAAAAAGGTGGATGGAAAAATATAAATAATAGAAGCTGTATTGAGAAAATGCATTAAAATTTAAAAAAAAAAATCATAATAGTTAAAAATAATCCTTTTATTATTTATATCAGTAAAATGGAGGAATTCTAGTAGTAAAAAGAAATTATTCATATATAAACAATAAAAATTACATTTGATCTTTAAGAAACACTAACATCTACATTTTAAAGAAATGTGGTAATTGTTTACCCAAAAAATAGGACCTTGATTGACATATACTAATTTTAAAGTAACTTCATATAATGTACATTAAATAATATTCAAGAAATAGTAATAATATTTGGGACTTAAATATTACATGGTCAAACAGAAAAGACTGGTTCAAATAAAATGCATGTTTGGAATCATTTTTTGTTTTTACATTGTTTACAGTTATATATTTGAAATGTAAAAGCAATAGTTGAAATTTGAAAAAAAAACACCTATATATATATATATATATATATATATATATATATATATATATATATATATATATATATATATATATATATATATACTTAATACAAGGTTCAAATTAAATATAAAGACTGACACTATTACAATGCATCAGCCTCTATAAAAATGACAGCTCTATTTACATATGCCATCTCTATCTTAAACAATAGAAAACTCTTCATACAGAAAGACTACCCAGTGCAAACTTTAGTAATCAAGGATGCAAGAAATGTTGTGCATAATATCCATAACTAGTGCCCACTCATCCAATATCCTTTGAGTACTAAGGTTTGAACTCAAGGGCATTACTGTATGGGGAGTTTGATACTATTTAAACAGCCTGTATAAGCATAGGAAATGGAGATTATGTCATGTTTTAGTGATTCATCTCCATCTTACAGAAGACAAGTTTGAAAGTAATTTTATTAAGGCAATCTCACATCAGATTTAGATATAAAATAGCCTTTACCAACATAATCAAGCAATGATATTCACTTTAAAGAGTTAATTTCTATTTATATTGAGCAAGAATAATCTATATTAAAATATAAAAATAAAGTGATTAATATAGTATTTAGACCAAATATAAGTGGTTACATGACCAATTCTTTGCATTATGTTAATAATTGGTTCTTTAGCCGTTTCATCAAATTAACTGGACTTATTACATATGCCATCACTTTTTTTAATAATATCAATTATCAAATTATTAATTTTTCTAAAAGCTGAGTTGGCATATGCAAATGATTATTTTACAAGTACAGTCAGTTTTATAAAGAGCTTGGCACATAGATATTAACTGTATGTGGAAATTGGTTGCTCATTTCAGATCAAGTAAATAATACGATTGCATCAATTATGTTTTTCCTTAACCACGAAGTAAGGCACTTACTCCTTAATACCTCTGAGTTCAACTTAGGCAGTTATTTGGATACTTAGTTTATAAATTCATTAAAGATAAAATTAAACTGATGAAATCGCAACATTAAAAATTAAAAAAGGTTTATGATAATACATTAGAGAACTAAAATAAGTATAAAAATAGATTGCAGTGCATTTGATAGATTTAAAATTTAATTTCTATGAAATGTTTTTGTTTTTTATTTTTTTAAAACTGTTTCAACATTTTACCGTAAAGTTAGTTTGGATTCATTAATAAAACTAAAATAAAATACAAAAGGTATACTAAGAATATGAATAAAAGGTTAGGAAAATAAATAAGTAGAAATGTTTAATATCAAACTAGCAGAAATGTTGTTATTGTAAAGATTAAAAAACGAGAAAAATGTTTAAATAGTTCATTTGTGAAAATTAGAACTATTAGTTTATTTATCGTAAATAAGAGGAAAAAAGAATGAATTTAGAGATTTTTTTTATTATTTTTGGCTGAATTACAAAATATTATTTTAAGTAACGATTTATTGTAATTTGATATCAAAGTTTTCTATATTATTGTGAGATAGAAAAATAAAATTTATTAAATTAGCTACTTGCTATAAAGAAAGGAAGAGACAAACGTTAATAATATCGATAAGTAGGACCTCTAATAATAACGTTCAAATTAGAATTTGACGAATATAACACTGTAATAGTTGATAAGTTATCAACATATTTATTTAAATCTCAATAATCCATCACAGAAACTTTTTTTAAGCGAAAAATTTATTAATTAAATTAGTCGGTTCGCATTATTGTAGAGTATCAAACGAATGCTGCAAAGCAAAGAATTTAATGTAAATAATGTATACTTATAGTTTAAAATTATGTATGTATAACATGTTTAGATTTTGACTTTATAAAAAAAAAAAACATTTTAATTGTATTTTCTCGTTTTTTATTAAAAAAAAAATATTAATGATTTATCAGTACGTGTACATAGAAAATAGGATTAAATAATAGTAATACGCCCCCCCCCCCCGTCTTTCTGCAGTTCTTAATTTTTTATTTTTAATTTTATGGTTGAAGTCTAATTTCTGTTTTGTTGCAACAATAATTTCGGAATTGTAATGCTTTATATATATTTCTTTGAAAATATCTAGCTTTATTTAATTAGTTACTTTAAAAAGGAAATTAAAAAAAAATTATATAATGACTTTAGGTAATTGTTAAAATATGTACATTTTTAAAAATTGCATTTATTTTATATATATATAATTTTTAATACTATCTATTCAAAACTCTTATATTTATGTTAAATTCCTGTGTAACCCTTTGCAATTTATTACATTTACATCAGGTAATGCTAATATTTTTCTCATAAATTAGCAGATGTGTCTTTTTCTATTTTAATGTCGAGTTTTAAAAAATCAGTACAATAATATATATATTATTCAAAGTTATACACATATCTGTATTTTAGTTAAAGTTAGGGTAATTTTATTTCTAGATTTTAAAAGTGAGCTTGCAAGCTAAGTCTTAAATTGAATTAAATCTTTTATTATAAATATAGAATTTGAAAAACAATTGTCATATTATGTTTTACATTATTTAAGAATTAAATAAAAATTCCTTCTATTGTAATCTTACATTATCAACAGTGATAAAAATGCTTTAATTAAACGATTACTTTACCATCATTAAGAATTGTATATGTTACACTGGAGTAGTTTTAATAAGTCTGTATAAGAAGTTTTTCTTAAAAAAAAGCTTTATAATTTTATAAATAGTCAGACCGTAGTAATATTTAATAAGCGTTTTTACATTTGCTATAGCTATTTTTATTTTAATAAAATTATACTATTCCTCGGAGAGACTACAAAGTTTTTTGTCATAATTGTTATTTAAATTTTGTTCTACCAGAAGGGAGGGGGTGAAACATAATATGGCTGGCTGACTATCTGCTTGACTAAAACTGGAGTAATTTATTATTTATTTTAGATAAATTGAAATTGGCTATATTTTCAAGAGGCTTGTTTATTTTACACTTTATATCTAAAACAATTTATCAAATAATTTTTATTTTAAAAATATTCTTTTGAAGAATTACATACTGTATATATATAAGAAAAGTTTTTGTTGCAGTAAAAGTAAAAGACAATAGAGGAATTTTTCTTACATCTTAATAATGTTAAAAAATACAAACTTGATTTGCATCGAGTGCAGTCAATTCCATTTCATATATTGTAAGAAATAGTCAAAAATTCTCACAAAATGTGTACATGTAGTACAATTAATAATGTTCAAAAGTTGTTCCAGGATAATGAACACATATAAAAAAGCTATGTATACAATTTTTTTTGACAGCACAAAAGATATCAAGTCATATATACTCTTATGTAGAAATTATATTAGTTTTAAATGGGATTTTTCTAGAAAAGAGGAGTTATGATAATATATTTTATTTTTAATGTTCAGTATATATTATTTTTAATGATAGAAAATTATGAGACAACTTCAAGCACTATTATTATAAACAATTAATCTATTCTTTTGTTATTGTAATTTGATCAACTGTTTATAGTAAAAACCCAGGAACTTCTTACTGCATTTTCTAGATATCTATAAAGTTTGCTTGAACCACAACATCCAGAGAAGTAAATGTTAATTCAGCCAAAATATTTAAGGTAATTTGATTTGAATTAAGTGATATCTAAATTTCTAAAAAGATATATTTCTACTCACTTTTAAAACTGCAAATGAGTAGCAAATGTGTAAAGATAGATAAAGTACATTTAGCAGTCAAAACAACGGACTTCAAGCAGTGTTAATATAATAATTAAACTATCTTTAATTTCCATAATTCAATAAATGTTTACAGTATAAAATAGCTCTTATACCATATAAAACGTCTATATAACAATGTCTCAACAAATTTTTTTTTATAGTGAATGCATATGAAGGCTCACTCTTCAAATAATACAATACTTATGAACAGTAATCTCTATATTTCACATTGGCCCAATGATATAGAGCTTGAAAATTGTTAATAAACTTATGATTAATTATTCTTTTCATTAATATAAACTAACATAACTTTCAATAAATATACTCTTAACTTCAAATAATAAATATCTAAATTGTAAATAATAACCTTTTATTAACAGGAACATACATTAAACATCACATGATCACCATCTCTATACTAGCACATAATTGTTGTAAACAAAGGCAAAACTCTCCATACAGTAGTGCCACCCTGTGCTAAACGAGTAATCAATGGATGCCAGAAGGCTTGTGCATAAAATTCCTATCTAGTGCCTACTCATCCAATATCCCCAGACTAGTTTTTGGCTTGTGGCCATCATCAGTGAGGAGCCTTGAATCTGAGAGCACTGCACCTAGATCTTAGGATTTAATGCAACCCTCCAGCAGCCACCTTTTAACTCTACTTTACTACAAAACTATGAGAATGAAATTGAAAATTGTTAATATCTTTAATCTAAGCTCAATAGCTTATATAGTCATATGGGTCTGAACTCAATTTATCACCCATACATTTTGGTATCTTTGGCTCTTAAACAACCATAGCCACCACTATCCTATTAGGCAGGATTGGTGTTAAACCACTAAACATCACATGATCACCATCTCTATACTAGCACATAATTGTTGTAAACAAAGGCAAAACTCTCCATACAGTAGTGGCACTCTGTGCTAAACAGAGTAATCAATGGATGCCAGAAGGCTTGTGAATAAAATCCCTATCTAGTGCCTACTCATCCAATACCCCCAGACTAGTTTCTGGCTTGTGGCCATCATCAGTGAGGAGCCTTGGATCTGAAAGCACTGCACATAGATCTTTGCATTAGATCCTAAGATCTAGGTGCAGTGCTCTCAGATCCAAGGCTCCTCACTGATGATGTCCACAAGACAGAAACTAGTCTGGGGATATTGGATGAGTAGGCACTAGATAGGGATTTTATGCACAAGCCTTCTGGCATCCATTGATTACTCTGTTTAGCACAGGGTGGCACTACTGTGTGGAGAGTTTTGACTTTGTTTACAACAATTATTTGCTAGTATAGAGATGGTGATCATGTGATGTTTAGTGGTTTAACACCACTCCTGCCTAATAGGATAGTGGTGGCTATGGTTGTTTAAGAGCCAAAGACACCA
This sequence comes from Epiperipatus broadwayi, assembly GCA_028023455.1. Taxonomy (NCBI): domain Eukaryota; kingdom Metazoa; phylum Onychophora; class Udeonychophora; order Euonychophora; family Peripatidae; genus Epiperipatus; species Epiperipatus broadwayi. Next base: position 1,555,697 of record JAQFVV010006371.1, on the reverse strand, counting down.
AAATGTATGGGTGCTGAATTGAGTTCAGACCCATATGACTATATAAGCTATTGAGCTTAGATTGAAGATATTAACAATGTTTTCAATTTCATTCTCATAGTTTTGTAGTAAAGTAGATTTAAAAGGTGGCTGCTGGAGGGTTGCATTAGATCCTAAGATCTAGGTGCAGTGCTCTCAGATCCAAGGCTCCTCATTGATGATGGCCACAAGCCAGAAACTAGTCTGGGGATATTGGATGAGTAGGCACTAGATAGGGATTTTATGCACAAGCCTTCTGGCATCCATTGATCACTCTGTTTAGCACAGGGTGGCACTACTGTATGGAGAGTTTTGCCTCTGTTTACAACAATTATGTGCTAGTATAGAGATGGTGATCATGTGATGTTTAGTGGTTTAACACCTAATCCTGCCTAATAGGATAGTGGTGGCTATGGTTGTTTAAGAGCCAAAGACACCAAAATGTATGGGTGCTGAATTGAGTTCAGACCCATATGACTATATAAGCTTTTGAGCTTAGATTGAAGATATTAAATGTTTTCAATTTCATTCTCATAGTTTTGTAGTAAAGTAGAGTTAAAAGATTGTTGCTGGAGAATTGCATTAGATCCTAAGATCTAGGTGCAGTGCTCTCAGATCCAAGGCTCCTCACTGATGATGACAACAAGCAAGAAACTAGTCTGGGGATACTGGATGAGTAGGTACTAGATAGGGATTTTATGCCCAAGCCTTCTGACATCCATTGATTACTCTGTTTAGCACAGGGTGGCACTACTGTATGGAGAGTTTTGCCTTTGTTTAGGAACATACATTGATAACTTTACATTTCATCTCTCGAATTACACAAAGAATGTCTCATGTGCATAAAATATTGGCAATAAAACATAAATTATTTTTTCCTTTAGATATTAATAAAAGAATTTCATTATTTTATGATTCCTTTTTTTGTATTTAAGTATACAGTATTTAAGTTAAATGAAATAACAGTTTTCTTTCATCAATTTTAATTATCTTTATAACATTTAAAAAGTTGATAACTCATAGGAATTATTTCACATTTAATTAGTAATATTAACTGTTTCTAAGCATATACAATTAATTATTAAAATTACTTTGTACAACATACAATACATAAGAAACATATAAAATATTATCTTAAATTAATTACACACTTTCAATGTAGAACAAGATTAAAAACTATCTAAGAAAATGAAAATTGGGATACTAGTAATAACAAAAATTATACTTAAGTAAATTTTCTTTACCTTTCTTTTACCAGTTCTAATAAAATTAATAAATAAGTTTGAACAAAATAAATCATTTATAGTTTTTTCTTGAGACAGAAATTTTTATATATAAACATCACAGCTTTCTGGAACTTCTATTTCAGTGGAGGTTTACTCAGTTTTAAAAATAATATAAAAATATCATCCTTAAATCAAAATGATATTTTTATATTTTGTTGACATTAATTTCAATTAATTCTTGCATGCAGTAACTTTAAATTTTTACATTAATCCTTTCCATGATTTTTATGAGATGACTCAAAGCTGCTTCAAGTCATTGAAATTTCATCATTTTTAATGCTATGGTAAAAATTTTACCATCATTTGAAAGGTTATAAAAAGTTCCGTAAGATGCTGCCCTCTCTTGAATTATTTTACAAGTAAAAAATCAATAAAACTGATGTAAAGGTCTAACAAAGGGAAGAGGAAGTCCATTCTAAGCATTGATTGGCTCTCCACTTTTGGGGACAAAAGAATTTACTTGTCAATTATGAACCATTACAATTTCTTTTCTTTCATTTCAAAAGTGATAAATGCATGTTTTAGACCATTTTAAAAGTATTTTTTGACATATTATAAATTATTTTGATAAAATATGCTAAAAATAAAACTATTATAGAAAAATATAGAAGATTTTAGTAAAAATTATTTATTTTTCAGGAATGTAAAACTGAGAAAAAAAATCACTGACATCACAACACATTTTAGTTGGTTACTAGCATTTGTTTTTAGATTTGCTGCTATCAAATATTTTTATAATTATAAATTAAAATTTATTTTTGAAAAAACTTTTGTTCATTTTTATAACCTGACAAATTATTAATATACTTTTTACAAATGAAACTAAAGTGAATATAATATTAAAAGATGAATATATTTTGACATTGAGTTTGTGAGTTGACCAATTAAAAGTTTAGACTTTTACCTCATTCAACCAATAAAGTAATCAGCACTCAAAAGGTTAACTTTTTATAGAATCCTTATGAGATGACTCACAGCCGCTTCAAGTTGCTTGAATTCGATTATTTTTAATGCTACAATAAAGATTTTGTGCTTTTTCCAAAGGGTTAAAAAAGTTCCGTAAGATGGTGACCTCTCTTGAATTATTTTACAAGTAAAAAATCAACAAAACTGATATCAAAAGTATAAAAAAAGAAGTAGTATGAATGTTCTTCATTTTGATTGGCTCTAACCATCAAGTGCAAAGAAAGCTGCTTGTCAAAGCCACTCATCAAAACGAAACTGCTAAGATTTCTTTTCTTTCATTTGGAAAGTGATAAACGAATGTTTTAGATCATTTTCAAAGTATTTTTTGATGTATTTTTTGACATATAAATTATTTTGATAAAATATGCTAAAAGTAAAATTATTTTAGAAAAATAGTTAAGACTTTAGGAAAATTATTTACTTATCCACGCAACATAAAATTGACCAAGAAATCACTGACATCATCAAAGCTATTATGTTAGTCAGTAATATTTGTTTTAAATTTGCCACCATTATCAAATATTTTTAAATTATAAATGAAAATTTATTTTTGAAAAAACTTTTGTTCATTTTCATAACCTGACAAATTATTAATATACTTTTTACAAATGAAACTAAAGTGAATATAATATTAAAATATGAATATATTTTGACAGTTCAGTTTGTGTCTTGACCAATTAAAAGTTTACACTTTTACCTCCCTCATCTCATAAAGTAACAGCCGCTACTAAGATTAATAGGTGAAAATACTGAGGAAAATAAATATTTTGATAAGTCTCATATTGTGAATGCTGAACTACCTCAAGTTGAATCTCATGTCTCATCTGTACACAGTCACGTTATTTTTTAAGATCTAATGGTTTTTCTTTCAAAATTTAACCTTGATGCTAGTCCATCAAAATTTCATGGTTAATGAAAAATAATACACGGTACAGCCCAAAAAGTTATAATATATATATATTATAAACATACATACATACATCCAAACACGTTAATGTATATATCCATACTAACATATATGAATACACATTGAAACTTATATGTACACATATAAGAACATACATATATAGATGTATTTACATATATAGTTTTTGAAATACATTAATTGATAAAAAATGCAAGTGTATGGCTGAAAACTGTTTTGATTTGAATTGCTTATTGCAAATTTAAACATTCGATTATATATTTTGTAGTTGCTCGGAAACATTTTTTATCCAAGTACATAGCTCCAAATATATATATATATGTTTTAGTATAATGAAATACATTTTCCTCAGTAATTAGCTATGTTTATGTAATAATTAGAATGTCAATTAATTTTTAAGGTCATTAATTTCTTCTTTTCATTCTCAAAACCTATTGAATAGAGAGATTTTATCTTTCAGAAAGGTTCTCTTAATTATTTATTTCACATTTTTTATTCATATATTTTAGAATATTTAAATACTCTACAGTCTATCTTAGAAACGTGTGAACATATTAATCTTTTTTTATCAGAAGTTGTGTTTCATTAAAAATGACACCATACTTTTGTTAATTTAATGTAGCAGATACATTGGATTTCTTCCTAATAGCACAAATGTATTCTGACACTAATTTTATGAATAGATTGTCTGTGATTTAATTGAAACATAACCAACATAAAATTTTATAAATATGCTATTCCAATGGAATATTTTCTTATAACATAGTGATATTGCACCAATATTTTGAACAATATTGAAAACAGTTTAGAAAACATTTTTAAAAAATCATTACCAATTTTGTTAGTGAACTGTATCATATAAGACAGAACTATCTTAAATCTGAAATTATCAGTTTATTTCAAGCTAGATTTAAATAAATGAGATAAAATTAATTAGAATAGTTATCAGAAAATTTAAATAAATAGTGTCCAATAATTTTTAGAAAATGATAACAAAAAATTGATTATGCCAAATGATAATTGCAGAGTAGATAATATTATGGTAACTGACACTCAAATTATTGTTGATGATCCAACTAAGCACTAAGTAGTATTTTATAATTATTCTATCACAAAGTAATTTTTGAAATGCTAATTACATTTCCATACATATATGATCTAAACCAGTTGGTTGGTAAAGGTGGTACTTGGGCACCATTTTTTGATGAAAAGCCATTTCCAAGATGTGATTCTATTTTATTAACATTTCTCTATGATTACTTCCAAGTTCTAGCAAAAAAGAAACAATCTTGGAGAATAACAAATACAAACACTAATTATTCATTTAATTAATCATGGACAAAACATCTGAACATATACAGAAACAAAAAATAAAATGAAAATAATTTGAATTAATAAATCAATAATATATGTACCTCATTGCAAATTAAAAAAAATAATGTAACATACGCCATACATGTATACAGTATGTGGCTTGAGTGCATAAATTTGTTAGATATATTTTATATATATTATTCTTATAATTAAAAAAATAGTATTTATTTTTACTTTATATACATCATCATCATTATCAACCATTATCAATCCACTTCAGGATGAAGGTCTCTCTAAGTTTAATCCATATTATCTGATCTTTAGCTTCTCTTCTCCACATCACCCCAACACACTTTCTTATTTTATCCATCCATCTCACATGTGGTCTCTTTCTGGGTCTTTTACAATTTCTTGGAATCCAGTTTAAAATTTCACTTGTCCATCTATTATCATCTCTTCTAGCAATATGTCCAGCCCAACTTCACTTCAATCTTTTAATTTTTTCAATGAGGTCTGTAACACCTGTTTGTTCTCTTACCCATACATTGCATTTTCAATATCTTCTTGTTACTCCCAACATACATCTCTTCATACCTCTTTGAGTGGTCTGAAGTCTCTGTATTGCTCTTCTATTAAGTGTCCAAGTCTCAGATCCATAAGTAAGAACTGGTAAAACACATTTGTTGAAAACCTTTTTATATACATACTATTCATTAATTTCTATGAAATCACTATTTATTAAATTATAAACTTGATAAAATTTGAATACTTCTTTTAATTCATCCATCTAACAACTTAAACATTAGCATACAAAAAAAGAGTAAAAACACAAAGGGAAGAAATAGAAAACCCCTTAAATTTTATTTTTATATACTAAATCTTAATTTTCTTTTACAAAAGATGAAAATATTTGTCTAGACTCTGAGAATAAAAGGTAAAATCATTGTTATATATACAAAATAATAATTTCCTTATAAATTTACATGTTGATCATATTTCAAAACTGAGCTTTTTTTAAGTTGAAATAATTAAATTTCTTACTTGTATTTTTTTATCAAGATGATGTATGATCTTTTGTTTATTATTAGGTACTTCATATATATACATGTTGTATCTTGTAGTTTGTCAAATATTTTTATTTACAGGTTATTTAATTTTTTGAACTGAAAAATTTACTTTCTCTAAATATAAATCAAATAAACTAAATACAATAAACAACAAAACTTTGGAATAAATTCTACTATATTCAAAATGCCAATATATAAAAATATAAAATAGCTAAAAACAGCTTATGGTATGTCTGTCATCATGAGTAGTATTTTACAATTAATTTTTAAAAAAAAAATCATTAACATCACACAACATTAACATTTCTATTTGAATGGCTAATTAAATATAGTATTTTCAGATCAATTTCATTCTTAGATCTTGTTTAATAGATAGAAACTAGAACACTAATCTATTCTTTCTCATGATAGACAATAGGTTTACAATTTAAGACTTTATGTAGATCTTGAAAAATTATCAATTTTTCCTATATAGTTGGAAGGTGATGAAATGATGCACATCTAGAGTCCCTAAGTCAATCATCTTGAGAAAGTTAAAAGTAGTTGTGTTTTTATTCTCACTGCAAATGGGAATTTAATAATAGGTATTCTTTCATACTGATAGCTTATTTTTTTTATTTCTGAAATCTGAAGCACAATGTATTTTTTCCTGCTGACACATTCAAAATTTACTATTAGAATAGCCAATGAATATGGTTAAACATCTTTTTATCTGGGAAACCACACTTTCCTGCCAATACTAGATAATTGAACTTTTTTTAACATCTATGATCTAAAGTTTTTTGTCAAATAATTTTTTTTACAATGCTATTTTTAAATTTCTTATGTCACCATTCTATACACCTGCTTACCAAAACTTTTTTCCATAACCCAAAATAAAAATAAGTGCAAAATATTTTTCTAATATATATATATATATATTTAAAATAAATATATATATATTGTAATGGACAATATATATATATATATATCCTTTAAAGTTTGTTTTACAAATTATTAATTCTTTAGTGCTTTCATGATCAATACAGTATTTACCAAGTTGTAGTTTTGAATATTTATTTTATCTGCATTTAGTTCTATCTTTTGAGATGCAAAACTATACATCAATATTTTTTTTCTTAATTTAAAAGTTTTCTCCTACTTTTAGATATAAATTTATATTGGCATTGTGATCACTTCATGGCATAAACAATATATCTACATATATGTACATAGGCATGGGCCCATATGTGACAGCCACATTTTTAGTACTTCTAACATCCTTTAATATAGTGTAGGGTTTTTTCTTTCAATTTAACAGATGCGTAATGGCAATTCATTATAGATGTTAAATGATCTTCCAGATATTTAATGATCATAGCCTAAAACAATAAGCAGATCCATAGTAGTAGTAGTGGTGGTGATAGTAGTATAGCAGTAGCAGCAGTAGTAATAATAGTAGGGTGTAGTTTATTGCTCAGGAGTTTCCAGATAGAATACTCTACCATTACTACACTAAGTCAAACAGGACAACATATTTTCTAATTAATGCTTATCACTAAACTAGATGAATAAGACTAATTGTATGTGCTTGTAAAATAAATTTTAATCCTACATACCAATAATTTATTTTAATACAAAAGCAATGTTTCCGTTTTTTTTTTTTTTTACAATTAACATAGACATGTACGCAGATATAATTGAGCAACATCACCTACTTATTAAAACTGAAACTAAAAAAATATTCATAAAATTGAGATAAGAGCCAGTGAAAAATTTCTTATCGTTTGCCCCCAACTCTCTTAACGAATTTTTATCAAATATAAATACTTCATAAATTTTAATGATCTCTGATTTTTAAAACATCATAAAATAATTAAATCTTTTACATCATTAAGATAAGTTCAGTTGGTTATTTTCTCTAATTTAAATTTGTCTTTTTAAATCTATATTGTTATTTATCTATTAATAATGGAATTTGCTTCTTTAAATTTCAGAAGGCATATTTTAAAAAAAAATTTTTTTTTTTTATCCGTTAGACCTATTTCTACAAGTCATTCTGAAAGGAAAAATAAAATGCATTATAATTTAAATTAAGTTAAACATTTTACAATATATATATTATTAAAAATGGAATCTTACAAAATATTTATATATTGCTAAATTTAAAAACTTTTTTTTTTTTTTGAGATGTTCATGATTCTCTCAGATGTTCATTTTAATATCGATTACCGAAAGTAATTACAGTACGTAATAAAACGTGTCAAATTATTTAGTTAAAAAAAGAAATTATTTTTTTATATACGTGTATTATTACTTTAGCAAACTGATATGTCATAATTAATTATATAATATAAATTACATATTTTATATTTAAATACTAATTATTTTTATTATTACTGTCGTATTATTCTTTTATTTCTTGTTAAATAGTTTTCAACATATTAAAAATAAATAAATAACAATTACACACATGTCGGAGTGTAATAGTTAACCACAAAGATGTAGCTGAAATAAATCTTTATCATATCATCGGAGGTAGTTATTACTGTAAACTTTATAATAGCTTAAAGAACAATTAATATCTTATTGCAATATAAATAAATTTATAATTATTAGATTGCTATGGATTATATGTTGTTAAGTAAATATGAAATTTTGAGGAGCAAGATTTAAAATATATAAATAAAAAAAAAGAGAGTTATGAAACTTGTTTAAGTCAATTGATATTAATGACATAATGAATTTCGAGATAAAATCACTTATAAAAAGTTGAAATTTGTCGACTACATCATCATCATCATCAACCATTATCAATCCACTGCAGGATGAAGGTCTCTCCAAATTCAATCCATTTTTTCCTATCTTTAGCTTCTCTTCTCCACATTACCCCTGCAAACTTTCTTATTTCATTCAGCCATCTCACATGTGGTTTCTTTCTGGGTGTTTTACAATCTCTTGGAATCCAGTTTAAGATTTCAATTGTCCATCTATTATCATTTCTTTTACCAATATGTCCAGCCCAACTCCAATCAAATCTTTTAATTTTTTCAGTGAGGTCAGTAACACCTGTTTGTTCTCTTACCCATACATTGCGTTTTCGATCTCTTCTTGTTACTCACAACATGCATTTCTCCATAATTCTTTGAGTGGTCTGAAGTCTTGTATTGCTCTTCTATTAAGTATACAAGTCTCAGATCCATAAGTAAAAACTGGCAAAACACATTTATTAAAAACCTTCCTTTTCAAACACATAGGCATATTTCCTTTTAGTATCAAGTTATTTCTACCAAAAGCATTCCAAACAAGTTTAATTCTATGATTAATTTCATCCATTATATTTCCATCTGTATTAAAAATCTGACCAAGGTATTTGTAACTGTTAACTTCTTCTAACTCATCATAATCAATCTTTATTTTCATATTTTGAAAAAATTTATTAAACATTAATTTAGTCTTTTTAACATTTATCTTTAACCCTACTTTCCTTCTTTCATCTGATAACTCCTGCAACATTTCCTGTAGCACTAAAGCATTATTTGCATAAACAACTACCTCATCTGCAAAATCTAAATGTCTTAAATAATTTCCATTTATTTTCACTCCTTTAGCTTTCTATTTTAATCGACAAAATACTTCTTGCAGCACTGCTGTAAAAAGTTTTGGAGATATGGAGTCATTCTGTCATATAACCTTTTCAATGTTGATTTTCCTACTATCATTATATAATCTAATTGTTGCTGTTGCATTTTTATAAATATTCTTTAAAATATAACAATATCCTGGATCTACACCTTGATAATCCAATGCTTTAATCACTGAAGAAATGTTTATGGAATCAAATGCCTTTTCATAATCCATAATTCCTAAGCACAATGGCAACTCATATTCATTTGTCCTTTCTATAACTTCTCTCCATACCTGGATATGATCTATTGTACTAAAACCATTTTTAAATCCAGCCTGTTCTCTTGGTTGGTGGAAATCTAGTGTTTTCTGTAGACGAGTTGTAATTATCTTAGTAAAAATTTTGTATACAACTGATAAAAGGCTAATAGGTCTGTATTCCTAATATCTTCTTTATTACCTGTTTTAAATATTAATATTAATACTGCATTCTTTCAATCATCTAGTACATCTTTATCATTTAGACATTTGGTATATAACGTTGCTAAAAAAATTTCTATTTCTTCACCTGCTTCTTTTAATATATCATTACATGGAGCCTTCCCTTTCTTCATAAATTTAATTGCATGTCTCACTTCCTCATTCAAAATTCTGGGCAAGTCGAAAGATATAATAGGTATATGAGGCACTTGTTCTTTATTACTATATAATTCTTGATAGAAGTCTTCTACACACTTCATGATGTCATCTCTCTTTTTAATAATAATGACATCTTTTTTTCTTATTGCAGATATAAATTTCCTACCAATATCAAAATGTTGTTTTACACTCTTTAGACTTTTATTCTCTTCTACAGCTTTCCTTGCTAGTTCACAATTATACTTTCTTATATCATTTTCAACTCTTTTCCACACCATTTTACAAAATTCGAGATATTCAATCTTTTTTGATGCATCATTGTTGTATATCCTCATATTCCTTTATTTTGTCATAAATTCTCAAGTCTCAGTAAAAAATTTATTGGTCAATTGCTCCTTTTTTTACAAGCTATCTTTGTTGCAGTTTTTAAAAGTATATCAGTTATTTTCCTATTAATGTCATTCAAATCTAAATCATGTTCAAAATCTACTAATACTTGAAACCGATTTGTAAGTTCTAATTTAAATTCATTAGAATGTTTCTGAAGATTAGGAATATCATGTAAATATTGTTTCTCTTAATAATTTTTGTCTCTCTAGTTTTTCATTAACATGTATCTTATATGTTACTAATCGGTGATCACTTCCTGTGTTAAATTTATTAAGAACATTACAATCTTGAAATATGTATTTTCTGTTAATCAAAATATAATCCAATTCTGCTGTACCTTCATTGGAATGCTTCCATGTCCATTTCCTTTTAACATTTTTCTCAAAAAAAGAATTCATAATATACAGTTTTTCTTTTTCTGCAAACTCCACAAGTCTATGTCCTCTCTCATTTCTATTACCATAACCAAAATTACCTACAGTACTTTCATCTTTCATTTGTTTAGCAATTCTTGTATTAAAGTCTCCATAACACATTTAAAATGTTCTTTACTCTGATCAAAAGCATACATTCCATAAAATTCTGTTAACTAGTACATATATTTAGTGCAGTGCAATGCTTTCTATTTCATAAGGTATAATAAATCTGATAGTAATTGTTCCTACATTATATGAGAGTATGATAAGGAGTGTATACATAAGCATATAATGTTGATTGGTGCTTGAATACTTTTATGCAGTGAAATCATTAATTACAAATAAATATAACTTTTATAGTAATGATTATTATTTGTTTTATTTATTTATACAAATTAAATATATTTATACAAAATGTCATTTTTTTTCCAACTAAGAAGGAGAAATTTTCATAAATAGGTTACATATTTAAAATTTTTTTAATTTTAAATATAATACAATAAGTCATTTGCCTAATGATTTTGCACACCTAATATTGTTTGTATTTATTAGACAAAACTAATAAAAATAAGTAATTTTTAAAAGACTGAAATATTTTTGTATATATTTTGTAAAACATGAAACTAAAATGGATCATAGGACAAGATGCACTTTGATGAATACATTAAGTAATTTTAATAAATATAGTACTAAATATTTATTGAGAAATAGATTATGATTCACACTTATGCTCAGGACATCTAAAAATAATATAGATTTAGGAGCTATAGATTCTAAGATTTTGATAATGGTATTAACCCCTGGACAATAATAACATATATAATTCAAATAATTTCAATTCTGTGAAATGATTTTAGTAAGTCTTTACACAATTGATAAATATAATATTACATATAGAGCATTGAAATTTTTATTACAAAGTTTAAAATAAAATGAAATTTCTTTACTTTATTAAATTAAAAAATCAATCTGTTTAATAATTAACTTAAAATAAATAATTGCATTAATTAGTGTTCATAGTCTCTGTTTTAAATATTAAAGACTATCTTCTTTTTATATCAAGAGAACTAATAAGAAAGTGAAAACATTTTATTGGTATTGTATTGTGAATATTGCAGGAGAGTGTATATTATTTACTTTATTAGCATTTACTATTTTAAAAATATGATTATATTTAATGTTATATATTATAGTGGTCACCCAGCTTAAATTGTAAAAATTGTAAGCATGTATTGAGTAATGGAATCAATTTAATGATCTCTCAGATTTAAAATATGATTATCTTGAATGTGAATGTATGTGTGCATGATATATATATATATATATATATATATATATATATATATATATAAATGCATCTTGCTTGGAGTCAGTAAACAAATAAAGATAAATAAAAACATTTATTACAATGAATTTTAATAGAAGAATCCAAGTAAGATCGCTTAAATTAAAGCAAAAGAGCTTGAAATAATTATATTTTTTTGTTTGGGAAAAAAATTGATCCGATTTACTGATAACAAAACGAATTTATAAATCTCATTAGAAATAGTAATTAAAAGATATAAAAAAATCTCCAATTTATTCTGTAGTTTTAATTACTGATCATAATATATTTTAATTTTAAAAAATTGTAAAATAATTGATAATAAAAAAGTTAAAAGAATGAGACATTTATTTTGTTATTCTGGATTAGAGAGTTTAGCTCTGATTATTGAAAAGAGCAGTATAAACTTTTTCATTGTTGTGAATTATAACTGTGAATGAAAATATATTACAGGTGGAAAAAATATGTTGCTAGATTGATTAAGTAAAATCTTTGCTGTAAACAGAACATTTGCTTTATGGATAATTATTTGGTTATACAATCACAGAATAGGACTGAATAACTTAAAGTCTACCAGTAAATCATAATTACTTAGCCTGCTTCTGAAAGTGCTTGAGCTCAATTCTAATGTCCCAGGATTAACTATAATGCTGATGGAAAATGTGTGTGCCCCTATCATAATTTTGAAAATAAAACATTGCCTAGAATAAATTGGAAGAAGAAACAACAAATTTTTTTAATGCTGATCAGCAAGTGAAGTTCTAATAAAAATATACCATGGTAAGATTAAAATTTTTGAAACTTTGAACACAAAGAGAATATAAAAGACCTATCTTAAGAAGTCAGTATAAATTGATTACTGTGTTAGAATTCATGTCATATGATATTAGATGTTAAGTTAATTTTACTTATTTATTTTTTATATGCTTGGAATGTATTTTACAATAATCATTGTTAACTTTCTGTGTATGTGTGTATATATGTGAGTTAATTTTGATTGTTGAATACATGATTATTTGTTTTCAAAACTCAAGTTGTAAGTGCCTTTTTGAACTTGTCTTTCAAATATTCACCATAGCACTTATTAGTTCCATGCTTATATATATATATATATATATATATATATATATATATATATATATATATATATATATATATATATATATATATATATATATATAATATAAGTATAATAACAATATTCACTAGAATAAAAACTACAAAATTTTAAAAAATGCCTGTATAAAATTAAAGATTTAAAATTCTTTGCTATAGCTAGCTTCGGCATATTCCACCATCTTAAATAGCAATATGTTAATATTTAAATATTATCAAACTCTCACACCAGTAACGTTACCATGTGAATGACACTGTTTATTCAACACATTATCCGTACTATTTATAAAATAGGACTCCTTAATTCTTCTTTTCCTCAAATCATTTTCCATATGCAAAATAAAAACTCTATCAAAGCAGAATTCTTCATTACAACTCACAATATATTCTGCAAAAACTGATTTATACCTATCTGCAGAACAATGCAACTTATTATATAATAATTCATGCTCCCTAATCCTCTTTTTCAATGCACATTTGGTCTCCCCGATGTAACTATAACCACAATGACATATCACTTTATATATAATATTACATTTGCTGCTTTTATCAATAGAATCTTTGCCATTAATAATCAATCTTCCAGTATTTGCACCCACTTTAAATGCAACATTAAAATCAGCAGATACCAATGATGTAATCTTATTACAAACAATATCCTTTACATAAGGCAATGCTATCCATTTTTTCTTTTCCATATTATCTCTTCTCCATCTGTTTCTATACCTATATAGTGCACATAAAATATTTGTCCTATTATATCCCACACCCAATAAAACATTCACATATCTTTCAATATTAATCATTTTATCACTCTGAAATTTACATAAAACATCATTTCTAAAAAAAAAAAAATGTAGTTTTTATTCTAGTGAATGTTGTTATATATATATTATAATGATCCGGAAATAGGTGACTTAATGTAATCTGCACTACAGGGCACTATTAGGCATTTGAACCTAGAAAATTTATATAGTAGGCAGATACGTAAGTTAAGAAAAAAAATTTTATTGGTTGATTCTGGTCGTTAGCCCATTGTCACTAGCTCAGTGGAATAGCAGAGATTTATATTTTATAAATTCTTAACTAAGAATATTTTTTTAAAAAAAGAATAAAATAAGCCACTGCCAGTAAATTATACACACAAACATTTATTAACGCACATATAAATTTTGAATCATTTTAACATTACTTTTACTTTATAATTTTAACTTGATTTTAGAATTTGATTTTACATTTTAATTTTTATAAGTTTACATTTTAATTTTTATAAGTTCACACAGATGGATTTATAAAATGTGTTTTTAATGTTGAGTATAGATTGGTTACATAGATTACACGGTCAAAAACATTTCAAAGTAAACATAAACGATCAAAATATAAAGTCATTGATGGAAATGCAGAGGGAAATTTATAAGAAACCCAATAGCATTCATCATAAGATGCTGCATAGACACCAATAACTTAAAAGACATCTGAAAAATACATTTTAGATACTCACCATAAGGTATCATTATTTACCGAATGTCTATATATTTCGATCAAATATGAAAACCAAAAACATAATTGACCGATAACGAATCCATGCAAGCGTCTATACCCAGCTTAAATTTAATGCATTTTTATTTAGAGTGTCGAGTATGAATAGATTACATAGATTTGCATTTGAAAAGAAAATATTCTATCCTTATTTAAGCTTAGGCCAAAAGTTCGCAGTTAAACCAACATCAATCCATCTGATATATCGATGCATTTAATGTAACACAAATACGGCAGCACAAAAGGTTACGAGAAGAAATTGCCTCTCATCAGATAGAAATACTACATCTATCTGAAAATAAGAGCAATAAAAAAAAAGACTTCATAGGAAAAGATTGTGGTCATTTTTGCCCACTTATGATCGCATCCCAATAGGCAAAAAGGAAGTGTTCAGCATATAAAGTGATTCTGCCTGTAACGAATCTCATACTACATCTACTAATTACACCAATATATCCAATCCATTGACCCAATTTAACTACAAAAAAATAACCCAAGATTACCCTCCCCTAATATAACTTTACAAATCTATATGGCCATTCACGCCCGACTTAAGTTTAACATTTATATAATTTAGTTTAACGAAAAACAGAAATCATAATAAAAACCTAAAAGAACAAAAAAAAATAAATAAATGGAAATGATTTTACAAAAGAATTACGTCAAATTAAAAGAATTAATAAAGAATTTAGTTTGGTCAGATAGGATTCTATTTCTATTTTTTTAAATACTGGGAAAGTTTATATTTTAAAGTTCTTAGTGTTTTCAAATTAATATTCATTTAAGTTCATAACATGCTTATGGTTTTAGAAATGTTCATTAGTTATCCATTGCTTGCCGTTTGGAATCCAGTGTTAAAATCCCTAGATGATCCTGTGGTCCTCAATATAGGAAAAGAGATGTTTCATTTTCTTTTTTTAATAACAACTGAAGGAATTGAAAGTGCATCTTTCAATCCCTTCACCTCCCACTCTCCGACTTAATACATTTACGTCTTCTCTTAAATTTTCTTGACTCACTAAAAATTTTTATTTCCCTTTTTCTTTTATATGTAACTTTAGGATCCAATGGACACTATGTCATCGATGATGATGATCTTTCCATTGAGATCTGATTTCCTGATGGATTTCTTTCATTGGCCATTAGTTTCTATTGTTTTCCTATCTGACCATTGCTTATACATTTAAATGCCCAAGGCTAGTTTATTTGGACTAATTAAAATAATCATTTCCATTTTTTAATAATATTAATTAATTTGTTTTCCAAACTTAAAGATATATTTTTATTTCTAAATCTTTTTAAGTTTTTGCATTTAAAATACTTCTTCTATTTTTAATAAAGTTTTATTTTAATAATTTTTTTCATTTGTGCGATTATATATATATATGAGTTTAAGATGATTTTTTAATTTTCAATTTTTAATTCTTAAAAAAGAAGTTTTATTTGCTAACTTTTATTTTTTTCATGTTTAATAAAAAAAAAAACAATCTAATGTCGTATGTGCCCATTACAATATATATATATATATTAGTGAGAATATTTAATCACTAAGCAAATGCCGGAATGTTCTTATAAATTGAGGGATTATAGTATTGAAATTGGTTTATTCAGCATGGCACCCTAGTAAAGGCAGAAAATGCATGTCTTTTTATTTAAATTAAATTATTGCTGAGTGGTAAAACTATTTCAAATTATTACTGTTGATTTTTGAGGTGATTGGCAATCTTTTCCACAATTATCTATTTTGTGTATGACTATAAAAGTTAGATTGGTTAGTCACATTTAAAGGTACTTCCTTCAGATTAATATATATATATATATATATATATATATATATATATATATATATATCAAGTCCAAATGGTGTAAATGAAAAATTTTAGTTAAGGTAAAATATTTTTAATTATGTGGTGAAACCCAATCCATTCAGTCATTCAATATTAGACATTAAATGACTATTTATCTATTATGATCTCATAGTCTTAATGTAATGATAGACTGGAAAACTCTGAAATTAAAGATTGATGAAATCTTACTTCAGTGCTTGAACTTATTATTAGTTCTTAATAAATTAATAAATGTTTAAACATTTAAACAGAAAAGTCTTACATTGATTTAAATCTCTGTATTCTAGCTAATCTTAGCTTTATAAATTAATTTAGTTAAAATTTAATATTATCTGTCTTAAGGAAAAAAAATAAAGGGTTAAACTCATTCACACTCTCAACAAACTCAATTAATAGCCTAAAAATAAATAATATTTCTAATATTTTACAATTTTCATGGAGTGTAATCAAATTGTGGATTATTTCCATCATTTAGTAATAATTAATGTGTATTTAGAAAAATTGAAACTTCATTTATTAAACTTTCCAAATACATTTAACTATTAGTAATAGCACACAGGTTGGTATATAGCACATTTTGAGTGATATTGTTCTCTTTTTTTAACTATTGCTACTCTGACCAGTGATAGTACAAGTATAGAAATGTACCTTAAATTCAATATTAACAAATCTAAAGGTCTAAGATTCATTTACCATGCAAGTATTTTCATTGGTCAGAACCCAACACCTGCAAAAAGGATGAGAATAATGCAATTCAAAATATTGTATTATATACTAACATGCATGCTATATTTAAAAAAATTAAATCATGTATAAATTATTTTAAAGACATTTAACATATAATTATAGTACAACATATAATTAGAAGTTAAACTCAATTGTCACAAACTTTCAGGCAAATATTTGTAGAGTAATACTAAATTGGTTTTGCCCTTAGTAAATTATTTAATTATAATAGTTTATTTTATATAAATTAATAATCTGATAATTGGTACATGGTATTACAAAAACATTAATGGGGATATACAAAAATATAAATAGTTAAAAAAATTAAAATGAATTTTATTTTTTTAAAACAACTATCTGGACATAGTATCATTGCATTCTGTTTTATCATCATCAGCAGCTGACTAATAATGTAAAACTTTGAATATATTTTCACAAAGAATTGTTTTAAAAATATTCTTTATGGGCATTTAATTCACAAATTTTTTTATCTTTTAAATACTTTTAAAATAATAATAAAACCTACTATTTAATTCAAGAATTAAAAATTACCTAGATTATCAATTGTATTTTCTATTGGTTATTAAATGAGTGGGCTATTTTAGTTTAATTTTTTGTTTTAATTTAGCATTTATTCACAAATTAATACCAGTTTAAATTTTGAATTATTTTTTAAAACATTATTTTCAACACATTTCTTTTCATATTTTTAAAAAAAATATTTCATTTATTTGAATTTATTCTTTTGCTCAGAACAAATAATTATAACACTTATATTTACACATTTTTCTTAAGTATCATTATTGTCTTTCTTTTATTAGTTAAATTATTTCTTTTTTTCTGTCTATAAATTATCTGTTAAACTCTTCATCATCTTAACAGTTTTTCTTCCTTTTCCTAATGACTATTTGAGTTAATAGTTCAACATATTATTTTATCATCAAAATCTTTATTCAATATTATAAATTAATAAATTGTAATTGATATATTAGAGATATAAGTTTACAAATAAAAAATGTCCTAAAATCATATTTGAACTTTCCAAATATAGAAAAATAAATAATGAAGTAAAATCAAGTGAACTACATAGAAGAATAAGTACTTATATTTATTGTTGGCTGATTACCAATTAATGTTATTGAAAAAAGTAAATTAGAAAGATCTTTCTTGAAGTAATTTCATTTTTAAAATGGGAATGAATAATTATAAAATCATCATTATGTTATAAAATTCTATTCTAAAAATTAAATTTGAATTTATAATTATAAATATATCTCAAATATTATCTATTATAATGTTTAACAGAACATAATAATCAGTAACAATAGTAGTTTTTTTATCATTACTTCAAATTTCTTAACTTATATATTTTTAAATGAAACATATTTAAAAAAATCTAAGTGTAAACATGACTTTATTTACATTTTAATAATTACCTTACAAATATTTTGCAAAATTAATTTTAAATTATACAATTTTTGGTTCATTGTAAACAGTAATGAAAGGAGAGTTTACAATGTGGTAATATATTGGACTATTTCCATTAGCTATCATTAAATGTTGAATGTATAAAAAAAATTAAAATTTATTTAAGCTTTTTAAATTTAAACAACTTGTTAGTAATAATACACAACATTTTGATTAGTATTATTCTCCATTCTTCTTCAGATGTTGCTGGAATAATAAGTGACAATGTTAGCATAGGAGTCTAACTTACACCTTTATATTCTACTGTGAGAAGTTTTTATATTTTATTATCATAATCAGTATTATCCATTACAACTGTAGTGTTACCTTTGTCAGCTAGAGAAATGAACAAAGATGCATCATATTTGAAAGAATTAATAGCTTTACACACATCACATAAAACATTTGATTTCTATCCTGGATGTCTCTCAAGTAATGTTTTAACTCTCTAGCATAATTTTCTGCTTCTTACAAAGGCAATTTTTGGCTAAAGGCCTGAGTGGCTACCATTATGTCCTCTAATAGGATGATAAATTATGTAATGGTAAAGTTTAAACCTTTTCAAAGAACAGATAATTTAACATCTGAAAGGTGTTTAGTGCTAAGATTTTTCACTGATGAATCTGACTTTTGACCTGCCCATGTAGATTTATAAGCTTCTTCTTCTGACATTCTTTTATCTTTACATGTAATTTACAATATGATCTTTTCACTGCCTGACAAACTCTTGAGATTTTTTCATCTCTAAGTTTATTTTTTTAGAAAATATTCTACATTTTTAATGGACTTGGAAAACTGGTGAACATTTATGCTTTCTCTCAATAGGGTCCCTCATTTGCTCTCTGAATAATCTTCTCAGCTTTCTTGGAGGAAATAGAAGATCTTCATTGCAAATCCTTAGGAATAAGCTCTTTTGATTTATATTTATGTAGGAAAGGTAAATGATTCTCTATTTTAACCAGTTTGGGACAATTTTTCATAATATCTAAAGTTCATTATAGCATCAGGTCCATACCAAGTATTTGTATTTTCCTGAAGGTTTGTGATGATATATTAGATGTAATAATATATTGCACTATTTTCACCACTTACCATTAAATGTTGAATATATATACAATTTTAAACTTTATTTAAACTTTTCAAATACAAATAACTTGTTAGTAATAACAAACAAATAGACAACATATGTTAGTAATTACAGAATGTTTTGAGTTGTATTATTCTCCAATCTTCTTCAGGTGTTTCTGGCCTGACCAGTGACAATATTAGTATAGGAGTTAAGTTTACATCTTTAGATTCATGGATAGCCAATTTTAAGGCAAACTTTTAGATTTTTGAATATCGAATTTTAAGACACCACTCTAAACAACTGAGCTATTTTATCAAAGGCAACAGACAGTAAAAAATCATATACTTATCTATAAAGGGTGATTCAAATCCTTCTGAATCCCTCAATTTTTTGATACTTTTTTTTAAAAGCAAGATTAATTAGAAGCTTCCACACATTATAAATTTGTTTATATGCCCAATATCAAAGAATCTATAATTCAGTAACCTTCTAGGCTTTTGCTGGCTCTTTTGTTGTTTTCCTTTTGAACTATTGACAACTTCAAATTTTTAAAATAAAAAATAAACTTATTTCATTTCCAACTTTTACTATCAAATGAATATAAAATTGGTAAAATAGCATTAAAAGAAGTTGGAAGAGAGCGGTTTAAAGTTGAAGCACAGGAGAAACATCACAGTATTTTGGAAACACTGAATCTCAGAATCAATGAGTTAAAATAACTAAACATTATTTTCTAATCTGAAAATTATCTTTATTTTATTTTACCAGAATTATCTCATTATAGTTTAAAATTTTTAATTTTGTACAGGGATGATTAAGCTGATATTAATACTAAAATAGCATGTAGTTATGTTTAATAATAATAATAATAATAATAATAATAATAATAATAATAATAATAATAATAATAATAATAATAATAATAATAATAATAATAATAATAATAATAATAATAATAATAATAATAATAATAATAATAATAATAATAATAATAATAATAATAATAATAATAATAATAATAATAATAATAATAATAATAATAAAATAATAATAATAATAATAATAATAATAATAATAATAATAATAATAATAATAATAATAATAATAATAATAATAATAATAATAATAATAATAATAATAATATATTATTCTTAACAAGGTTGATAGTTTATATCCAGGCTAGTGCGATAATATCTAGCCTAATAATAATTGATTAATATTTTATCAATAATGTATTTTTCTAAAGTGGATAATGCTAAGCATGTAAGTGAAGCGAGTTTGACTTTTGTAAATAAAATAAAGTAATAAAATAAGATAATAGAGGAGGAAAACGTTTAAATTAAGAAAACAATACTTTGTAAACAATACAAATAAATTATTACTGTTTTTTATTTAAAAAATAAAAATCTTAATCACTCATATTTTGAGAAATTTATATAAAATTCTAAAAACATTTATGGTCGCATGACTTTAGTTTGAACCTAGATAGATTATGAACTTTTTTTTAAATAGCTGAGTAATTCTATCTATCTATCTATCTATCTATCTATCTATCTATCTATCTATCTATCTATCTATCTATCTATCTATCTATCTATCTATCTATCTATCTATCTATCTATCTATCTATCTATCTATCTATCTATCTATCTATCTATCTATCTATCTATCTATCTATCTATCTATCTATCTATCTATCTATCTATCTATCTATCTATCTATCTATCTATCTATCTATCTATCTATCTATCTATCTATCTATCTATCTATCTATCTATCTATCTATCTATCTATCCATCCATCCATCCATCCATCTAGTCTGGTTAAATTTCTTTTATTTTTAGTTAATATGTACCTTAACTATTATTTTAAATCATTTATTTACAAGACATGTCGATTTTTAATTTGAAATAAATAATTTAAATTTTACTCAAAGCATTATTATTTTGTTGAGAAAAAGTACATTTTGACTAAAAGCTGAAAGGCACATGACTTATTTAATGAATGTAAGACAGTATTGATTATTTCTCTATAATTGTTTATTTATTTTTAAGTATGTTTTTAAAACCCACATTTACACAAACTTATAAGCTTATATACAATATAAAATAATAATAAAAATCCACATCTATAAGTTTAAATTTTAAGGAAAATAATTTTTTCCGAGTGTTTTAGTTTATTATGATCACTTTTAATCCATTATCATTGCTGATCTGACGCGTATTAAAATAAATATAAATGACTTGTGTAATAAACATATAATTTTTTTTAAAAAATTAAGTAATACTTATCCAAGTTTGACTTAACTTATAATATGTCTAAACCAGATGATTTCTTTATAAACTAAAATCAAAAGTCAGAAATCCTGGAGTATATCAAATAAGTTTGATCAAGCATATATTTTAATTAATAAATTTTGGCATTTAGGTTTTACTGAATAAAAAGAAAATTATATCAGGAACAATTCTAAATCGTTCTCCAAAAGTATCAGTCTTATTATATATATATATAGCGATTGCATAACGTTACCTAAAAATTCAAATATAATGAAATCCCAACTGAATAGATAAAATTTAGCTATGCTATTTGTGAAACAAACACAAAATCTAAATAAAATAGCATAGATAAAAGGTTGCTATTTTATTCAGACTTTTGTATTTCTTTCATAAGTAACACTGCTGAATTTAATCTATGTATTGCGAAGTAGTAATTTTAATTTGCATATATAGCTGAAAAAGAAATAGGTTCCTTTGAAGTTGAAAAATTATTAATTTTTGTTGCCTATGATTGTTACCATTGCATGTTATTATTAATATTCATTAGCAAACATCCACCAATTTGGCAAATTTATTACATATTTTTTTTTAAGATTAAGACAAAGAGTAACATCATAGTCTTTCTTTTCAGGTACCTGATAATTCTTAATTGTAATATTAACTGGTTTATTTTAAAGACAAATGAATGAGTAAATGTATATGTGAATGTGCAATACCAAAAGCAGAAAAAAATTATGATTTATTACATAAAAAAATAGAACAATGTAAAAATTGATGATATATTGTATAAATGTAAAATAATAGTTATAAACTGTAATTGAAGATACTAAATATAGAAATTGAAATGAAAGATGATTCAAGCTGTAGAATTTGATAAAAAAATATTCTATTTTATTTTGAGAAAAATCTAAAGTATATAGAAGCTTTGAAATGGAAGATATTATAAAGCTATTTTTAAAATGTCTAAATGATAAACATGTATTAAATATTTGGAGGTAGGAAGTTAAAAATTAAAAAAAAAAAAAATTAAGTCTGTGACTGTTCACTGTGGGAAGATATGGATGAGAATAAGATATATTCGAAAGGTACAACTAGACTTGATGTTGAAATATTTCAGAAAAAAAAAACATTTTCTGCAGAATTTAAAATATAACATTGCAAAATATTAAATAAACAGAAAAATGAACCAACATTTTCTAAATTCGGCAATGCTTATTATTCAGAGATTGTTTGTATATTCATCACAAAATTCAGATTTAAAGTAATTTATTTAATATTATTTTTTGAAGTTGAAATGACCATATTCATTTACAGTAGTTGACACTGCAGATGATAAGATTTCTATCAGTTACTTAATATAAGATATTTACTAAAGTCATGATAATTCATAGAGGATTTTGTACTTCAAGTCAATCAAAAAAACAAATTAGTTTAAAATAGTCATAACATGGTAGATCACATTAAAGTACTAATAGAAATTGTTAAATTTGATTCAATTTATAAATGATGCAATTGCATTTGACTTTATACACATTTAAGGTTATTACATTTTTGAAATATTACAACATATAATCAGAATATTTTCAAAATTTAAAGAATATATATTAAAATGCAAAAGCATGGTGATAATAACTTTTTTTATAAGCAGTGGATGAAAATATTTTATGAATTGAAATGGAAGTATAAGGAATAAAAAATAAATGGAAATTATTCAACTTCTCTAGATTTTGAGGATAATGTAGAACTTTTAGTAATAATGTTTAGAGTTCCAGAAAATATTACAAAAGTTATATAATAAAAACAAAAATATAAGAAATATTAGAAAAAGCAAGAATATAATTCTAATGATAAACAGTAAAAAATACCAAAATTATATTGAATAACTTTATAAACTAAACATTGCCAGTAATAAATTAGAAGGAATTAACAAATTGGCCAGATTATTAATAATGATGTAAACATACTGGATGAAATTTGTAGAATGAAAAGTGAAGTGTTGTTGTTTATATTGAAATAGAATGTGCCTAAGTGATTGTAAAGTTTAAATAAATGAGTTTTATCAGCATTTAAAATGAAATGTAAATAATTCAATTAAAGGTATTAAAAATGGAAATGTTTCAGTTGAGAGATATAACAGTCATTGTTGACATTATTACAAAAATTATTGAAATGGATTGTGCTAAATGTTTCTAAAATTTTGCAATAAATGGACAGCTAAAATATTAAACTGGTCTCCAAGAATTAGATATAAAAAGAGGTCATTAGAAAGATGAATAAGATAAGCCAAAGAGGAGACAGTATGAATAGAAAAATGTGAATTAAACTTTAAAAAATCATTATCCTGTAGTAGACTGATTATGGTTAAAAATTGGCATATCTATCGTACAAATATTTAATCAATATTCAATCACATTTATTTCCTTTCTCTTTCTAAAACTGAAAACAAAAACAATTAGTTCAATCAGTTGTTTCATTTCATATAAATTTATAGTATAGTTTGTAAATATGGTACCATAGTGGTTGAAGATTCCAGTGTCAACATAGCTCTTATCTCATTGATGAATCCAATTTTTTTTTCATGTCAATAATTTTTAAAATAATTTCTTTTTGTTAATGTGAGATTTTTAATAATTCATCTTTGTTAATGTTATATCATTTCATTATTTGTTTTGCAATCATTTTTATATTCCAATTTTGAATGTCTTTGATAATTTTGCACTTTCATGGAACTCATGATTGCTACACATATAATTCTTAGATAACACCATGCAGAAATCCGCAATAGAAGAATTGGTTATAGATACAAACAATGGATAAAGCTGTTTCATATCTGTAAAAAGAATTCTGATTTATCAATATAAAAAAGCTATTCAACAGAAAAATTATTCATTAAAGTAACTAGATGCTATATTTAATGACATCTCTTCTGACTACTTCTGTAAAAATTCTTCTTATGGTTAATTTGACTTTGAAAACTATTATAAAAGTGATGTGAATGTATTGCCTTATAGTCTTGTTTTTTTTTTTTGTTTGTTATATATACTTTAATCAACTACAGTGGGAAAAAACCCAGATAAACTTTGTAATTAACTTAAGAAAATTATTGCTTTGGGTAGAAAAAGAGAATCATTCATAAAAAGATGCATTGCAATTCCTTTTCAAAATTTCAATGCATTTATACATTTTTGTAAGATTTTTTTTTTTAAAAAATAATCAAATCATCCAGTATGTCAAGAACTTTACAACACTGTAAGCACCATGTTGAAACTTTGATTCCAGAACTATTATCTGAGCCAGTAACTCTAACAATTCACTAAAGACAACAGAGTGTTCTAGTCTTTCATAGTAAGAAAATCATACTTCTTAAATTTTAAAGTATTTTTTAAATTAAGAATGCAGCTTTTATTTAAAAGTACAAAAAGTTAGATGTAGTTGCTCATTCACTGAAAAACTTTTAGTGTGTATAATATTATGCTGCAATATCTCTATGTTTGACCTTATATATTCAATGATTAACAAAATATGAATATTATAGAACAGTTCTTGTTGGTTCTATTGGTTGGAGTTTGTTATTAACTGAAAGTACCCTTTGATTTATCATTCAGGCCTCAAAGGAAGTCAGTAGAGCACATTCCCAATGTTCATCACATATGTTTATGTCATTAAGTTGAATATGAATGAGTTTTTCACTAACATCCATTAGCCATCATGATGGGGTTTACTGGTTTTTATCTCTGCATATAAGACAAAGAGATACCATGGAATTTTTTTTAGTTGTCGGATAGTTCTTAATGGAAACATTAGTTGAGTTGTTTTGAAAGCAGAATGATGTGTGCATCAATTACCTTTCTTGTAGTTATTTACAATCATGGAACAAAACTAAGTTACTGAAAAGTCATCAGCCAAGGCATCAAGTGGCAAGCACAACAGAAGATGCTTCTGATTGCATATCAGGAGTGTAATTTGATGATGACAATTTATTTAGCTGTTTATAACTTTGGATTATTTTCACCTGAAAGAGTATTACATTAAAGGAAAGAACTGTAATAATATATAGAACTTTATTGGAATATATGAAGTTAGACAAATGTGAAGAGACAATATGAAAATGGACCCATATTTTTTTACACATTGTAAGCACAAATAGAATGTAAATGAAATAACAATATTATGAATATGGTTGATATTTTAAATGGAGAGACATGATTAGTTATTCAATTTAATGGCAGATATCAAATGCAGATAATTTGTATTTGTATCTGAGTAAGTTTTCATTGAGATAAAAATAGAGATAATTTTTAAATTGATGTATAAAATGCTTTTGATTATATTAATCTGCTTAAAATTCTCATTAGAGATTTTAAAATAAGAATTGGAAGTATATATTTTGTTCAATATGGTTCAAAGTATGTCGGAAGTGTATGGAAAGATTATAATGTGGAATTGATTCCATCAGTGCAGAATGTTTTTGATGATAATATGAATTTACAAGATTGTAGTAATATTATTAAGGAGATTTCTAAATATAAAATAAAAACTAATAAATATGATTAGTCATGGAATTATGCTATTTCTGAATTTAAAAATCTTCTTAGAACTGTACAGAATATATGTTTGAAAGAAGATAAAGGTTTATGTATGTGTTTTATTAAAAAAGATGCATATAATGATAAAATTGAAACACAAATGAGTAAATTGGGATTTGATATTATTGATAGTTATAACATGGAGGGACAATGTGTGAAATATATAAATAGTATTTTAAAGAAGGCCAAAAGTCAATTTATGTATAGTTGTACATATTATGATGTATATCCATCTACATCTATATGCCCAAGAATATTTGCTAACATTAAACTTCAAAAAGGAGGAAATCCTCTTAGATTGATGATTGATTTTGGTAGATCATTTATGTATAAAACAACTAAATATATTGGTAAATTGTCAGAAGATATGTTGGGTTTTGGAAGATATACAATTGCATCTTCTTGTGAATTTGTTGATAAAATTAAAAATATAAAAATAAATGATAATGATCTGTTAGTTTCATTGGATGTAACAGAATTATATGGCTCAATTGATCATCTTGAATCTATAAATTTAATTGAAATTGAACTAATTAATATATCTATAAATAAACATTTAATAAATTTTATTACTGAATCACTAAAATTTATAAGTGATAATATTATTGCAACATATAATGATAAGTTTTATAAAATGGGTAAAGGATGGCCAATGGGATTACCTATGGTAGCACAAATTTGTAATTTTACATTGTTGAAATATGAGGATATTATATTTAATTCTTATAATTTTGAAGATATTAAAATTTATACTAGATATGTTGATGATGTTTTTGTTTGTGGTCCTAAAGACATTATTGATGTTCTTTTATATAATCTGAATAATTTAAACAATTTAAAATGGACTATTGAGAATGAACAAAATGGAAAAATAAAATTTTTGGATTTACAAATATTTAGAGATGCTACTGATTTAAATTATAAATTAATTTTTAAACCTATTGGAAAAAGAGGATATATTCATTTTAAATCGTGTGTTCCAATGATACATAAAATGGCAAGTCTGAAATCATTTTTGCATTGCAATGATAAATTATGTAAATATAAGAGTGATAAAATTTTAAATATTGAACTCTTTACTAATGAACTTTTAAAGGTTGGTTATGATAAAAACCAAATATTATGTACAGTAAATTCATTTAATAATAAGAAGAGTGATTGCAATGTTACTTTTGATAATAAAAAATGGATATCTATACCATTTATAAATAATATGCAATTTAAATTAATTAAGAAAATATTTAAAGAAAAATATAATATTTCATTTTGTGTTCCTAAAAATGTTAATCGATTGATTAATAATTCTAAGGGTATAATTCCTAAATTGCAAAGAAATAATATAATTTATAAAATTTCATGTGGATGTCAGAAATTTTATATCGGTGAATTGAGATGTTCTGTGAAAAAAAGATTGAAGGAGCATCAATTATTATATAATTGAATTAAAAATAACATAAATAGTCAATTTACTACAGCTTCAATATTTTTTGACCATGAAAAAACTTGTAATTATAAGTTTATATTTAATAGTAATGAAATAAAAATATTAATATTAATGGAAGTAAGAAATCATTAAAAAAGGAAAATTAAAGAGGCAATATTAATTGATAAATATAAGAATGATGTTATTAATAGGCAAGTTGCAAATATGGCCATACACAGCTTATGGAAACATATGTAACATTAAGTTAAAAAAAATGAAATTCAGTTAAAGCTGACGAGGATTACCATGTAATCGAAAGCGCTACAAAAAAATTTAAATTATAATATTGTATTTACCGTTAAATTTTTTTTAATATTTATATAATATTTTATAAAGGGTACTGTATTTTACACACACACACACACACACATATATATATATATATATTATAACGGGAACATACACCGTTATATTATTTTTTTTATTATTAAAGATGAAAAAATAAAAGTCCGCAAATAAAAACTTCTTTTTTAAGAATTAAAAATTGAAAATTAAAAAATCATCTAAACTCTAATATATATAAAATCGCACAGATGAGAAATTAAAAAAAAAAAGAAACTTTATTAAAAAAAAAGAAAAAGTTTTAAAACTAAATTTTCATGAAAAAGACTTAAAAGATTTAAAGATAAAAAAAATAATTAATGTTATTGAAAATGGAAATGCTTATTTTAATTAGTCCAAGTGAACTAGCCCTTGGGCATTTAAATGTATAAGCAATGGTCAGATAGGAAAACAGTAGAAACTAATAGCAAATAAAAAGAAATCCCTTAGGAATCAGACCCAAATGAAAGGATCTTCATCATCATGATGTAATGTTGAGTTAATCCACAAAAATTAATATAAAAGGAAAGATTTGGAAATAAAATTTTAATTATTATTAAGAGAGGACAGATATGTGTTAAGTCACAGAGGGTTGGAGGAGAAGGGATTGAAAGACACACTTTAAATTCCATCAGTTGTTCAAAAAAATGAAACATCATTTTCCGATATTGGGGACCACAGGACATCAAGGCCCAGAAGAATACCATCAACCATAAAGGACCAATGGTTAACTGCTCACTGATCTCCTTATGACTTTGTGGGAATTAACACCTTCCATTACAAGAAATCAGAGACTACGGACAGTTTTCAAAACAGTAAGTAATATATAATTAATGAACATTTCTAAACAAAAAGAACTCTAAATGTTAAACTTTTCAACATTTTAAATAGAAGAATTTCCCATCTGACTAAATTAGTTATAATTTTATTTGATGTATTTCTTTTGTAAAATCATTTCCATTTATTTTTTTTTTTGTTCTTTAAGTTTTTATTATGATTTCTGTTTTTCATTAAACTAAATTATATAAATGTTAAATTTAAGTCGGGAGTGAATGGCTATATAGATTGGTGAAGTTTTATTAGGGGAGGGTAATCTTAGGTTATTCGTTTCGTAGTTGAATTGGGTCAATGGATTAGATATATTGGTGTAATTAGTAGATGTAGTATGAGGTTTGCTACAGGCAGAATCACTAGTATATGCTGCACACACCCTTTTGACTATGGATGGGATTGTAAGTCAGCAAAAAGAACCACAGTCCCTTCCTATGGAGTTTTTTATTGCTCTTCTCATCAGATAGATGTAGTATTCCTATCTGGACAAGTAAATTTCTTCTCTTAACCTATATTTGTGCTGTCATATTCGTATTACATTGAATACATCGATATATCAGATGGATTGATGTTAGTTTGTCTGTGAACTTTTGGCCTAAGGTTAAATAAGGGATAAATATTTTCTTTTTAAATGCAATCTATGTAGTCTATTCATACTCAACACTCTAAATGCATTAAATTTAAGTTGGGTATAGTCGCTTGCATGGATTCGTTATCGGTTAATTATGTTTTTGGTTTTCATATTTGATCAAAATATATAGACATTCAGTAAATAATGATACCTTATGGTGAGTATCTAAAATGTATTTATTCAGATGTCTTTTAAGTTATTGGTGTCAATGCGGCATCTTATGATGAATGCCATTGGGTTTCTTATAAATTTCCCTCTGCAATTCCATCAATGACTTTATATTTTGATAGTTTATGTTTATTTTGAAATGTTTTTAACCATGTAATCTGTGTAACCAATCTATACTCAACATTATAAGACAAACCTTTATAAATCCATCTATGTGAACTTATAAAAATTAAAATGTAAATTAAAATCTAAAATCAAAGTTAAAATGTAAGTTAAATTTTAAAATGTAAACTGATACTAAAATAATTTTAAATCTTATACATGTTTAAATAAATGTTTGTGTGTTATTTCTGGCAGTGGTTTCCTTTATTTTAAAATTAACAATACTTAAAACAGAAGAAAACGGAAAATACCTTTTTCTTTTTCGTTTTTTATGTTGTACTAATCCTTCGAAATCAAATAAAATGTTATAAAAACATATTTATAAACAACAAAACATAACACTTATATTAATTATATAAAAAGCCTTTTTCGGCAAATTTATTTTTTGCCCTTTTCAAACATGTCTTCCAAAAATACTACGACTACATATACATAGCGACATCTATGTTAATACATGATAAGTAAAAAATAAAAGACAAAAGAATAAAAGAAATATACAATTAGTATAAACAATTCATATAGAACACTGAAACTGAATTGGACAGCCTATATTATCATATAACTTATACAACTCTATTATAATTTAAATCTTCATTTCGTAAAATGCATTCCAAACAATCATCCACATCAGTTATCTATCCATTCTTTTTCATCAACCATTTATTATTCATTCCAATAGACGCCTTATATATATTCATACAATTAGTTTTATTATACATAATATAATTTGTTTCATATAATCTGCGTCTATTAACATCTTTTATATAATTTAAAGCCCTTATACTATCAGTACAATTAATTTTATGTCCAGTTTGCAAATAATGAACATATAATGCTGACTTATCATCTTTCCTATCGATAGCACCATTATGTTCCTTAGCTCTTGCGCTCAATTGCTTTGCTGTCTGCCCATAATAAACCATATTACAAAATTTACAAGTAATTTTATAAACCATTCCCCTTTTATATTGTATCTCATCTATTAACCTATAATTAGTTATTAACTTATCTAAATTTCTACTATTGGCCCATCCCACATTAATATTTTCATCCAAATATTTTTTCCTTTTTTTACATAAAATTTTGTATACATTAGGTAAATATGAAATTTTAATCCATTTCTTCTTATCTTTATTATCATTTCTCTTATTTCGCTTTTTATAATTTCCTATAAAAATACTATTAATATGTCTTAACCCATATCCGCATTTTACATAATCTTGTTTAAATTTTTCTTTTTGCAATTTAGCAAAATTTCTATCAGTGTTAAATTTATCATTTTTATATTTAAAATTCTTTATTACATTCATCTTTTGTATCCATGGCTGCCTTGAATCAATTGGTATAATTTTTCTCAATTTATCATCTTTAACAAAATGCCTAATCACAATATTTCCATTTTGACTCAAAAACATTTCAATATCTAGATATCTAATCTCATTATCAATTTCCTTCATAGTAAAACGGATATTATCCGCATTATTATTAAACTTCCTAAATAATTTATGTACTATCCTTCTATTCCCTATTACTAAACTATCATCGACATATCTAACGTAATATATTACTTCTTTTTTAATTATACTTCTTGTTATAATATTGTTTTCCATATCATTAATAAAAACCGATGCCATTAACCCACTAATTGCACATCCCATTACCCATCCCTTATTTATTTCCCAAAATTGATTATTATATTTAAAAAACAAACTGTTATTTATCAAAATTAAACTTTCCTTTATTATATTAATAATGTTATCATCAGTAATGTGTAGCGATAATGCCTTTATTACTACATCGATACTTTTCAATCTAGGAATACTAGGATACATTGACTCTATATCCATCACAAAAATACTATGATTTCTATTTACTTTCAACTTATTCAATTCATCAATAATGGCCTCTGTATTTTTTATACAATACTGCCCATAACCAATCACATTAGCTATCCACCCGTTCAAATATTTACAAAATTTATTCAATATAAAATCACTAAAATTGAATAGTAATCTTAAAGGGTTACCTTCTTTATGTGTCTTAATCTTACCAAATATATATGGATTCTCATATGACCTAGGATATAAACAATTATACTTCCCATCATCAATAAATCTACAAATTTTCACTTTTTTAATAAATTTACATATTTAGTCTTTATCATATTTGTAGGGTCTTTAGACAACCAATATATCCCTCTTTTTTTATTACCAGATCTATTTTATCATGATAATCCCTATTATATATCACAACAAAACGACAACCTTTATCTTCTTTACATATTGTTAATTTATACACATTACATACATTCTTAATTTCATCTATTATTCTTCTGTAGTTATAATCTCTAACAGATATATCAAGTTCATATAAATGACTATTCAAAACACAATGCAGTTTCTTTTTTTCCTCATATGATATATGTGCCAATTCAATATCCGTGGTTATTTTTTTCTTTATATCTTTGTCTATAAATGGAATAAAAAATGGATTTTTATTCAATAAAATACTTTGTTCAGTTGAAAATTTATAATCCGTTAAATTTATATAATTATTCGAATTTAGATTTATACATTCCCTGTATTTACTATCCAACTTCCGGACATTATCACTTCTATATGATCTTGTATAATTAAATTTTTTAAAAAACCATTCCCATTTTTTAGCGTATTTAATATTAATTTTATAATTCCATTTATTACGGTAATTATTTAGAAAACTTTTGAAAGTATCCCAAATCTTTATCACTTTCAAAATTGATTTTACTGTTTTATGTAAACTTTTAAATTTATTCAATGAACATCTATAGATATAGTATTTCTCATTAATAAAATTCTGTAACAGATAATTTTCCAATCTATAAATCAATTTAGGATTATTTGATATCTTTTTATTCCATTTGAGACTAATCACACATGACTTAGGAATGATCTTATATAATTTACAATTATTTAGATATGATAATTGGCCCTTAAGACATATTAATAGTATTTTTATAGGAAATTATAAAAAGCGAAATAAGAGAAATGATAATAAAGATAAGAAGAAATGGATTAAAATTTCATATTTACCTAATGTATACAAAATTTTATGTAAAAAAAGGAAAAATATTTGGATGAAAATATTAATGTGGGATGGGCCAATAGTAGAAATTTAGATAAGTTAATAACTAATTATAGGTTAATAGATGAGATACAATATAAAAGGGGAAGGTTTATAAAATTACTTGTAAATTTGTAATAGGTTTATTATGGGCAGACGCAAAGCAATTGAGCGAAGAGCTAAGGAACAAAGGGCTATCGATAGGAAAGAGATAAGTCAGCTATGTTCATATTTGCAAACTGGACATAAAATTAATTGTACTGATAGTAAGGGCTTTAAATTATATAAAAGAGTTAAAGACGCAGATTATAGAAACAAATTATATAGTATAAAAAACTAATTGTAGAAATAATAGGGCTATTGGAAGAAAAAAAGGTTGATGAAAAAGAATGGAAGAACTGATGTGGAGAGTTTGGAATGCATTTACAAAATGAAGTTTAAATTAAAAGGTTGTATAAGTTAAGAAATGGCTGTCCAATCAGTTTCAGCTGTCAAGATTGTTAACATGAATTTATTTGTCTTTATTTTTACTTATCATGTATTAACAAGAGTCATATGTATTGTGTCGTAATTTTTGGAGACTGTTTGAAAAGGGCAAAAAAAATTGCCGAAAAAGCTTTTTATAAATTAATAAAGTGTTATGTTTTGTTGTTTATAAATATGTTTTTATAACATTTTATTTGATTTATTTTAAAAATGTTTTTTAGATAAGAATTATTTTATTATCTCTGCTGTTCCACTGAGCTGGTGACATTGGGCTAATGGTCAGAATCAAAATATATAAATAAATTTTTTTTTCTTCTAACTTACATATCTGCCTACTATATAAATTTTCTAGGTTCAATGCCCTAGATGGCGCCCTTGTAGTGCAGGTACATTAAGACTCTTTTTCCTCCGATCGTTATAATATATATATATT
This sequence comes from Epiperipatus broadwayi, assembly GCA_028023455.1. Lineage (NCBI taxonomy): Eukaryota > Metazoa > Onychophora > Udeonychophora > Euonychophora > Peripatidae > Epiperipatus > Epiperipatus broadwayi. The sequence continues at coordinate 1,521,503 of JAQFVV010006371.1, read as the reverse complement.
AAATATAATATAAACATTAAGAATTTAAAATGGTTTAAAAAATATTATTAAATTGAAAGACAAAAATGTAAATTTCCCTCTCAGATTATTATTTAAAACAAATAAAAATTCTAAGAATAATTGTCAATTGCAATACATAAAATTATTGAATATTTTCATATTTTTTCTGCCCTCTGTTTCATATCTAGTAAATTAGTTGATATACTGAAGATATAAATGTTTCAAGTGAATTAAGGTGATATAATTTAGTTATATATCAATTCTCAAGCAATTCTATTGAATTTGAATATATTAAATTTCAATTTTAAAATTTTCTTCTACCTTGAAAAAGATTAAAAGTTTACAAACAAACAGATTTTCAAAAATCAGTGAAAGCATTTAATAAATAACTTACACTATGTCTACCATGTGAATTACATTTTACAGTTAATGTTTAGTATATATTCAGTTTATCATACCAGATTAATGTGGAAACTTTCACTGTCATAGTGTAGATACTGTTATAAAAGTTTTTAAAAAATTGTAAGAAGAAAAAAATAAAAAAAAAAAAGAAAGAAAATAATAAAAAACTTTAATGAAAGTAATGTTTATTCTAATGTTGAAAGTTTTCAGCTTGCAAAAAAGAATGACAAATATTTTCAATGTTTACCATTTATATATAACACTGTTAATATCAAATGGTTCTTTGTTAAATTATTAAGCAATTAATTAGTGACCTTATATATTTATTTTTTATAATTATAGAGTTAGCAAGTCTAGTAATTAATATGAACTTCATATCAAATCAATTGTAAACACAGCATTTTTAACAAAATTAAACATTAAACTTCACAGGGTAGAACTATTATCTATTTATTTTGTAAACTTTTGTGAATTAATAACTAAATATTTAATATGTAATAACAAATAAATGTTCTTTCTCTATTTATTTGATAGTATTACAAAGATTTAGCATCATTTGGAAAGTTTTTTGCTTTCACTGATTTCACAGTTAAAATTCTGTATTTTATAGTTATTATATATTCACTATTCACAAAAGTTTTTTTAAATGAGTTGAAATTATTCTACTTTGTGAAGTTTAATTTTTAACCATATTGAAGGAAGATGTGTTTATATCTGGAATTAAAATTTTTTTTTTTTTTTTATTTTTTTTTTTTTTTTTCCTCCCTTATTTTTTTTTAAAAAATGCAAGGAAAATTTTTATTTTTCTTGGAAATTTAACAAAGATGCACATTGATATTAATAGCATTTAGAAGGTTTACTGTTTCTATTGATTACATATAGTTTAAAAATTGCATTTATTTATTATTATATATATTTCTTCTGGACTATAATAAATGTTTTTTTTTTTCTGGAAAACCTTCATTAAATTTTAAAAATGATTAAAAAGTAAAAAAAAAAAAAGTAATTTTTAATGTGATATTTTATTTTTTTTGGTTTTTGAAAACAATAATAACCCAATTATAGTACCTTATATATATATGGTAGAAAGACATAGTATTTAGAACCTAAATAGCAAGTTGAATCTAACATTTTTATTTATTTAATCAAACTGATTTTTTATATATAATCACTAACAGAAAGTTGATCCACTAACATTTAATTCTTATTTCCTCTATGCTATTATTATATCAAACATTTCAAGCCTAAATAATTAAATAATATACTTGTAAAATCATCTGATATTCATTACTAAATTATAAGATTGGACTTTGGTTTCAGGCATTTTTAGCTATATCATTCCATCATAGCTGCTATGCGTAACAGAACAATAAATGAAACAGATTTTTGATTTGCCGATGATAAAAACATACAGATATACGTATATGTATACAGAAATAAAGGGAAATAATGAGACAATAAGTATCAGCATACTATCGCACTTTTTTAAAGCAATAAATGTATTATATTTACATTTTAATTTTCTTTTCTGTTTTGTAATTTCATTTATTGTTTATTCAATAAAATGTGCATGTGGAGCTGAAATTCAATTAGGTCTATAATATGATTATTTCCAAAAGTACTTATCGGAAGAAAACATTCTAATATTTTATAAAACTAATCTATTCAAAATAAAGCGATTTTGTTTAATGAATAAGTTGATTATTTGTCAAGAATAAAATCAGACGCTATGTTATTGACAGAATCTATGACAAATACCGATAGAAAAAAAAAGATTAATAGCAAAAAACGTTAAGACAAATTAAAAAAAAAAAAGATTGTATCTAATAAACTTATGTTAATAATGATAAATAAAATATTTATGCTTTAAAACATGTTTTAAAATTATTATATTAATTAATAACAAATTGTCATATATAGATAATTACAGCGGTGATAGTCCAAATACTTGATGGGAGAACAATTAATCTTAAATTCTATCATAGTATTGTTTTGATATTGATATATACAATACCATATATAAACAATACTCATTGGCATTATATTAGCTGTTATAATAAAAATAATACAACACATTAATAACAAGAGATTCATATAAGAACAGATAAAATTTATTTCATTTTTCTAAATACGAATGGAGTAAATATTCCATAATAGTCTCTAAGACATTGAAACTTTTTGTATGAAAGTAAATATTATTTCTTTATATGTTATGTAGAAATAAAAAAAATAGTAACTGTTAAATAGAATAAAAATATATTTAGTAAATCCCCTTCGCATTCAGGATACAAGTGATACATAATTATGCTTAGTCAAAACGGATATATATATATAAGATTAAATATTTATGATATAATATAACTGAATAGATATTTAATATTAAACCAGACTCAGAATTGGTTATCATCTGCTATGATTAAAAATCATTATTTTGCCTTTTTGGAAATGATAAAGTATTTATTTACTTTTCCTTTCATCTTGTCGTATATAACTATTTAAAATATTATGTTTCTACTTATTCATACATATAGTTATATGTAATTATAAGGGACATGAACTCAGACTTTCAATCTACCCACAGATATCTAATCCATCTTGTACAATTGATACATATGACCACATACATGTGAAAAAGAGAAATGATCTTCAACAACATGCATTTAAATACTATTATATATTCATATGTGTATGCATAAAATATACTAATTTACTTGTACTTTTGAAGAAAACATTATAATAATAATAAGAGTATGAATTTTTAGATTATCTTTCTAATACATGCATGTTGTTTTATATTTCAATGTACATTTTATCTACAAATTATAGTAAATCTGGGAATATATATATATTGTGCCCTTTTCTATAGGTCGGTAATAATTCATAACAGTCAATTACTAAAAATTTTAAATTTAGAATATGTTCTTTTAATATGGTAATTGTATTAAGTCAATTATATCTTTAAAGTACAATTTGAAGCTAAAGAGAATAGTAGTATATAAAATCATTTAAAAAATAGTTAAGTAAAGTTTAAAATATTGTTTCATATGGTTGTAAAAGCTGGCCACATTAAATAACACAGCTATAAAAATTAAAAGTATATTTAATAAATTCGATTTTAATAGTTTAAAACTGATAATTTAATAAATTTATAATCATATTTAATAGTCAAAATTAATATAATATATTTTAAAAATAAACTTTACTTAACTACTTTTTAAATAATTCGCTATAATTTTATATACTATGTATTTGCTTTAACTTCAAATTGTACTTTAAAGATATAATTGACTTAATACAATTACCATATTAAGTCTGCTTCCGGTAGCCTGATTGTGCAGGTCACGATTTATGAGCTCTGACTGGATCATTCTTATTTGCATGATTTGGGTCCTAAAAATTCTTGAAAAAAAACAAAACAGGTAAGTATTTATTTCTTTACGTTAGGTGGATTTTTTTTTTTGCATGGAAAAGATTTAAATTCCTATGCACAAACTTGACGGTGAATAGTCCGTTCTGGGATACGTTCATGGCTGTCGTTAATAATACTACTGCCAAGCTAAGAGATAGACTTATTCCCGTAAACTCTGGAAAAGATCCAATGGATGAATTTAAAATGGATGAATTTAAAATCGGTAGCAATAATCGGAGAAGTAAAAAAGCTGCCAGTATTACTGATCCTATTCATAAAGCGAATCTAGTATCTCCTAAGAAGTCATTTTCTTTAATTCCTTTGCCAAAGAAAACAGCGGTCAAAAAGAAAACTGATAACATTAACTTTGATCAAAATAAAAACTGCTTTATCCCCTCTTCCAAAACAAAACCATACACCAAAATGATAGATAATAATTTTAATTCTAAGCCTACTTTGAAACCTACTAAATCGCTCGGGAAAAAAAAAAGTTCTGACCTGAAAACTGCTCAAAATCTAGAGTTACGATATGAAAAGCTGCTTCCAAAAGTGCTGGAATGCGGGAAAACTTTGCAGCGACAGGAAAACTATGAGAAACCAATTTCGATCTCAATCTTAGAGTCAAATAATACATATTCCGACATAATGAACATGTCGGTGAAAGAATTGGAATTTATGAGCCACTACCAAAAAAGTTATCCTGAAAAAATCTTGGGAACAGTGGCGCCATTAGAAAACAAAAATTCTCATAACGTAAATTTAAAATCCATCGGAGATAATTTTTCGTTAGATAATGATTCTCAGAAGGCAGAAAACTCCCTAAATATTAAAGCTAACCTAGCCAAATTTACTAAATCTATAGATTTTCTCTCAGAGAACAGTTCTCGGCCCAAAAGTTCCCTCTCTAAAGCCCAACAAGAATTTCACAACAACAAATCTCCCACTTCGTTCTCCAACAAGAAGATAGATGGCAGTACAAAATTACAGATTATCCCAGATAAGTCTCAAAATTCCAAAACTAACACTTCCAAAAATAACAAATCAATAGATTACTTCCCTATGAACAGTTCTAAATCTAAAATGACTCAACCCACTACAGTAAAAATGAGTTACACCAACTTATCTACAACTTCAATTACTAAGGAAAAGGTTGACTTTGGTTCAATGTTACAGAAAGCTCCGGAATTTGTTACTGATGAGATTGGATTTGAAACTAATGATCTACAAGCATCCCAAAAATCATTGATGGCAAATAAGACACCCATGGATTCTGCAACCACATCTAATTCGAAATTTCAAGCAACACAGCCCTCTCACTTCTTTAAACCTTCACCTAGAAATAAATCATCAACCAATGAAGCTAAGTGCACCAATAATCTTCCTCTAGATAGCTTTTCATACCCCAAAAATTACTCCAATAGATTTCTAAGCTCAGATTTCCCTGAATTAAGTGCCAACTCTGAATCTAGACTGAATGGCTATTTGTCCAAGAGTAATCTTATGAAGTCTGACATTACATTTGGAAACAGCATCTGTAGATCAGACTCTGATCTCTCTAGTGATACAACTAACACTGTTGAGACTTTTGAAGACAGAACCTTATCCGAAAAAATCCCTAAATATAATACTGCCCGATTAAGCTTGAAACCAATGTCTTATGCAGAAAAAGCTGCTATAAATCTTAACCTCCAACAATACTCATGGCCTCCAGACAAGGCAATATAGATGGAGGGTCTCAAATGGACTTATTCTCCAAGGCTATTCTCATCATAGATAATGAGGGGGTAGAATCACTTCAAGCAACTTTAGAAGACTACTCACCTAATCAGAAGGTCAATCACCCATGTGATTTATCGATACATGGTGAAATTAATGAGAGGTTTAACCAGTCGGTCCCAGCCCTACTACACAAAACATTCAAAAATTACAAAAATGATAATGCTGTGATTTTATCCACAACTGACAGAAACCTCAACCTATTTAAATTCCCTGTCCAAGACTTATATGATTTACTTAAAACGCATGGTCTTTGAAGTTCAATATATAAGATTCTGTTTCACCCTAATGATAGATACGTGATTATCCAATTTAAAAATGTTATCGCCAAAGAGGCATTCAGTAATAATCACAAATCACTTGTTAACCGATACCTGGTTACTATTGATTTAAACCGCCCCACAATCTTAGAGGGAAAGGTGTGTAATTGTGGGAAGGACTTTGAGAGGGCTGACCTCCAAAAAATTCTCTCCCCCTTTGGCAGCATTGTCTCATTTAATTATATTCTGGAGAAACAAGCAGACTCTGAAGTGTATACTAATGTGGCCCTGTTTAGGATTAGTCTAGGCAAAGGTATTTCTCCCTTGTCTATCCCAAGTCTGATCGAAGATAATGAAGCCCCCCTCATAATAATACTCCATGGAGTGTCTCCCCAGTGTTTTTCTTGTAAGCAATGAGGGCATATTAGGAGGAATTGCCAAGATCGCAAATGTAAACTATGTGGACAAATCCCTAAAAAATACCACAAATGTACCATCAAAAGCATGCCACAAATGCTTCAACCACCAGTTAGAACCACAGCCAATTCATCTAAATATCTTGCCACTTCTTCAAGAGAAACTGTGATGGCTGGACAATTAGTCTCTTTGCTTAATTCACAAGGGATGGCCAGAGATAAGAAAACTACCAATGAGCTATGACTGCCAGATCAGCCCACTTGGCTGGACAGAGAGAAGTTAGATGAAACATCTGAAGATGAAGATGATGACTGTGTAATGACCTCTGCTGATGAGGTAGTTATCAACAACAGACCTGGTCCCCTCAGCCCCAACACAAAAGGAAAAATAGGAATGGTAAATCTAGGGCATCACCAGTGAACTCCAGTGCCAGTGATGACAGCCTAACTACTCTGGTTTCTACAGATCATTACAACCTCTTGAGGTCTGAATCCAGACCTAGAGAGAAGAAGATCAGATACACAGGCCCTGAAACAACCTTTTCTCCAGTAGGGGAATCAGTTTTCCCTGAGTCAGACTGCTCTAAATGCACCATTCATTTAGATAGGTCTAGTCCCTTCTCAGCATTGGTTGGGGATGAATCACAGCTGGACCAAGCATGTGTCAACTCTCTGCACTCCGGAGAGAACCCTGATCTGAACAAATTCAGTTCTAATAAGGTCAGGCCTCCCAAAGTTGGGGAAGTCAATCAGATCATTCCTGTTTAACATAGTCTCTATCAATGTCTGAGGTCTAAACTCTCGTGACAGAGCCCATGCTCTAGCACATTGGTTCCATCGTTCTGGCCCGGACATTCTCTGCCTTTGTGAGACAAAGCTACATGTGAAATCAGACTCTCAAGTTATCAACCTTATTCACAGTTTGGGTTACTTCCATTACAGCTACTCTACCTCAGCTTCTGGGGGAGTTGCCATAGTTATTAATAAAAGATCCCTAATATCTCTTTTCAAGATTCTACATATCGATTCCAATTGCCTTATTGCCATAGTACAATTTGGAGGATGGTCCCTGAATTTAGTGAATGTTTATTTGTCAAAAGATTCACAACTTGTTCATAATGTAATTCATATAATTAATTCCACTCTCAGGACAAGTCCTCTACCAACGATGATTATTGGGGGCTTTAACCACTCATATGAACTATTTCAATCAAAGTTGCTTCAGTGCTTGACTCAACCCTTGAGTCTAGTGGTAGAAAATTTTTTCCCCAATCAGCATTCTCTTTTTATACCAGAACAACTTCTTCATTAATAGATCTTACATTCTTCTCTCCATCTCTCTCCTCCATTCTGGAGACCCATCTCTGGCCAACTGTTCTATCGGACCACTTTGCTTTAGAGGTAAGAATCAATCCCAGTACTATCACTCAGACAGCAATTGATATGCCTCGGACCATTAGGATGCTCACTAAATACAACATCACAATTCAATTAATATCAGAATCCTACATCACTTTCAATAGGGTGCAATTTATTTCTCTCCCTGCACATATTGCCTGGAGTGTCTTTGTCAATTCATTAACAGACCTGATTAACCGATGCACTAGTGAATCCAAGGGTCCAATTTGGATGCTTAGTGAGCTGGACTCAATTTCCAGAGAATTAAAACAACTCCCCGATGTAGCTCAGAATATCCCAAACATCCTAATACTAAAGGCTAAATACAGATTCTTACAGAGAGCAGTTGCTGAATATCTCTCGGTCAAAAGGGCCCATCAATACATTCACCATCAACATTGCTGGACCAGGGGCTATCTCAGATGGGCCCTTGGATATGGCAAAAAGTCCAAGGCCCCAAGATCAATCGAGGTACAGGGCAACAGCTTTGCAGGAACATCCATGTTGGCCAGGATTCGTGAACACTACTGCAGGAAATTCCAACCCTTTGGTGTGTCACACTCGCATAAAAAATTTATCACAGAAGGTTCTGCCACTCACAAAATCACCGAGGCCAGAATTCTTCTAAAACTCAAGTCCATGCCTGACAGAATGCATCCTGGCCTGCATGACATTCCTAAGTTTCTACTGCTTCATCTTCGATCTTTCACGATCCCTATAGTCAAGAGAATGGTGGATCTTCTGGAAGATGACTGCAGAGAGATTGATGGGGTTTGTCCAGTTGCCATGGTTCCTCTTATCAAAAAGTGGGAGGCACCACATGATTTGGAGAATCTCTGTCCAATCTCAATGCTTCCTTTACTGACCAAGTCAATAGAAAGTCTCATCAAAGAGGATATACAAGATAACATCATTAGTCATCTTTCATCTTATCAATTTGCCAAGAGAGGGAGCTCGACTGCCGATGCCATCAGCCGATTTCGTCTTCTGGTTGACTATGTTCGTAGAAAAAGAAACCCCAGACCAGTTGCAATTCAACTCGACTTTGCTGGGGCCTTTGACTGTGTCAAGATCGATGTGTTAATAAGTGTATTGGAGGGGCTCCAAGTACCTGCAGCTTACCTCCAAATGATAGAGAACCTCCTGCAAAATCATGAAATATTTCTCACTTTGGATGGCAGAGTTGCCCCAGGATTTCGGCCCTGTATTTCCATCCCACAAGGCTCACCTCTGAGTGCTCTCCTCTTTGCTGCCTACATCAACCCACTGCTGTTACGCATAGAGGCTTCTTTCCCTGGAATTGCAATACCTATGCTGAAGGAGAACATACGCCACATCTTATATATGGATGATGTGGTAGTATTCCTTTCATCCCAGAGTGAGTTGGTGGGGCTCAGGAAACTCTTGGACCAGTTTGCAAGTGAATTCGGTCTCAGCGTTAACAGAGATAAGTCAGCTATCTGGACAATCCTCACTGGCAAGAAGATCTCTGGCTGGTTTGAGGCTTCCCCCCAAAAATTTCTTGGGTTCCATCTGGCCTCTCCCCCTTCCATCATGAGGAGAGATCTGGAAAATTCCCTAATCAACAAGATTGAAGGCTTAATTACTTCATTATCCAAGGTTTATCTTTCTCTGTTTGGGAAGGTAGCCCTCCTAAATTCAGTGGTTTTACCCAAAATTTTATATTACTTGGCCGGTTTCTCCCCAACAATTAGATTTACCAAACGAATCGAAACCCTATGCAGGAGATTGTGCTGGGGGAGCAAAGCTCCTGTCATCAGTCTGAACGTGCTTCAAAAACCAAAACTCCTCAATGGCCTAGGACTCCATTCTCTCAAAGTCTTCTATCTCCAAAGAACCCATAGTGTTCTCTATAAGATCTTTAAAGATAACCTAGAGATGGAATGCCCTTTCCCAATAGAGGTGGATCCTACCGATCGGCCCGCTCCTAAGCTGCGTAAACTTTGGATCCAACATCAAGTGTCTATCACTGTTCAAAACTTTCGAACATCAAGTTCACTATTCCAAAATAAACTATCCTACTGGCAAGTATACCAATTGGTTTCAGAGGGCAAAACCGGTAATGTACTTCCAATTGGAATACCACAACTCTCAAAGATAACAAAATTACTCAAACTAAGTCCCGACCTGGGTGCTCTTCCTACTGCAGCCTTCCTTTGTTATCAAAGGGGATATAATATCACCCCCTCTGCCCTTTATGTATGAAACAGGAGGAGTCCATGGTCCATATTCTTGATTATTGTGGATCGTGGACATACCTACGTAAGCTAGCACTGAATAGAACCAACAATTCAGACCCTGCCTACATCATGCTCAAGCCTGCATTGGAAAAAAGAAACATTCCATTGATACGTCTTGCCACGTTTATTAACTTTTTAATCTGGTCAGTCAGATGTATAATCACGTTCAATAAAGGTGTGATGACCCCATTGATAAACTCTTCTTCAGTACCCTGTGTAAAATTAAAGAGGATGATAAACACACTGGTCAACCCTGGTTGGTGGACCAGACATGGGGACAGTTTACTCTTTAATCACATCACCATACCGATCTCAACCGTCTGTACCCACAGAAAGCCTAAATCCAGGAGCTCACTATCCCAGATCAAAACTTGATTGAATCTTAACCTCATGAATTGCTTAATTGATAGACATCTCACTCACCTTTTGCTTGTAAAAAAAGAAGAAAAAACTCATAAGTTGTAATTGATTTCAATTGTAGCTGTTTATGTACCTAGAATTAGACCTAAATAGAATGCAAATAAATTTGTTGTTGAAAGTACAATTACCATATTAAAAGAACATATTCTAAATTTAAAATTTTTAGTAATTGACTGTTATGAACTATTACCGACCTATAGAAAAGGGCACAATATATATATACATGAGATCAAGTACGTAAATTTATTAAAAATTAAAGCATTTCAACTTTATTATAGAAATACACATTTTTTATATTTATTTATATGTCATAGCACAATCCAATTTGATCACAATATAAGAATAGATGTACAAGCATATGTTAATATGCTAATTACTGGGAAAAACCTAACCTCATTTGAATATGTATTAGGCAATCTATATTGTATTGTGTAATGTTAAGTTATTCAGCTCACTGAAAGATTATTTTTATTTGCTAATATACACTTTTTTTTCTACAGTACAGGCTTTTTCATATATGTAATATATAGGGGTTTGAACTCAGACTTTCATATGACCCTTAACTATCCACAGTATCTCATACTGCTTATACACTTGAACACACACATGTCGAAAAGATAATCATCAATACATGTATTTTGTGCTAAACCAGCATTCATCAGTTGGTCCAGATTATCATTCTACACATATAGACAATCAATGGTCAGCTTATATTAAGATAGCCAATCTTTCTACTTTAATGGACAGACTTCAGTCCACTCCACCCCACAACTCTTCAGCTATCCATTTCATTGAAAATCTGATGATGGAATGCTCAAAGACCACATTGGTGCTAACCTTCTCATTCTACCCATGTTGACTATATGTCACTTTAATCCCTCATGTACAGGACATAAATCTATTTACATGAGGGGTCAGAATGACTTATGATCAACATCTTCTGCCCATCCCTCATTGATGTATGTAAATGGATTATGTCCTATACATGAGGGGGCAAAGTGACTTATGGTCAATATGGGTAGGATGAGAATGTTGACACCAATGTGGGCTTTGAGCATTCCATCATCAGATTTTCAACAAAATAAATGGCTAAAGAGTTGTGGGGTGAAGTGGATTGAATATGTCCATTAATGTAGGAAGATTGGCTATCTTAATATAAGCTGAGCATTGATTGTATATATGTGTGGAGATGAAAATCTGGACCAACTGATGAGGACTGGTTTAGCATGATATAAGTATATTGATGATTATTTATCTTTTCAACATGTGTGTGATGAAGTGTATCAGCAGTACAAGATAGCATGGATAGTTGAGGGTCATATGAAAGTCTGAGTTCAAACCTCCCCATATATTTTATTTGTTAAGTAGATGAACAAATATTGGAATATAAATAGAATATTTTTTTATAAATAAACATTGAAGAATAACTAGGTGCTGATTGGCTAATATCAGACAGATAAAGAAAATTAGATAATCAGTTTACTCTAGTTTATGTCACATGTTTATATTAAGAGAAAAAGTGGGAACTGTTGTTTGTTTATGCAGAAGGCTTTTGAACAGATCACCCAAAATTTCAAAATTATTACAAAAACTTTTATTACTAGAATTGGAAAATATTAAAAAAAATAAACTTACGTATTAAATTTAAATATAGAATCTGAAAGATATAGTATATATGAACGTATTTGTAGATAGCAAAAATATAGATGCAAATTTTATTTTTTATGTTGTGAAAAATTTTTTGAAAAAGAAAATTCAACTAACAAAAAGCATTATATATTAAAACTAAACTATGCTTAATGGATATGATAGAAAAAATGATAATTAGTAATTGAAATGTGAGATGTGTCACTACAAAGATATATAGAAGAAATGTATTCAGATATACAACAGTGTTTACAACAGTATTTGATAATCATGGTTAATAATAAATTAATATATTTTTACTGAAGAAAGATAAGCAGAAACAAAAAGTACCAATTTAACACTATTTTTTTTAATTTACTTATAGCAATTTGTTAAAAAAAAAGTAAAAATATGATGATAATTAAAAACAAGTACTTAAAAAGTACCAGAAATATTGTAAAATAATGCTGTGAAAGGGAAAAAATAAAGAAAAAGTATTGGTCTTGATTACTAAAATAATAATAAAAAAATTGTAAGTTACTAAAAACATAAGTGAAGTAATTAGAAAATTTTTTCAGAGAGTTATACAATCATAAGAACAGGTGACCAATGAGATGCATACTAATACAAATATCAATTGAAATATTTTATATTTGGAATGTTTATATATGTAATATAAAATATTCATAATAAAATAATAAAAAAAATGTTTAAAAAAAATAGTTAAAAAGTATAAAAATTGTTATCAAAGTTATACACCAAATATTTAAATGATAGGAAAATACCAGATAGTGATGTTTCTATTTAAATAGGTATAATAGTAATAACTAACATATTGTATTATGCTCAGAGGATACTGAATTCAAATCAACTAAAAGACAAGATACATTTAAAAATGGCCATATAAATGAGTAGAATTTTCCAAAATGACATTTTGCATAAAATTTTAATTCGGATTACAGGAAAGTCAATTGATTCTGGAAGAATTTATTCTGTGATTGGAGATTTGCAATATCATACTATAGCCTCTAATATTGTCAAAATTAAAAAGCAACAATAATGATTATACAAAAGATGATTGATATTTGTAAGTGTGCCGGTCGGATTTGTATGTTCACATAACAAGATCTAGCATCTAGGCAAAAGTACCTTGAATCCAATCATGCACAAGATACACAGGTCAGAAACACTCATGAATTCTGCCCTATTTGCATATTTCCCAGATCTATAACATTATGAGCAACAATCCCAATGACATCGATTAATTTACTTCTCACCCACCGGCATCAATCATCGGAGACACAAAAAGACTCTAGGCTAAACTTATATGATAGATTAACTTAATAACTAGCTATATTTTATGAGCAATGAAGGCTCATGACCTAGCATAGTAATTATGTATTGAGCAAAGATCATCTAGTTATATTTAGCATAAGTAGTAACTTAATATATTATCTTAACTAAAAGAAAGCAATGGTTCGAGTTTGATATATATATTTAAGATTTATTAATAACAAAATTATGTCAGGTTATTTACCTGACATGAGCCTCATAAGTATTATAGATATGTGTTTGATTCATATTTAATGATAACATAAAATTTGCGGCTATGCCAATAATATATATATATATATATGTGATTTAATTAATTAGCGCTATTGAAATACATTACTAGAATACTATTACATCCCCAGAGATGAAAAGAGCATTTACTTAATTTAAACAACAATAATATTACAAGCAGATATTATATTTGGGTACATTCAATATGATTATTAATTTGGAGTTATAGATAATTAATGCGTGGGATGGGTAATGAATAATTATATAAACGATACTAAATCGATCACATTAATACTTATATTAAACTAATGGAAATATGTTCGTTTAAAGAAATCATTTCATTACAGCTTATGAATACTTCTGGGCAACTAATAAGACACTGAAAGGCAGTGCGTGCATGGTGGCTGATTGGGTTGGTCCAATTACGGATCCAGGAGTGTGCTTCATGAATTTTTAATAACGAAGTAAACCGATGTCCTCTGCAAACATAGGCAAGGTCAGTTTGATGAATGAAAGAGTCCAAGATTCCCTGGAATGAAGTATAGGTGAATCATAGATGACGAAGAGTGGTCGGCAATGACTTTATTGGGCTAGTTTCCCAGATCGCTCCCCATATAAAGTATGCACATACGACCAAGTATGTCCCCAGGGTGGTTTTATAGCCTGGTTCAATGACATTGAGAACGACGATGGGGCTCGACTTAGCAAAGACCTCCATGTAAGAAAGAAGCACGAATATATATAAATGAAATGACCCTTATGCACGTAATGCTTAATAAGATAATATAAACAAAACTCTAAAGATTAAAGATTATCGAACATATTTATTGCCCATAAATTATGAAATATTCAGCATAATGATATGGCTTCACTAAGCAAATGTGGGTAATAATTATACTTAAATATAAAACTAAGATCTCAAGATCCCCCTCCCCCTTACATTATGTTACTTAATATTATTTATTACTTCTTACACATTTAATACATCTCAATTTTGGTTAATCAATGCCCTTGTGAAAATATATAAATGATTACAAAATAAGTGGGTGGTGGTAATAGCTAAGATGGGTTTTACATATATAATATAATTTAAGAATAAAAGATAGCGCATTATTTAAGATGGAAAATGTGAAAAACAGACGTCAAATCTGTTTTTCTACAGTAATCATGAAAAATATAATTAGTTTATTTATCTAAAATCGCAAGCACCTGGGCAAGTCAAATAAGACTTGTTTTGATCAAATTATAAATTATTTACCCAGTAAATGATGGGTGGGGAAATGAAAATGAATTATATGCTTGTGATTTTAGAATACTATTGGCATTTATTTTGGCATTTATTTTAAAATATACATACATAAATGTAAATGAAAATTGTTTGCCGCTTGGAAATAAAATAAAAGAAAAACATTATATAGGAGGCTTAATATAGATTAGTTATATAGAGATATAGAATACATATTTGAAGACATGTAATATAGATGATTTAAAATGTAAATATTACAGAAAAGGCAGGATTTAGGAATTATAAGTAGTCAAAGTTCTTTTACCTTGATTATTTGGAAGAGCGTTTCAGTAGGAATCAGTCCATTGGTATTATTTCACGAGATCTAGGGTAGCATTGTTATTTGAGAGATAGCATTTCACTTTCACTGGAAAAATATACATAAAGTTCAGTAGTATGGGATGCATAGCTTCGTTCATGGGAACAGCATATTAGAACGGAGGGACAAGGCAAAATTTCCTACTCATGACACATTGAGTGAGAATTAAAACTGGCGTGGAATATGTATAGCAACTTAGTTATTTAATGGTCTCCTCCCTTGTGGATTTAAATCCAGCAATATATATACTTTTATTTTGAAGCTGTAACTTAGCAACTACTGCTGGACCTGAGGCGGTTTAAGAACTTAAGTTTCATCTGGAATAGTTTGACCAGATACTCTTATCTAGTAAGATGTTTGAAACAATGCAAGTTTGTTATCAGTTTTTCGAACGATTGTTTTAAAATATATCTTATGATTTTAAAACAAGCTAGCATGGACAATTTCCACTAATGGGTTTATTTTATTATTACCAATTCGTAATCTTTTACTTTAATCTAAGGGGTCTTCCGGGTAATTGTTTTTTGAGAGACTTATTAACAAGATTGCATCATTTCTGGCTACAAAATTATATATGAAAAAATAATACGTTTATATATATATGATACCCTATATATAATATAACTTAATTTATTCACAATCTCCTACACTGAAATATATAGATAATTATTATTTATGCCTGCATACACATGAGAATATTATTATTAAATAAAATATTTTTAAATTAAAATACATACGTGTTTACATTATTTGTTATAATATTAACCAAAAGAAATATATATATATATTATTAGCTATGTATATACGTGCGTAAAGGCAGGTTTGAATACAGTTAGGTGGTAGGAGATTAGATGTGGGCTATGAAGCAGGATCTGAGCATCAGATCATCTGTAAGCATTTATTCTGTGATTGGAGATTTGCAATATCATACTATAGCCTCTAATATTGTCAAAATTAAAAAGCAACAATAATGATTATACAAAAGATGATTGATATTTGTAAGGGATATTCAGAAGATTTATAAGTATTTTTGGTAAAATGAAGTGGAAAGCAAATGCAATAAAAATTGGAGGAAACATGAGTAAATTAATGAAATTTTGAAAATGAAGTGATTGTTTTTACAAAATGCTTTTTTATTGCAAAAATTATATATGATATCAGATAAACAAAATAATATATGGAAAAGTGCATATTGTAATGATTAGAAAATGTGAGCTTGAACTATGAACTAGTGGAAAGGTCATATAAGTACAAGTCAATCCATTATTTTATTTAGTGGGATACCACTAGTATTTCCAATATTATTAAGATTGAGTTTAAACCCCAACATTCCCTAACATATACTTTCATGTTTTCATTAAGCATAGTGGATTCTAGAATATCATCTCAATAATGTTATTTGTCAGAAAGAACTATACCAATAATAATAAATAGTTAATTTACTCTGATTCTTCTTTCCTTCCCCAGATTCCCCTTCACTCATTTTCTTCCATTTTTTTTTGATGATCATTTCAGTATATTATTTTCAGAATAAGTCATATAGTTATAAGTCTGTCTTAGTTACATCTTAAATAAATTTATTTCTAGATGATAGCTCATATTTATATTCAGTGGAATAAATACTTCATGAGATACTTTGGATATTCATTCATCATTATTATATTTTTCTAAAACCCATGAATATACATGTGTAAAAATATTATTTACTATTTATATTTATTCCCCAAAACTGTAATCTTGAAATATACAAAATATGCATGTCTTCATGAAAGCAAAAATGCACTTAAATAGAAAACTGTAATTTGAATGGCTGCAATAACTACTACTACTAATTTGGCTACTATCTTATCATGAAAATAAAATACAATAACCTAAAATGGCATTCTTTACTTAAAGATGTTAATATATTTATAATTGCATTTTATGTATTTATAAGTTTTTTTACACAAAATATGAGATAGAAAGCAATAAATTTCATAGAGTTATGCTCATTATATTTACTTTATAGATTCTTTTATTTCTTTTACTTAAGCAAAGTGATAAAATGGAACAGCTTATATTCTACTGCTACCTATGCTAAGTTGAGTAATCAGTTGATTGTTAGACATTTTATTGCTATTAAATTACAATCTTTAGATCAATATTATCTTTTTTCTATTATTGATGAGTTTTTATAATTCAAAACTGGAAATAATGCAGTTAAGCAATCAGCAACCACCTTTACTTTCATTTTCCTATTCAAATTAAAGACTTGAAATTCAATTTAGACTACGATTTTGAACTCAAGTCAAAAACCAATCTGAGAGTTGGAAAGTAACTACTATGAAGTGACTGTCAAGTTTTTTGGTTAGGGAACGGATTTTCCATTTAGATTATTATTAAAATAAGAATAAAAACAATACATTTTTTAAAATATATATATATTTATTATTTATGTAAGTGATTTTTTAATTTCTGAACACATACAATAAAAATTTGTTGAAACGACAAAGCCGTTTTTTTAAACAGGAAGTAAAATAAATACCCTGCTAGAATATCAACAATAAATTGTTCTATGTTGCAATGTTAATACATAAGAATAATATCATCATTTTGATATGGAGGGTAAGATTTATTATAGTAAATTGATGAAAGAATTCTTTTTGAAACATACATTCTACATATTAATTGTTTGATTTTTATATATGCAGTGCAATGATTAGATAAATGGTAATTGCTTATTTAATTGATATGTAAAACACCATGTTGAATAAATAGCCACCTGTTGAGAAAATTCTTCTTTAATACCTTTTTCAGAAAAGCAGTAAAAGAGCAGTACTTTTCTAGGTGATGGAGTTTGAAAAGTTTTCTATTTTTGTTTTACTGTTTAATTAAAGACAGTTAGATACTCTTTTACCAACAAATATTGAATGATTATATGTGCTGGCTTTAGGTCAGCTATCAGAGAGAAAAAGTCTAAACCTTTTCAAAATGAATTTTACTTAAATCAGGTTTAAATCCCAAGTCATAGATATAAAAAATGGAAGCAATCTCTTTGTACCATAATTTTTTTTCATATGTATATAATACAGGATATATTCCTAGAGATCCATTTATATGATTCTAACATATAAATTACCCATGAATCTTTTATCATCATTTTCAGCCATAATTGACCCATTTTAGTCAAGTTTATTCCAGTTTTTCTGATTTGTAACCTCTCTTCTCTACATCTTCTCCCAGTACATTTCATTATTTCATCCATGTGTCTTAGATATTGTGTTTTCTAATTCTTTTACGTCTTGGAATCTCAACTTCTTTTTATCATCTCTTCTATCAATATATCCAAAGAAATTTCACTTCAGTCACTTAATTTTTTCAATGATGTCAATAATACCCATGTTTTCTCTTGTCCATGTATTCAATTTTCGATTTCTTCTTGTTACTTTCACATAATTTCTTTATACTTTTCTGAGTGATCTGGCATCTCTATAATGCACTTCTTTTAAGTACTGAAATCGTAAGTCTATAAATAAGAATTGATAAAACACATTTATTTAAATATCTTTTTCAAACATGCAAAGTTATTTCCTTTTAATATTAAGTTATTTCTACCAAAGACTCTTCATCTAAGTTTAATTCTGGGAGTATTTTTCCCCATTATATTTCCATCTGTATTAATAATCTTTTTTTTTACTTTGGTTATGATCTGCAATTCTATTTCCCTCTCCAAAACAAAACAATTACCTCCTATTCTGTTGTGGATATCAAAAGAAAGACTATGCAATTGGCCCAAAAATGAACAGCAGCCTTATTATAAAGATATTAAGAAATAATTCCTTTAGTGGAAGAAATTAAAATGCGTTTTTAATTCACTCGAAAAGGGTGTCATTATTAATTTTAGTAGAAGAGGGAGTAATTTTTTTGAATATATAAAAAATACAAGATAAAATAAATGAAAGTATTAAGAAACGTAATAACGTATATGTGGCATGAAATTACCAGATAAACATATTTTTTAGATTGTATAGAAGAAGCACACCGAATGGTAATTAAAATAATGACATATGAATTAAAAATAATTGAAAGTAGCAATCATATAGAAGTTATACATTAATGAAAAAATAAGACTGGTTCCAAGCCACAACAATTACCATAACTTCCCCAAAACTCCCCTCCCTTTCTTCAATTGGGTATTCGAGTTTAGAATTATTAAATAGGTTTAGGATACTCATTTAGATAGATTTCCTGTAGGTAATCTAACTAAATGAAAAGGATTTCACATTATTCTAAGTGAATTGGATGAGTATCCATGCCCTGACTATAAAAAAAAAACGATTATAAAATATGAAGTTTTCATTATGAATGTGAATAATGTTGTTATAAGAAGCACTGGTTTACTTTTATTTTTAACTGATAAACAAAAATAACGTATTTATTTATAAAATATATTATTTGTAAAATCTCCCAGGATTTATTATTTCTCGTTGGTAGCATTTCTTCTGCCGCATAAATATACTCTTTGTTAAACTCTGGATCTAAAGTCCTTGAATCGAATCCAGTTTTGGTACTTTTTGCCTTTCGAACTTCTTATGGATTGCTGAACTTTAATAAAACGATTTGATTATTTTAATGCATTTATTTTAACGGCCCATCTACCCATATATTTTGTGATTCAAAATGAAATGTATTTTACATATAGTATTTTGTCATTAATTAGAAGCGCAGGGGTTAAAATAGTAGAATAAAAAAAAATTGACAAACAAACTGAAAGATTAAATGGAAATTAGAAAATAATACGTACTTCAAATGTATTGACTTTATTTTATTTAGGATTAACTTCTTGCGTTAGAAAAACATTAATTAAAATAAAATACTGAATTGGAAATTGTTATTTAATTTGTCTGAGTATAAAATATATGAATATTAATGATATCAAGCTAACGATTAAAGTTGTTAGTATTACAGTTGAAACCTTTCTTTTTTCTCTCTTTCTCTATCTCTTTAAATGTCGATTTATACATACATTAAAATGATTTACATTATTTAACTATTTTTCAAATTCCTTTGACTCGTAAGATATAAAAATGTGTTATTTGTACGTGGAAATAATATTTTTGTCTGGAGGCAACAAAACACTACCATTTAATCGATAATGTTGTTTGCTTACTAATTTCTTATAACATGCAACATTTGATAAAATAAATTTTTAGCCTTTTCCCTTTTGTTTTCTCCATTTTTACTTGATATTGTTTGATATATTTCAATTTTCTAATCGATCATCATCATGATACTTTTGGAATTATTTTTTAATAAATTGTATTTAAAAAATGCCTAAAATAAAGACAAAAGTTTAAATTTTTATTCTAACATTTTTTTTAAAAATTATATTGTAAAAATTTAATAGATACAACATTTAGAGCTAGATTAAAAATGATAAAAGTCTCTTACATAAACAAAAAGTTTTTAATTAAAAAAATTACATCTATATCTGAGGTCAAAAAGATCTAAAAATTTTCCCCTTGATAAAGGATGAAAATTAATGATTATTTATATACTTGTTAAAAAATAATAAGTATACTCAATGCTATTAGAAATACTAATTTGCATTCTAAATTGATATATATATATATATATATATATATATATATATATATAGAATATATATATATATATTAAATTATTACAATACATATAACTGCCATTTTTCTATACATATATGTATAGTCATATATTATAAATCTTAGCAGCTTCCACTTGATTGTGAACCCAGATTCCCATTTAATGATAAGCTTTTATTTAGGTGCTTACAACTGCAGATCTTTTTCAAGTGAAGGCAGATAGATTGCAAGAACAGATTCGTATTAAATAGGACATTATTGGACAATTGATATAAAATGTGAACATGTACTATACTACGAAGACACGAATATTGGAAGCACAAATGGATTGGGATTCATTATAAATAAAAAGTAAAAAAGAAACAACATTATGGAGATTGATAGTGTATCGGACAGAAGGGCAAAGTTATTTAGTTATTCAACTCAATAGCAGATACCACAGGCAGATAATTAATTTTTATTTGGATCAGAGCAAATAACATTTTAAAATTGTTGTGGGAGACATTAATACTAAAATTGGTAAACAATTGAAAGATGAAAGTA
The DNA here is from genome assembly GCA_028023455.1 of Epiperipatus broadwayi. Lineage (NCBI taxonomy): Eukaryota > Metazoa > Onychophora > Udeonychophora > Euonychophora > Peripatidae > Epiperipatus > Epiperipatus broadwayi. The sequence continues at coordinate 1,500,225 of JAQFVV010006371.1, read as the reverse complement.
CTGTAAGTAAATTTGGTTATAATAATAGAAATGAAAGAGGATATAGACTTGTAAAATTTGCAGAAAAAAGAAAAACTTTATATTATGAAATCATTTTTTTTTGAGAAAAAATGTTAAAAGGAAATGGACATAGAAGCATCCAAAGAAAGGATTGAGAAGCTGTCTTTGTAGATATGTTTTAATTCTATTGTAATTAAATATAGTTCTGTTGATAACAATTTTGCAGCAATTAGGTACTATATCATACTGTGCATACCTCCACAAGAAAGATATTCTCTGCTGAACTGCGCAAATAGAGAGTCCATTCCAAAGTAGCTGTCGATTATGTATGTAGCTATTCATATTATTGAAATAGCAAAAGATTTACTTCATTAGCAAGTAAAATCCATTATATATATATAACTGAATATTTGTAAATATAGTAACTAAATAATTAAAAAAAATTATCACTTAGGAGCGCTTTCGATTATCTCAGTAATCTGTGTCAACTAAAGCTTTAGTTGACACAGATTACTGAGATAATCGAAAGCGCTCCTAAGTTGGATAAACTACAATTTACTAAGCTGAGCACTTTCGAGAGGATTCATACTCCCATACTCATAGCTACTGAAATGTTGAGAACCATACAACTGTCAATGCAAATGCATGCAAATTAATGTAAAGTGCCTACATAGACCATTTTCAAGAAAGAGAAAAGTGGGCTTCTCCTCTACTGATTGCTATGGGATCACCTCTTATGCAGCATGCTCCCCTCATCTTGCACTTGGTATCATTCCTCTCAGAGCAATTTCACTGTCAGTGGTTGGTGGAAGACTATGGCCAGTGACTCTTTCATGTTCAGAAAAAAATGAATTACCCTCAAACTTAGTTTTAATCTTATTATCAAGGTATCTATGCTATGCTACACTGGTTGAAATGTTGGTCCTGGTTTCTCAGTAATATGATGCTTGGCAATTTCTTTGTAGGCAAGGGATCTTGTAGAATTATTGCACAATTCATAAAGTCATCTTTGTTTTAATAATAACATTATTATTTTTGTTGAAATTACTTTACTTTCAGTGCTGAACAATTAGTTTTAATTTTTTTTAGAGTTATTTTTTCTATAACTTTTCTTAATCTTTCATATTTATACTTATTTTATGTTATTATTTTATATAAATATATACATTCTTTTGTTTCTGTTACATAGTTTTAACTTTAAAAAAAGTTGCTTTTTTTGTAGGTTATAAAATAACATAACATCTATATATATATATATATATATATATATATATATATATATATATATATATATATATATATATATTGTGGCCTGTCTATAGGTGGTATGACCCTAAGCAGAGTTTCCAAGTCACTTATATTATTCCCTACTTGGATTCTGGTCAGGTTCTATTAACAAACTTATTATATCCCGACCATATTCTTTAGCTATAACAATTGAATTTAGATAAGATTAGTATTTATCCCAAGTTACTTTGACATGAGTAAATATTTCTAAAATAAGATGTATTTTAAATATAATTAACGTGAGACTCATTTAAACATAAACAGATCACATCCCCTTAACATTAAACAAATACAAAATATTTGTTCAATGGCATAAGAATTCCTAGATACTCCTCCTTATTAAGTATCTACATACTCTCATGGCTAACAATAATATCCAATATCTTATATTTATAATTATTAAGTTTTAATTCAATCACTCATTAAATTAATCTTAGATAATTACAGATAAACTGTGATTCCTATTATTTTTGATAATTAAGATTGTCAATAATCACAAAATAACTTTACAATAAGGAGATCTCAGGATAATCATTGATATATTATTTCTTCATACTACCTATGAAATATCAAGAGGGATTTTACAGATTTCCATGGTACAAATTAAGAAAGGCTTATAATTTAAATTCATAGTCAAGCTTTATATGTATGTTCTTTAATCCTGAATATTAAAATAATATTGTTAACTGAACTGTGATTAACACTAATACTTTCACTAATAACTAATGTATCATTTAATTTTATATTAATAAATACACTTTAATAATTGGCAATGTCATCAATGACCTATGGGATCAAGGCAGCATGTAACAAGTAAAAAATCTTTACTGAGAGATTTATGCTTATTAAACTGTAAGATTTGCTTTAAATTGAATTGACTTTTCATTTTAATTTTGACTGGACATTTTGAGTTATGTGATGTGGTGAGAATGAGCTCAGAAAAGAAATGCAACAATTAGAATTTGATAAAACTTTTAAACAATAATTTTAATAATATTCATTACAAATGATACTAAACATTTTCATTAATATCGAATTTAAAATAACTTATAACAAAATAATACATATATATTATAATAATAATAACAACAGAAAATTAATCTTTGGAGTATTATTATCAAACAAAACTAACAATTTCCTATTATATGTTGAAATATTTATCGCTATGTAAGTGAACTACACATAACACCTTCAGTTTATTAAATAATCATTTTTTCCATTCATGGTTCGTTAGTTCAACCTCTACATAATAGTAGTACTTGATGATTAAGTAACAATACAAAAAATAAGTGAGAACATAGGGTCATAATTTTGGAGGTTGATAAGCAAACAAAATTAATACTTTTATCTTTTACATAAGAACAAAATCATTGTTTTTAGTTTATCCATTCGCACATGTAAATACAACCTGCTCTCTGTGTATATCATTTTAAATACCCTTTTGTACTAAAATATTGAACCTATTTGTTTATTTAAATGATTAATAGTCTTTAATATCAACCTAATTATTAATAACTATTAATAAAACAACACTTGAATTAATTCCATATTAAATGATTTAGTTCTCTTCCCCTCCCCTATTATACTAACAAATCATAGATTAAAAATATAAATACCAACATTAGAAAGAAGTTCTCTTTTAAACTCTCAGCTAAAGTATAAGAACAATTTTAAATTTTCTAGTTGTTCCACACTCCATAAACTTATTTGAACGTTTTTTATTTTTCCTTATTTTTTGAAGATTCTGCTTATCCAAAGATTCATGAGGTTTTTGAGTTACTGCAACAATAATCCTTCGTTTTGTTATTTGTTTAGTAATAAAAATTTATTTGTGGCTTGCCTTATTTATTTTAGATGATACATATTTCTCTCTATAGTAAAAGGCACACTTATGATTTAATTAAAAATGTGTTGTGCAACGTTTTTTCAGCTAAACTTTATAGAAACTGACATTCCTGCCGGTATGGCTAAGAGTAAATAATTCTGTCTCACATTGTAATTGAGATTTCATATATATCCAGAATAATAATGAACACTTTTCATTTATTACTAATTTAGTTCCATTGAATTCTAAATATATATAATTAACTGTTTCCAAGAGATTTACTATTCTTTTATCTATCCTTACTGGATATTTATGGTGTTTATTTATTTCCTTTTGTGTATTACTGCAGTTCATTTTCCCTATGGCACAATTATTGTTACTTTTCCATGAATATATTCCTTGATTATTCATCTCCGATTATTTCTTCAATATTTATTAATTTTCAAGAGATTATTGGGAATTACCGATTATTGACTTGCCCAGTAGAAAACCAATTAATTTATTCCATTATTTTAACAACAGAGCTTATAATTATCCATGTATATTGATGTACAGTTGCAAATCATAAGGTTTTAGCAATTTTTAATCCAACTTTAAAAAAAAAAAAAAAATATCACCAAGAAAAAAAAACTTAGTTACTTATACTTTACAATCAAGAAGCTTCTTTTTTTTTTCATCTCTTGAATTTCATATTCTAAGATTGTTTGAAACTCTTTGATTGGCTAATATTTTCCCACCTTTTCCTATGAAACAATCATTTATTTTGAAAGTTTTTGGTTTATTATTTTAAAATGACCGATTTTTCATTTTTAAAAAATATTGAAATGTCTTGCATTGGTGGTCGAGAGGTCAGTGCAATTGCCTTGCACTTGCAGGCAGTTGCCTGGGTTGCGGGTTTGCGTCCCAGCCGATGCTATGACACTTTAAAAAATAAATAAATATTGAAATACAATATTTTTAGAAATTAAATAAAGATAGAATTTACTGTTTTAATTTTAAATCAGTATTTTGTAAAATTAAACCTTATTTATTTACTTTTGAATATAGCAAGATTTGAAGATAAATAATTTCTATTTTTAAAATCAAATGCACACAAACAATAATTATTAGCATCTGTAACGTATTCTGTTTACAAAATTACAAGTTAAACTTCACTGATTTTAAATACTAAATAATATTACTTGTCCATCCATTTGCATATATACGACTCTATGGTTATTATCTATGTGTATCTTGAGTTAAGATCATTTATAAATTTCCATTAGCTAAAACCGAGTTTAAATCCTATGATCTAATATGTCATTACTGTCTTCCTTTAATAAGCAAATATTATTGGATTTGTAAAATTTAAAATTATACACCAAAATCCTATTTTAGAATAGTCTGAGCTAATAAAAAGCCTTATTTCAAGTCCAAAATGGACAAAATAGGAAACAAAAAGATGATAAATCAGCTATTATGATTAGTGTTCCATATGTAAAAGGAACTACAGACAGTATTAGATGTATATTAAAATGCTATAATATAAATACAGCATTTTCTACTCATCAAAAGATCAGCAATATAATAACCAAGCCTAAGGATTTAATCCCTCTTAAATCTCATGGTATTTATCAAATCTCATGTGAAAGTTGTAAAGCTTATTACATAGGTATGAGTAATCATCACATCAGTGTTAGGAGAGATGAGCATGCTAATGCAGTTAAACAACACTCATCATCATCAGCACTTTCACTCCATACTACAGATTCAGGTCATAAAATTGATTTTTCTAGTACCAGGGTGGTCATAAAATTGATTTTTCTAGTACCAAGATCATATCCAGATGTGATAATCTCTACCAGTGCAAAATTAGAGAAGCCATTGAGATACTTAAAAGATCAGATTGTATCAATAAGCAAGATGATATATGCAAACTTGCTTCTATTTGGAAATATTTTTGTAAAAAACATTCTTAATTTAACATTTTTGCTATTGGTGGAACTTTAACATTTTTTTTCAAATCTGTGATTGTAGTACCTCTACAATCATCTTTCTACCTTTTGTTACCCAATAGATGACTTGTGTGATCAAGTCAAAACATCTATATCAATATTAAATTTTTTTTAACATGGATGAAGCAGCAAAATATGTCTTTTATATATGAAATTTGTGAAAATCTTCGTATTAACATATATATATAATTGAATATTTATAAATACAGTAATCATATATATGTAAAGTATAACATTAAAAATTTTATCCACTTAGGAGCACGTTTGACTATCCTCATTATAATGGACAAATTTGTACGTTCATGCAACAAAACACAGAGCCCAGGAAAAGTACACCAAAGCTGACCAACATGAGGTGGTGAGATCTCAAATCTGACCAAACTTCAACTCATTTGCTAGTACTTCATGATTTAATACCTTATGAGTGACATTTCTGAGGCCATACTCAGTCTCAATTTAATCTACGAGCTGGCTTAGAACACAGAGAAACATGAGAGTCATGGGCTAACTATCAATATGGGTGAAACATGCTACTTAACATACTAATTATCTTAACTACAGCAATGTATATTTCACATATAAAATCATTAAGAAATTGGAATAGGATAATGTGGATTGTATTGAAATAGAACTAGAAGCAAGAAAGATATGGAACAAATTTTGTATTTTAAACATGTTTATTAAAACAATAGCAAAAAATAAAGTAAAAAAAAAATGACAAAGGTTATATAGTGTTCAGTATGTATTACCAATGCATGCAGGTGTTTACACAGGGGATGAGTTTATTATCAGTACAGCAGTCTTATATTAACGTATTAAAATACATGTATGTATGGTTAATAAATCATGCCTATAATCATGTAATATGTCCATCCTATTATGTGGGTTGCTAATGTTTTAAGATAATAGCCCAGCAGAGATGATGAATACATACAGTTCTAAGATGACTGTTCTATATATTAACAATGTGATCAATAAATAACCTCAAGATAATGCAGATTCAACCCGGTAACCAAGATTCGAGTTTCAGTCTAATGCTGAATAATTAATTAATAAAAAGAAAAAGAACTGGTTACTTTTAGATTTGCATATATATATATATATACTATTGCACTGAATAAAATGCTAAAGAGCAAAAGAACTGGTTACTTTTAGATTTGCATATATATATATATATACTATTGCACTGAATAAAATGCTAAAGAGCAAATCTGTGGTGTGAGGGAGTAATTATTCAAAAGCTTCAGCATCAAGTGCTCAGTGCTCTGCAAATGGATGATTTCCTGCAATTAATATATGAACAACTAAGTTCAGAAACTCAGATAGGCTTTATAAACATGGTCTGGACCCTTGTTTTCCAGTTCTAATAAAGGTATCCATACCTAAATTTAAGAATGGGGTGACCATTCACCGTGAACCCATTTAAAAAGGTGCAGCAAAATGTAAACATACAAAGGTGTACTTTATAAAGACACATTCACAATACACACATAAAAGACCAATAGATATATGCATAATCAATTAATTGCATCTAAAACAGATAGATTCTATCTGCCAAACAACACAACCCAGTTCTTAAACTAGCATTATGATTATGCTAACCATAGGGCTTTAATTAAATCCTAATCTAAGTTAAAATACTAAATCTGCATATATATATATTGTACCAATCGGAATGAAAGTGATTATCGAATCTAACCGCAAAAACAATATCTGCACTACAAGGGTGCCATCTAGGCATTTGAGCCTAGAAAAATTTATAAAGTAGGCAGATACGCGCTGTTAAGATTCCATTTTATTTAAATATTCTGATCGTTAGCCCAAGTCACTAGCTCAGTGGAGACGCAGAGATAAAAATCTATATCTTAATTTATATCTTAAATATCAAAGAGTAAAAGCCACTGCCAGAAATTAACATATAAAAATATTTCTTTACGCACATATAAAATAATATTTAAATTTTGAGGAATAAGTTTAACATTTTATATTTTTATATTGATCTTTAATTCTAAATTTAAGTAGATTGCAAATAATGAGTTTACTATTTATTTAGAGGGTCGACATAGGTCTGCATTTGAAAGGAAAATATTCTTCCCTGATTTAACCTTAGGCAACAAATTTCGCAATCAACTGGCGCCAATCCATCTGATACATTCATGTATTCAATGTAGCATGATACGACAACACAAAATACTATATTGTCAAGAATGTACATCTGAACAATAAGTAGAAATAGAGAAGACATTGACTCTCCACCAACAGGAATGTGACATCTGTTGGCAAGTAGATCAATAAACAAAAAACTCCATAGGAATGGACTGCGGTCTTCTGCCAACTTACAAACCCATCCATAGGCAAACAGAGGGTGTGTGGCGTGTATCTATAATCCTGCCCATAGCGGACCTCATACTACATCTACTAATTACACAAATATATCCAATCCATTGAACCAATTCAACTACGAAATGAATAACCTAAGATTACCCTCCCTTAATACAACTTTACAAAACTATATAGCCATTCACGCCCGACTTAATTTTAACATTTAAATACATTCGCACAGATTTGTTTAAAAATGTTGGGTATAGATCGATTACATAGATTCCACGGTCAAAAACATTTCAAAATAAACATAAACGATCAAAATACAAAATTATTGATACCGACAATCACAGAGGGAAACTTATAAGTAACCCAATAGTATTCACCATAAGATACTTGCGTTGTCACCAATAACTTAAAAGACATCCGAATAAATACATTTTAGATACTCACCATAAGGTATCATTATTTATCGAATGTCTATATATTTTGATCAAATATGAAAACCAAAATATAATTAACCGCAAATGAATCCATGCAAGCGTCTATAAACAACTTAAATTTCATACATTTAAATAATCTTTACAATAAGGAAAAAAAATGGGAATGATGTTTATCAATCGGAAAACATAAAATTAAACATTATTAATTTGATTTAAAAACTTACAAAAGTCAGATAAGAGTCCGTTTTAACATTTCAGTTGGCTTGTTTATCAATTTGTAAAACTTGATTGATTTTAACAATTGTTCATTTCATATAGCTTATGGTATAAGAGTCCAGGCCTCTGCTTTCAATTCCCGTGATGCCTCCATTGGAAGGTAATGTTCTGGAGATGGCAATAGCTGGTTCAAGGTATCACAGTCTTTTCATTTTTTTTTTATAGAGAGTGTGGTATGTGCGTCATACTACATCTCTCAAACACACAAAAAAATGAGAGAGAACGGCAAGTGCGTCTTACCGTTGTCATCAAATCAAGTTGGAAAAACTGACTGGAACTCAATATTTTTTCTTTTTATAGTCCTCCTATGGATTCCATGAACAAAAACGTCACTGTTCTGTTTTTTCGTTATGGTCTGGGCCTTTATTTGCTTCCATTGGTCAAGCTAAAATCTCTTTCTTCTCTTATCTAACTTTTCATCTGACTTTTTAATTAAACAGCTTTTAGATAATTAATAAACAATCATTTCCATTTACAGATTACAGGAATTAATTAACACCTGTTTTTATTTTAACTTAAAATTATATTTCAATCTTGTATTTTTTTTATTTGAAAAAATACGTTCAAATACTTTTTTTTCTTGTTTATGAAAAAAATATTTTTAAAGTTTAGCATCCGTGCGAATATATATATGTTTAACAAACATTTTAATTTTAGCATTTAGTTTTTTCCTTTTATTTGCGAACGTTTAAGTTTTTATTTTAAATAAATGTAACGACATATTTATATATCGTTACAATATATATATAATCACAATTAAGGAGGGAATGTGCATTTGATGGACATTAATGAACATTTACAAATATACTTTAATATCATCTCTAGCTAGCACATCACTTCTAACCCATAGATGTCACAAGTCATAAATTATAAAAAAATGATTAATTAAACCTCACAAAATATAATGAAATTATAACATATATAAAACCATGATTGCAATGAGCATGTAGTGATTAGTTATTATCTATCAATATAATATTTTGAAACAGTGATTTAATATGCCAAGTAGAATTCTTTAAAATATTTAAGGTGGAGATTTTAATTATCTCCACTGAAAGTTAATTAACAATTATTCACTGTTTCGAAAGATAGGCATATTATAACATATATAATAAATTTAAATAAAATAACTAAAACAATAAATCTAAGCATGACTGCAGTTTTAAGAAACATAAGATATAACTGATTGCAGTTATTTATACATTATAAAAAAATAAAGTCTTTTACTCTATAAAAGTGAATCCAGGCAAGTTTATAAGGTTAATTTATACATAATTTAATTTAACAGATTTTAAGAAACAAGATTGATAAATTATTTTCTATTATGTAAAGGGATTCAGGCAAGTTTAACATAGTTTTACTTTATAACAGATTCAATTCAACAGAGTTTTAAGAGATAATATTGAATGTTCATTACAATAAATAAGCTAGCTTAATATTAAAATTACAAATTTAAATATTAAATTATAAAACTCTGCAGTCTTTGAAATGAATATTACCAGTCTCCTTGATTGTAGCATATAATTCAGGCACATCATATGGTGGACATAGTGGCACTCTCCTCAGGATAGACAACTTAAAATGTCTTCTTATGGTAGGCTGCTGGAAGGTTGTCCCTTCCTGTGATGATGATCAAGCCATCAGGAATGTAGAGATAAACAAAGATTGCCATCTTTTGCCTAGCCAACAATGTCAGAGTGAAAACTGGCATGGATTCTGGTAAACAACACTCTAAAAAAATTATAAAATGAATCCTGGGCAGCAAGAAATCTGGCCTATTTATACAATTTAAGGATTATAGCATCCTGCTGTGAACAAGACTAATTGCTCTTTGAGAATCACTTTGAGCTCTTTTGAAATTCTATAAATTAATACATTTAAATTTTCCTGTCAATTTTTCAATAAAATATTTTTCTTTAAACTTGACCTTTTAAATTCCTAATAATTTTAATAGTTTCAGTTTGGAAATGTTGTTTACTAAAATTGTACACTTTGGAAAAATACTATTGTTTAGAAACAACTTAAATTACCTTGCCAAGTAGCTTTTGTTTATGATTTATTTAAGGTTAAAATTGAGAATTGTTATAGATTTAACAATATCCCCCTACATATAACATGGTCATGCGCAGACTACACACAATTTAAATTGTAAACTCTTTTTTAACAAAACAAAATATATATCCAAAACTATTATTTTAAAATAAATATACTTGCTGTAATATATAAACTGATGTCACAGTCATTTGCCTGCCTAGGTATGTGTGATGATACCTTTATAACCATGTTGAAGCTTATATACATGTACTCAGAGAGGGTTTAAATCTGGCACAGCTAAAGCTGTGGGGAAAAATAGATGAAATAGTTATGAGAGAAGGAATATACTGTGTCTTTGTCAACTAACACCTTGAAAAGCTAACCTTCCCACAATTCTGTGTTCTTAACTTATATATGAATTTAATTATATTATACTAAAATAGAACAATATATTTTAACAAAGAAACAATAGAAAATATACAAATAAGATTAAAAAACAAGACAAAATTTTAATTAATTAAATCAGGCTCATTTTTTTTTTCTTTTAACACAAACAATTAAAAAGTATAGTTTTGTATTGAAGTGAGAATACAACATAAAGGTATTATAAAAGTTACATTTAAAAATGCTCCAAAATTTTTTTAAATAATAATGGAAATATCACAAGACCAATCAATATGTTCTTCAACTTGCTGTATGTGACACTATAGAATAATACATTCATTGAAATTGGACTTGTAAACTAAGTCATCAATGCAAGACTTCCTCAAATATTGTTTCATGGTGAATTTGAATGTGATTTTCAAGAGAAAGTAAATCACATTTATATTATTACAAAAATTATCTCAAAGATATTCTAAAGAAGTGCAATATTTGATGTTTTCAGTAGAAAGATACATCACAGAATATACATTAGAGAGCAATGATTAGACATGATATTGAAGTATTTCAGAAGGAAAAGTCTTTAACAGAAGTTAAAGAAAGCATCACAATCTATTAAATAAACATAAAATGGAAGTGGAAATTCTATATATGGATGCATTTGTGGTAAACATACTAGTATGTATACTCATTGCAAAAGTCACTTTTAGTGAAGTATTGTTAATAGTATTATCATTACTACTATTGCTACTGCAACTATTTTGTTTTGTATTTTTATCTTTGTTGAAGTTGCCATATTCATTTGTGAGTGACTGTTATTACTACCAGCTTGTGAATTCATTTCATTTTAAATTAAAAATAGTAAAATTAAAAAACAAAAACAAAATATATCTATAGCATAAATTTATATATGTTATACATTCATTACTATTATTACATGAGATCTCATTATATATATATATATAAAATACATATTTTGCGGGTTTTTTAAATATATATATATATATATATATATATATATATATATATATATAAACATTACAAGCATAAAGCTAAACTAGTCAATATAAAATCAAAACTACCCCAAATCCAAAATTAAACCAGACCAGCATAAAATTAATATTAAAACACAACCTAAGGTTTCACTGCTACAAGCAGACTTCTCAAGTGTAAAGAACTACCAAAAACTACACAATATATATAATATTAAAAACTACCGACAAATCCATTCACTTCCCATCCACCCTTAATATTAAAAGAACTCTTAAATAAGTTAATTGCTTCAGAATAATAAATTTTCAATAATAAAGATTCTTTAATTCTTCCTTTGATTTCATTTCTCTCAAAAAAGACAACTACTATTGATTTTGATGAAGCTAAGGTTGTCTTTTTTGAGAGAAAAGAAATCAAAAGAAGAATTAAAGAGTCTTTATTATTGAAAATTTATTATTCTGAAGCAATTAACTTATTTAAGAGTTCTTTTAATATTAAGGGCAGATGTGTACTGGTATAAATCCACCACGCTTACTCATACACAGTACCCGAGTTCAAACCCAGTCCACGTTTAAGAATAAATTCCAAAACGCCAACTAAATTCAAACCCAAACCCCGGTATGACCAACCGATGATGACTTTATAACAGCACGGGGTTATCCCTTTACTAGCTCAACTCAGAACACAGACTAAATTACTTACAGTTAATTATATATAGATCTATTATACTCTGGATATTGGTACGGTCATTAATGTAATGTATATATTTAAGTTGCCAATACAGACAGTAGGTGACTAAATAAGATCGGAAGAGTAATGAGGTGGAAGACACAAAATTAGATTAAATAAATTGTTTAATAATAAATAGAAAGCATAAAAATATAGTATTCAAAAGTACGGTAAGACTTCCATAAATATTCTATTATAACTGGCTACTAGTCTTTAGTAATCATTTTACCTGGTAAACAAACTCATGACAATATCTGTGTAGTTAAATGATTGACAGGTGGCTAAGGGAATCAGAGTATTTGGGGCATTGAAAATATTTATCTACGATTTTTATTAAGTTATTTTATTTGAATAAATTCGAGCCGTTGCGTATACGAATAGTTGGAGGGTGGTTTCGTATAAATATGATATCTAAGATTGATGTACTAGTGATTGCCTAGATTAAAGAGCCCTACAGTAATCACTTGTGGTGCATCAACGGAATACTGGGCGGCTTGTACTTTGACAAGGCTTAATGCCCCCAAGTAGCTCCGGGACACTACAACCAGCCGGGATCATTTCGAAACCCGGTGATCCAAGAGATAACCTGGGAAAGAATTGCTTTCTTCCCCAGATGGTAGTATGGCGAGACGTTAACTTCGGCGAAGGAAAGGCATTGCCACAGTCATCGAGGACGAGTGCTTGAAGTGGATTTGAAACGGAATTATACAAAACCTGGATACTCTATTCGTCTATTTCTACGCAACAGGCTGATATACTATTACAATAAAACATGGCGGAATCAAACGGACCACGAAGGCAATAATTAATTAAGTTTACTCTGAAACCCCTAAACCCCCAGGTTGTTCAGGCAGTAGCGATAGTATCAAATTTTACAGTGAGAATTATTTCTCATTTCATGTATGACATTAATATAATAAACTTAAAACCATTTACATATTTACGATTGAACTTTAGATTACAATAATATGACAAAATACGAATTCATTATAATAAAGTGTTTTAATATCTGCCAACTCAACATATGAAATAATCTTGAATTCAAAACAACGAACTTACTTTTAAAATAACTATAATCAATATTATAAACTAGCTTTAAACAGAGTTGGGAAATATTACTATTGGCATCGTTTGTTTATAGCATAAGTAATAAAGGAAAATATAAATGTATTCATTTGAATCATTATTACTATTAAGTACAATATTTATAAATTATTTTCTAAAGACTAGAGCGGAGGAATAAGAGAAAAGAAAATTTACTGACAGGTTAAACAGTAGCATTATAAACGAAACAAAAACTTACATGTGATTCATTTGATTGACAGATTAACTTATAACATTAAGCTCGGGAGAAAGTTAAAAGTTCATGTAACACAGTTACCCTTCTTTCTTCATCCGGCTTGGCTTCTCACGATGGTATTTCTGATGAATGTAGGCGTGCATTTGAAATTTACTTGAAAGGCATAGTCAATTTGGAGATTGGAAGCTGGAAATTTTGAAGCACGTAAAGCATGATCAGACAGCGGCACGAAGATTCAAATTGGCAGGACAGAGATCAGCTCCTGGCACTTAGCCCATCGACATTACGGTTTACTGGTGGACTTCTTAACAAGAGTTGTAGCGATTTCTCGAGCAACTGCTATGCTGTCTTGAGACTATCTACTCTCAACCACGTCAAAAGTTAGAATGTTAGTTTTTTCTAAGATGGCCACGGTTGACCTTTCTGCCTGGTTTTTGTTTTAGGCTCCGCCTACTTTTCTCCAGCCTCCAGCAATCCAGCTTGACCATACAATATCAATTATCCATCTCCATTGTTCCGTTTTCAGCTATCTCTAACTTTAATACGCAATTTTAAATTGACACAGTAATTACAAATATAAATTCCTTATCTAATTTCGAATACACCTTAATTACTCTATACATTTGTACAATACAGATTTTAATTAAAAACACTGATCAAAGGAATGTGACTTTTGATCAGTATTTTTAAACGACTTTGTATAATTCTAAAAGGCTAAATTTTAAGCAAATACACCCGCAATGAAACTTTAAATTAAGCTGATATAAATTCACAAACCACGCACACACGAATATTATTTCATGATTTGTGATATTTATACACGGAATCTTTACATATTTATTTACAAAACATAAAATATATAGCTAATTTTTATATGACTTGAAATGGAAAAAATCCCATTGCGGGCAAATAGTAGTTCGAATTACCGTACTTAAAAAACACATGAAACTAAGATCGGTTCTTCGATCTGTCTGTTTCAGATGGGAAGTGAATGGATTTGTGGGTAGTTTTTAATATTACATATATTGTGTAGTTTTTGGTAGTTCTTCACACTTGAGAAGTCTGCTTGTAACAATGAAACCTTAGGTTGTGTTTTAATATTATTTTTATGCCGGTCTGGTTTAATTGTGGATTTGGGGTAGTTTTGATTTGATATATATATATAACGTAAATAAAGAAATGAATGGTAGTATTTCCATATAATGACTATAGAAATATGCTTAAGTTTACTTAGAAACAAAAAGAGATTCCCTATTTAATATGTGTATACATGTATGTACATACAAAAAAAAAAATACAATTTAATTGAGAGTATTTAGTACTGCTTATTTATTTGGCGGTGTTTGTACAACCGCATAAATAATATGCCATACATACAAACAATATATATATAATTTACTTAATGTGATGTTTGGATTTTATTTAATTGGCTTATTAAATTAAAAGTTAATTTATAGAAGACGTTTTTATGAGTTTTTGCTTGATTTATTTGAAAACTTCTAATGGCACTATGTCGATAATTCTAGTTAATTAGAAAGGATTGTTAGACTAATAACCATTAAAAAATTAATCTTTTGTGAAACTTTATAAAAAGAGATTATAATATAAACAAATGTTGCTGTTATTCTAATTGCGCATAATATTTTTAACCAAAGTTCAATAGGATAATGAAAATGACTATTGACGAATGTCCATTTATACCGATTGTTCTGTTTTTAAGTTAACTTTATTACTGATTTTTATTTGTTTATTATTACATTTTTAAAAGTTTTGTGTAATGCAGTCAGAATTTAGTCAAGGTTAATAATGGGCAAGAATTTCAATCAGCTTATATTATCCTCCCATACCCCATCATTTTTCTATACTTATATTTATATATGTAAACAGTATGATATGTTTATAATTTTCGAAATACACGCATATAGAAAAAATAATAAAGAAGTTATTAAAAAAAAGTTATGCAAAACTTAAATAAAATACATTTAGTGTTCAATCATCGGAATGGGTTAAATAATATGAAATACCAAATGAAACACATGTAAATATAATTTATACTTTATTACTTTAAGCTACAGTGTTATTATAATAGTCAAATAAATAAAGTGTGAATGGTATTTGTTATTGACAATTATTCATTACTACTAGAAAAGATAAACTAAGCTTAGAATTAATGAAAAAACACCTAATAAACACACATTAAAAAATGTTTCTTTAAATAATAATAAAAATAAACACTGTTATATATACATGAAAAACAAAAACAAGTTTTAATCACGTTAAAACCTGCTGTCGCTTGTATTTTTGATCAATAGATGGTGTTTTACCAAAAACACCAACCAAGCGTTTTGTTTATATAAACGATCAAAGAGTCAGAATTAACTATCTCTTTCATTTTAGCCCACTTTCAGATCAGCTGATTTCAAGCTATTTGCTATCATCAGTGAAAGACAGAGCCAAGAAACTAGATCTAAACACTGACTTCAAGTATTTATGCACAAAGTTTCTATCAGTTTGCAAGCATAAAATTTTTCAGACCGATAAAGTCTTCAATCTCAGCCAAACAAGCTAGATAGCTATATGGGTCTGATCTCAGTTCAGTTTCTCCACATAGTCAAAGCCTCTGCAATCTATATCATTGCAGAAACCTTTAAAGGTAGATTTATGAAAAGCAAAAACAAGTTTTAATCACGTTAAAACCTGCTGTCGTTTGTATTTATGATCAATAGATGGCGTTTTACCAAAAATACCGATTAAGCGTTTTGTTTACATAAATGATCAAAGAGTCAGAATTAACTATCTCTTTCATTTTAGCCCACTTTCAGATCAGCTAATTTCAAGCTATTTGCTATCATCAGTGAAAGACAGAGCCAATAAACTAGATCTAAACACTGACTCCAAGTGTTTATGCACAAAGTTTCTATCAGTTTGCAAGCATGAAACTGAACTGAGATCAGACCCATGTAGCTATCTAGCTTGTTTGGCTGAGTTTGAAGACTTTATCGGTCTGAAAAATTTCATGCTTGCAAACTGATAGAAACTTTGTGCATAAACACTTGGAGTCAGTGTTTAGATCTAGTTTCTTGGCTCTGTCTTTCACTGATGATAGCAAATAGCTTGAAATCAGCTGATCTGAAAGTGGGCTAAAATGAAAGAGATAGTTAATTCTGACTCTTTGATCATTTATGTAAACAAAACGCTTGATTGGTGTTTTTGGTAAAATGCCATCTATTGATCATATATATATATATATATATACCACTGTTATATTTTTTATATTAAAAAAATATGGTTTTACACTGAAATATATTTAAATGAGATATTTATTTTATATAGCGCGATGTTTATGAATTGTAATAAACTAAAGATCATCTTTTCAAGCTAATGCACATGCGCTTTATGAATCTTATTAATGAATGAATACTTTAATTTCCAACACAAGAAAAAATCTTTGTGAAAGAATAGAATGAAGCCACCTATTCTTTCAACCCAAATGCTTAAGTATGGGCAAATCTTAAGTGCTATACAAAATATATATCTCATTTACATATGTTTAGTTTCATTTAAGAATGATGTATTGTAAATTCTAGAAAATTTCGAAGACGTCATTCATTCAGACATAGTAAAAAGTAATTTAAAGTGATTGGTTTATCTTCACACTTTCATTTCCAGTGCTTAAGATTTGCCCATACTTAAGCGTTTGGGTTGAAAGAATAGGTGGATTCATTCTATTCTTTTGCAAAGACTTTATCTTGTGTTGGAAATGAAATGATTCATTTATTAATAAGATTCATAAAGCAATGTGCATTAGCTTGAAAAATTGATCTTTAGTTTATTACTGAAATATATTATTAATGACAAAAAAAAAGTTTAATGATTATTGTTTCTGTTTTAAAACCGCTATAATATGTTATATTGTATGAGGGATTCATCATTTTTTAAATTTATTTATTGGTGAAAATAATTATTTATATTTAATTTATTTATTTTTTTAATAATTAACATAGAAGAGGCAAAAAATATTTGGTCACTATTAATTAATCAAAACCTTTTACCATAAACTTTTTTAACAAAGAAACACTACTTAACTTTTGAAAGTGTCTTTAAAGTTTTTTCCTCTGGGGACAGGAAGCTCTTTGTTTCATCATCTAAAACTTTGTCTATTATTTAGATGATGTTTTAATTAGTGTTGTTGATCAGATTCTCACACTTATCTAGTATATATAGTAATTTAAAAAAGTAAATTAAATATATACATCAATTTTTTTTGAGAAATACACAGATTTTTTTTTCTTTAATGTTCAAATCTGCATATGAAATAATGTCATTAAATATGCAACTGATTTCCTGCATGTAAAGTAAATAGATTCTTCTTAATTAAAATTAATATTTTAAATAAGATCTATAAATATATGTATACTAATGACATCTTCCATCAATATTCTGTGCTTATACATGTATATATAACAGATTTTATGCACATATATTATCTATAAAAGTTAATTCAGTTTTTTTCATGAGCTTGTAAAAGTATGTAGACTGTTTTCACTTAGAGATTGTCTTATATAAACATCTTGGTTAACTGGAAAAAATAGTTACTTATGATTTGTAATCCAAATTTATTTTCCATATATTTCAAATATTATAAATAGTCTTAGTCACATAGATATTGAGCTATGGGTCACCACAAGAATGTGTAAACATTTCTCAGAGCCCTAAACTTAATCAGTGTGAAGATGGCTAGCAATTATATCTTTTTTACATTGTTTATTTTAATTACTTGCCTTGGGTATTTACAGTCACATTCATAAATATGCAGAATTGGTAAGGTAAGGATTAATTATTTTTCTTCTTAAGTAATAAACACAAGATTATAATTATATTGTAGAGATTGTTGTTGATTAACCTTTTTGAATTTTGGGGCAACTCAGAAGCATCTTTTGGCCAATTCACCCCCTGATGAATTTTTTGCAAGTATTATACATTAAAATGCATGTAAAACAGAATATTTTATTATAATAATTTTTTTTTGCCAAAAATTGCGTGAAAAAAATGTGAAATTCAAATTTCCTGCTCTAACAATAGGCATAAGACCCTCCCTGACATGTTCAGCCATTGTCTGTTGCCAAGGCTGTAAAACGTTCAGCGTTTTATGACATTGAAGTTTTCAATGACACAAAACTATGTTTATTTGTGAATTTATTACAGTTCTAGATATTTTTTTAATAGTTTGCACTATATTTATTAGATATCAATAAATAAAAAATATTAATAACTTATTTTTCCTTGAAATACTTTATTTTCAAAAACATAATGTTATATTAGCAGCTAATGTAAATATGGTCTGAAGCAAATTACAAGACTAGCTTTGACGTCAACAAGCTACTTTATTTACGAGTAAGAAAATATCTAGAAAATATCATAATATTGCAATACATATTCAAAAACTTTAAACTTTTAAAGCATGATTCATTAGATATAAAAGAAATAAATAAATATTCATTCACATTATTAAAAATAATGAGAAACATGAAATATTTTATTGATTTTATAAACTGAAAATAATCTTTCTAGAAACAATGATGTTTAATGTCTTTGGTTTGATTATAGTCTCATTTTTTTAAATATTTACAAAAACAAAATGTGAACATTTAAAATTTATTTCAGTAGTAAACAAGAATATCTATCAAAGGAAGTCAAATTTGTTATTTTCTGATAAGTAATAATCAAATTATCATATATTTTATGTTGACATAAAATAAAAATATTTTTTTTAGAAATGGTGACATATAAAGTTTTTGTTTTGATTACATCCTCATTTTTTTTTAATATTTAACAGAAACAAAATGTGAACATTTAAAATTGATTTCAGTAGTTAAACAAGAATATCTATCGAATGAAGTCAAATTTATTATTTTCTGAAAAGAAATAATCATTTTATCATATATTTTATGTTGATGTGTGAGACAAAGAAATCTGTCAGAAAACGTGAAATATAAAAAGGTTAACTTAAAATTCTAAAAAAAAATAGGTTCGAAAATAGTTTCTTATTAAATTGTTATTTCATAATCTCTTCTAAGCATAGATAAATTGAAATCATTTTTGTTAAATTACAAGTTCATTAAAATAAACATCATTGTTTAGAGAAGATAGTTTTTTTTTGTTACATTAAAATTTTGCTTTTTTTGTTTAAATCAGAAATGAAATAAATAGCATATTTGTATCAGATAGATTTTCCATTTAAATTTAAATAATTGACACTTTTTAACAGAGATAAGAAATATCATTACTCAATTAATTAATATTCAAGACTTTTTAAACTTTATTTTAAATAATTATATATTTAATTTTTGTTAGTTTTTACTTTCTTTATTTACACTTGAAATATATGTAGTCATATATTGTTAAACTTATACTTTTATTATCTTTTGGGCTACAAGACCATCTAGTTTAATATATATGAATATATATTATATCAAAGTTTATAATAATTAAACAAGATTTCTTTGTGAATTTTTATAAATAAATTTCAGTTATGATTAAATAAAGCAAATTAGCATCATGCCATATAATAATATTATTTAAACCAAATATAAATTGACTTTTGCCTTATTTTACAAAGATTGTAGATCAAACATTTGTATACTTTATATGTGTAAAAACTGGGTATATAATAGCCTAAATTTTACAGTTTTTTTCTGTGTATTGTTATAGCCAAATTTTATCTCTGATGTAATTAAACAATTATCAATAAAACAGATTTTGCAAATTGAAATCAAATCATTTCATAATGATATTTTTTTCATGTGTCAAAGCATCAGCCAGGAAGTGAACCTGGAAACCTGGAACAACTGCTTGTAAGGCGGCTTTGCTGACCACTAAATCATATTTTTGAACTATTTTAAGCTAAAAATGTTACATATAAAAGTATGTTTAATATTATTAAACTATGCAATATTTATCATTAGTATATTAAAAAATATTGATAGTTCTTTAACTCCCGTACTTTGAATGTTTTTTTGTTCTAACTTGCTATAAGCTTTCAACTTTTGTTTTAATATTAAATCATTATTATTTATCAGAATATAATAAATTTGATCTCATTTAATAGATATTTCTGTTTAGAAATTAAATAAATTTTTAAAAATCATATTTGATTTTAGGAATTATTTAAAACATTAGATTTTAATGAAAACAGAATAGATTCAATTTGCAAAAATCTCAACAAATAATTACTAATATCTAACAAATGTATAAACTTATGCTTTAAAAGTTTATATTTTTTTAGTAATTTTTATGATATTGCTATATTTTTAACAGATTGTTAATGATGACATGTTCTATAAAGATTATATTTCCAGTGACCATAATTTGCATGGTAATGTTACTCAGAAAAATATTATTTATATTTAAAAATAAAAAATTTCTGCAGAAAATAAATAATTAATAATATATACTTTTAAATTTCTAATAATTATTACACGATTACTATGCAAAAATAATTATAAATTTTTCAAAAAATCTAATTTTTAGTCATTCATAATATCAAATAAACTGATCATTGAATTCTCATGTTCTGTATGTGGACATATATGGAATAACAGATTGGTTTGTATAGTTACTTCACTAGTATATTAATATTATTTTTGCATATTTTTCTTTAGGTGTTAGAATGATCATACAAATTTGAAAATAGTTGCTGTTGATTTCTGTGTGCTTTTATTTATTTATTTATACATATATACAAATCAAACAAAAGTTTGATAATACTCTGAAAATATCAAAAAATCTCTCCTTTAAATATTAAAAATATAAAATAAGAAACAATAATTATTTTATTAAAAAATCTTTTAAATTATTACAGTTATAATTAAATATTTTCATAATTCACTAACCTGTTTGGTGTGTATTACATAAATATGTAATGAGAAATTTAAATGTATTATATATACATATATTCAGATATCAAATGAAATGTTACTTTCTATTCCATTTTGTTTACAATGGCAATGTGATAAACTGGTGTTACTTTGCATCAGTCACTCATGTATTATGATTTTGTGCCATTTAACAATTTATTTTTAATGATAATATACCAATTTTTTAGTTTTATTTTTGGATCTAGATTGTAGATAATATAGCCAGGTGAATAAAAACTGTTCTAAATTCATTTCCTCTTTTCACAATAATTTTTTTTTTACATTATATTCATCAAGATCAAAAATATGTTTTAATTTATTTTGAAAGTTTATATTTTTATTTTAAATATATTTTCATTTATTTCAATATTTTATTAAGCATTTAAGAATAAAAATAATCAAGGTTTTGAGAGAAGAAAATAGTTACATTCACATTAGTGAAGGCTCATATATATATATATATATATATATATATATATATATATATATATATATATATATATATAATATATATATATATATATAGAAAACCAGTCCTCTGGTTGAAATATAATATTATTTATTGGATTTATAAGTCTTTTTTTGTTTATATATATATATATTGAAACAGTAAGGTCTGCTTTGCAGATCTTCATTTCACCTTTTCTCACCTACATCCTACTCTCATACCTTAGTTTGAACCCCAATCTATCATAGTGTGTCTGCAGTACACTTATATACCGAAAATCCCGCCTAATTTTAAACCACGAGTACAATGCTTGTATTATAATATAACTCATTCCCAAATAAATAAAAGATTATAGATTATGTATATGTTCACATAATTTTGATTTATTAAAAAGTAAGTTATATAAGTCGTAATTGCGCACACACTATGATATCCATTTTAAAACATATCAAAATTATAAATTGTTAAAGTTATTTTGTTTGAATCTGTTTACAAACATATTACCGTTGTAATATTTTGATTTAAAATAAAATTCATTTAGTAAATATTCGTTTAGTAAATAGATTCAAATATTGCAAGTTAAAAGTAAAATAATTTTCATTTAATTTAATAAAAGTCATTCCGAATATTTCTTTAAAATAAATGAGGGACAATAGTTTAATTAATTTATATTATATAAGTTTTATCTAAAAACAGCAGATGTCCACTTAAGGTTTTCTTTAATTAATAAAAGTAATTTTTAATTAAACCTAGTTTGTAATCCGAATGTCGACAGGGAAATTAACAAAAGAAATTAAATAATGTTGAATTCCTTTAGACATTCGGATAAATTTAATTACAGCTGATAAGTCCGATAATTTTGTAATGCTCCAGGGCAGTTCTATTGTTAATGTCTACTATAAAAAGAAGGGTTTTCTTTTGTTCTCCAGTTTTTTCTTCTAATGTTTCTAAGAGAAATCATTCTGAGGTCTAATTGTCTAACCAAAATTATTGTAGTAATTTGTAAATCTTGACATGAGAGAGTAGAGTGCAAGAAGGCTATTTCTCTCTGAAATGGTCATATGCTGCCATAGACCATCGAAAGTTATCACACAAGGAACCCCGGAACTACTGCTGCTACCAAAAATATGAACATTTCCAGATTTTGCTGTTAAATTATATAAAAACTTGCCGACCATCAATCTACCTAAAATGCTTCTCCAGAGGTAACCCTAAATTAACCCAAGAGCTCTTGTGATAACTAACATGCTATAGCTATTTTAAATTGTTTTCTGATATTTCACATAACTTCATTATGGATTTCTTTAATGTATTTAAACATACTCAACATTTTGCTCTCTATTCTTGGGTTAATATTTTCTATTTATTAAGCTTTCTGTTATTTTATTATGATAATTTGTCATAATCATCTTTGACCGAGTGAATTATTATTTTTGTTGAAAGTAAGATGCCGCTATAAAGGCATATTTTAAATTTCTAAATAATTTTCAATTTTTATTATCTTGCAAATCACTCGTTCGAGGGCGATTCTTTTCTTTAATATAATATAATCACATAGTTTAAAATCTACATGTTATTGATTTTAATCTAATATAAGACTATGTGTGAGGTCAATGGTTAAATGTGTCCCTTAATGCATGATTGCGAATATAAATCTATACTTACGTTTTAAACCTGCAAGCATGCATTTTCGTATTTTAATTACCGTGTTCTACTTTAATTACAAAGTTCATCATTGACGTCGAGAATGTGCGAACCCTTTTAAATGAATTTCTGGGAATTTGATTGGGCATTTCTCTTAATCCAAGTAAAACCCATTCAGTATGTTTTGTATACACTCGTCCTGTATTGCTGGTAAATGAATTGGTTGTTGAGACCGCTTTGTTTTATTTTTCCAAGGATTCTTTACATGGCTAAAGCTGTTCTCTTCACCTTTTTTGCGATTTCCAGGCAGAGTGTGTCCCCAAATGACACACCTGGGAATTAAATGCAATCATCACACAGTCGCTAAGTTTCGGCTGTTCATAAAATACTTTCCTATGGGTTAGTGGTGATATGCCCTCCGTAATCATTCCAAATATTCCATTATTGTTTTATTTTATATTTATTTTACAAAGCATCCATGACTTAAGCATGTCACACCCTCCAACTTCAATAAATTCATTATCAGAAATACTGACCTCCCAATGCAACTCCATTAATATTATTATCAAATAAATGCTTTGATCCCATTCCCACTTTGTTGCTTAGTAAGCTTTAGTCCATGCTATTCTCGAAATCAATAAATATTTTCGAACACTTAATTTTCAAATATTTTCTTAAACTTGTATAATTGCTCAAAGCACTTCGCACATGTTCCTATCTTGTCAAGCACATTATCGTAATGCTATTAGCCCGAGGAATAGAATATATCACTTTGTTTTAAAGTCTTTTTGTCAGTGGTGGGAATATAATGCCAACAATTATTTAATATGCATCCCTGTCTCATATAAGCAGACAGTGGCATTATATATATAATTTATATGAATAAATTTTGTGAAATTATTTAAACCTAAATTTGATCTCTTATTTTATTTGATTCCTATCACTGTCTCGGTCTATATATATATATATATATATATATATATATATATATATATATATATATATATATATATATATATATATATATATATATATAATTTTCTGCATTTCTTTTGTAAATCCATAGACGTTAATTAGCAACCCAAACTTTTTTTAGTATAGAGTCTTTTGTTTCTGCCTGACCACCAGGCATCAGTCAAAGGTCATACTAGTAGTGGCATCAGATGCATTGTCATGTAGATGGCACTGTGAATTTGGGCTTTAGATTCGAACTTAGTATATCTAAAAAGCAACCCCTCCTAGAATGTTCAGTTTCATGTCTGGAGTTTTGAATTCTGCAGTGTGTTAGCAAGATAGACGATTCTGACTGCTACATAGTATTTTTTTTTCCGGGTCCATGGCTTGCCCAAACGTGGAGCCTCGATTATTTGAACACCCACATCCCTGTAGATCTCAATTATATAAACACCCACATCCCTGTAGCTTAATTTTAGCATTTTGTTTCATATTTAATCACTCAAATCCTTTATATTTTTGATATATAAAATATCTTTTCAAACTCTATACTATCTATATTGTTTATTTGCGTGTATATTTTATATATTTTGTTTGACTCAGGCATTCAATTACTTATACTGTATAATCAGAATCTGTCCAAACTTGCTATAGTGCGATACGAGCCATCTATTTATCTGTATTGTTGTTTCATTTAAGTCACACTATATATGCAAGGTGTGAATTACTTAAATATTGTCCCAAGTGAATATTGTGACAATCTATGAATATTTCAAATATTGTATTTTCTATCAAAATAAAATTTTATCGACTCAATGCGCAAGATAGCATAATAATAATTTTATACGGTAATGACCTAGATATGTAATAGGCTATCATATGGAATTCAAAAAAATATTCAATCATAAATAAAATGTTGAAATCAATAAAAAAAATGCAAATGTTTTAACGAGTGCCCGTAGTTAAATGTAATAGTTATTAAAATTCATTTTGGGAAGCTAACAGTCTATGGATCCTTTTAACTGGTGACATGGCACCCAAGAGTAATTTCATTAAACGGAGTTACTTCTAAAATAAATTTTGTCACCAGGCTAAATTCTTTTATATGTAATTTGTTTTTTTCAACATGTGTAAATTTTCTTAGACCAAATAATGAGACGTGAATTGGATCAATAATTATGTAAATAAAAATATATGTATGCTAATCTTAAATAAGAAGGAACAAAATAAGTATACCCAGATCTAGCTAATGTTAACATATATAAATAAAATTTTTTGAGTTTAAAAATATATATGTTAGCGAAATATTTTGACAGATAGACTTTAAGAGATTTTTTTTGTATATACGGGCAGTTAAAAATATATATGTTGGCAGCAGATTTAAGCAAGAAATTTTTGCAGTAATAAAAGGGTAGTAGTCGGGGTTTTTAGTGATAAACATAAAAGCAGTAATTAGGCCAACAGAACCGAGACGGGGATAGCCTATTAGCCATTAATAAAGTTATAATCAAACCTAATAATCACAGAGTTAACAAGGAATAAAAATAAATAAAATAGAGATAACCGTAAAACAGTTTAATAATTTTTTTAGGATATATTAAATAGTTAGCAATAAAATAAAATAAAAGTCATCATCATTATTGATCATGGTAATCATCCAAGGCCATGGAAAATACGGATACTAATGAGGTCCATTTCTGGACTATTATAGAATTGTTTAAGCAAGGTGAAGAAAGAGTGAAAAGATGGGCATAAGAAAGCCGAAGGAGAGGTGAGGAACTTAGAGCACTGTACAGGCTCCTCCCTGGATGGCAAGAGATGGCAGATAAACTCCTGAACCAGAAAGTTGAGACAAATGATTCCAGAAAGAAGACTGATACACCAGACCAGGAACCTCGAACTCAGCCAACCAAGCTCAACACTAGAATATTCCATGAAGTAAAAAAAAATGTCCCAAACTT
This sequence comes from Epiperipatus broadwayi, assembly GCA_028023455.1. Lineage (NCBI taxonomy): Eukaryota > Metazoa > Onychophora > Udeonychophora > Euonychophora > Peripatidae > Epiperipatus > Epiperipatus broadwayi. The sequence goes on along the minus strand of JAQFVV010006371.1, from coordinate 1,473,718 downwards.
TCTTTGGAAAGAATACTTCCATTAAATGATGTCTGGGACACAGGACATTAAACCCAGCTAACCAAGCCTAGTCACATAAAAATTTTTCACAAAGTCAAAAAATGTCCACAACTGTATTTAGACGAGATATTTCCAGCCAAGAATGTACGGGACACGGATTCAAACCCAGCTAACCATGCTTACCACCAACATCAAAGTACTTAAAGAAAACCAGGAAAATATCCCACCTGATATAGCAAGAATATATCGAATAAAGGAAATAGTGAAAACAATGATGGTATTGGATTTCAGCCCCAGGCCAAGGAGCCACCAGATAAGGCAAATAATTGCAACAGCCTAAAGCTTCAGTTATTAACAACCACTCTTGATTTCAGTCCCTGGGCCAAAGAACCGCCAGACAAGGTAAAGAGATCTGATAATCTGAGACTGCAGTCATCAAATTATAAAAGCAGTGATTACCCACCAGAGCCAGGATTATAGTATTTTTTAAAAAAAAAAACAAAAAAATAAAATAAAAAAGGACACATCACCGGATAAATGAGCAAGGAGATAGGATATAACCAATATTAAACTTGTAAAACATTAAATAAAATTTGTTGAAAGGGGAAAATAATAGACAAAATGTTCACTAGATGGTAGATTTATTAATATGATCCGGGTATATAATTCAGTTTCATTTCTTCATTATATTTATATCCTGTACATTATGGGTTATCTTGTAAATTTTGTTTATGCAGGCTTCATAGGTGGACACCTGTTGTAAGATCTTTTTTTTTTAACAATTTTTTTTTGTTCCATCACTAAGGGAATGTGAAACAGTAAGATCTGCTTTGCAGATCTTCGTTTCACCTTTTCTCACCTACTTCCTACCCTCATACCTTAGTTTGAACCCCAATCTATCGTAGTGTGTCTGCAATACACTTATATACCGAAAATCCCACCTAATTTAAACAATGAGTACAATGCTCATATTATAATATAACTCATTCCCAAATAAATAAAAGATTATAGATTATGTATATGTTCACATAATTTTGATTTATTAAAAAGTAAGTTATATGTCGTAATTGCGCACACACTATGATATCCATTTTAAAACATATCAAAATTATAAATTGTTAAAGTTATTTTGTTTGAATCTGTTTACAAACATATTACCGTCGTAATATTTTGATTGAAAATAAAATTCATTTAGTAAATATTCGTTTAGTAAATAGATTCAAATATTGCAAGTTAAAAGTAAAATAATTTTCGTTTAATTTAATAAAAGTCATTCCGAATATTTCTTTAAAATAAATGAGGGACAATAGTTTAATTAATTTATATTATATAAGTTTTATCTAAAAACAGCAGATGTCCACTTAAGGTTTTCTTCAATTAATAAAAGTAATTTTTAATTAAATCTAGTTTGTAATCCAAATTAACAAAAGAAATTAATTAATGTTGAATTCCTTTAGACATTCGGATAAATTTAATTACAGCTGATAAGTCCGATATATTTTTGTAATGCTCCAGGGCAGTTCTATTGTTAACATCTACTATAAAAAGAAGGGTTTTCTTTTGTTCTCCAGTTTTTTCTTCTAATGTTTCTAAGAGAAATCATTCTGAGGTCTAATTGTCTAACCAAAATTATTGTAGTAATTTGTAAATCTTGACATGACAGAGTAGAGTGCAAGAAGGCTATTTCTCTCCGAAATGGTCATATGCTGCCATAGACCATCGAAAGTTATCACACAAGGAACCCCGGAACTACTGCTGCTACCAAAAATATGAACATTTCCAGATTTTGCTGTTAAATTATAAAAACCTGCCGACCATCAATCTACCTAAAATGCTTCTCCAGAGGTAACCCTAAATTAACCCAAGAGCTCTTGTGATAACTAACATGCTATAGCTATTTTAAATTGTTTTCTGATATTTCACATAACTTCATTATGTATTTCCTTAACATGCTTAAATATACTCAGCATTTTGCTCTCTATCCTTGGGTTAATATTTTCTTTTTATTAAGCTTTCTGTTATTTTATTATGATAATGTGTCAGAATCGTCTTTGACCGAGTGAATTATTCTTTTTGTTCAAATTAAGATGCCGCTATAAAGGCATATTTTAAAATAATTTCCAATTTTTATTATCTTGCAAATCACTTGTTCGAGGGCTATTCTTTTCTTTAATATAATATAATCACATAGTTTAAAATCTACATGTTATTGATTTTAATCTTATATAAGAGTATGTGCGAGGTCAATGGTTAAATGTGTCCCTTAATGCATGATTGTGAATATAAATCTATACTTACGTTTTAAACCCGCAAGCATGCATTTTCGTATTTTAATTACCGTGTTCTACTTTAATTACAAAGTTCATCATTGACGTCGAGAATGTGCGGACCCTTTTAAATGAATTTCTGGGAATTTGATTGGGTATTTCTCTTAATCCAAGTAAAACCCATTCAGTATGTTTTATGCACACTAGTCTCGTATTGCTGGTAAATGAATTGGTTGTTGAGACCGCTTTGTTTTATTTTTCCAAGGATTCTTTACACGGCTAAAGCCATTCTGTTCACCTTTTTTGCGATTTCCAGGCAGAGTGTGTCCCCAAATGACACACCTGTGAATTAAATGCAATTGTCACACAGTCGCTAAGTTTCGGCTGTTCATAAAATACTTTCCTATGGGTTAGCGGCGATATGCCCTCCGTAATCATTCCAAATATTCCATTATTGTTTTATTTTATATTTATTTTACAAAGCATCCATGACTTAAACGTGTCACACCCTCCAACTTCAATAATTTCATTAACAGCAATACTGACCTCCCAATGCAACTCTATTAATATTATTATCAAATAATTGCTTTGATCACATTCCCACTTTGTTGCTTAGTAAGCTTTAGTCCGTGCTATTCTCGAAATCAATAAATATTTTAGAACACTTAATTTTCAAATATTTTCTTAAACTTGTATAATTGCTCAAAGCACCTCGCACATGTTCCTATCTCGTCAAGCACATTATCATAATGCTATTAGCCTGAGGAATAGAATATATCACTTTGTTTTAAAGTCTTTTTGTCAGTGGTGGGAATATAATGCCAACAATTATTTAATACATGTCCCTGTCTCATATAAGCAGACAGTGGCATTATATATATAATTTATATGAATAAATTTTGTGAAATTATTTAAAATTAAATTTGATCTCTTATTTTATTTGATTCCTATCACTGTCTCGGTCTATATATATATATTTTCTGCATTTCTTTTGTAAATCCATAGACGTTAATTAGCCACCCAAACTTCTTTTAGTATAGAGTCTTTTGTTTCTCCCTGACCACCAGGCACCGGTCAATGGTCATACTAGTAGGGTCATCAGATGCGTTGTCATGTAGATGGCGCTGTGAAATTTGGGCTTTAGATTCGAACTTAGTATATCTAGAAGGCAGCCCCTCCTAGAATGTTCAGTTTTGTGTCTGGAGTTTGAATTCTGCAGTGTGTTAGCGAGATAGACGATTCTGACTGTTACAGTATATATATATATATATATATTTAATTTCTCAAATTTTATCATTTTTAATTGTTTTAAAAACTTTTAAAATAGATATTATTATAAAAATTAATATAACATTGCTTCAGACATTATTCAAATTGAAGGCTAAAAATTATCATAATTTTTGACAACATAATAGCATTTAGTACTACAGATAAAGATTAGATTGTCTTAAAACTAAAGTTTGTCTAGTTCATTTTTTCCATGTATTTTAAAGCTGTTCAAAAGATTTCACATTTAAACAATGACAGCAAAAAAAATGAAATTTGTTTATAAAATGTACATAAGTCTGTGTTTCAATGTGACTCAATACACTCATTTCTGAACTTTGCTTCTTAAATTTTAGAGTGTGTTTAATGTTTCATTCTTAATTTTTTTATACTCTCAGTTTCAATGTTTATCAATGGAGTGATTTAAAATATGTTCATTTTTCATAATATTCATTTCACACTTTATTTATGTTATCATGGTTTTAAAATTTTTCTGTATCCTGTTTTACACTCTCTGATATACTAGATAGTTTTTGCTAAAATAATTTTTTTAAAATTAAAATTATATTTTATTATTATGCAAATAAATAATTAGTACATAGAATTCTTCTACAATGTTAAATATTTAAAAGAAAACAGATCCAGTATGGAATTTTATAAACACAAAAATATTCAATAAATAGATATAATCCTATGTCAAGTTGTATTTTTATATTGGACTTTTTCCATCATCTAATATGTGTATTGAATATCATTAGAAAAATTTAAATATTCCAAATACATTCAACTGTTAGTAATAACATATCAAATAGGTTAGTATATACACAACATTTTGAGAGGTTATTCTCCACTCTTCTTCAGTTGTTGCTAGCCTGACCAGTGAGATTACTAGCATGGGATTTGAACCTGGGTCCTTAGATTCTTTTTTGAATTTTAAGGTAACACTCTAACCAACTGAGACATCCTGCCCAAGGCAACAGTCTGTAGTAATTTTATGTACATATCTATGAGGTTCGTCCTGATTTCTCCACTTTTTCCTAAGAGCAAAGTTGATACATAATGTATCAAAACCACTAATCAACTTTGCTTTTAAGAAAAAGTGGGGAAATTAGGAGGAACCTCATAGATATATATGTGAAATTACTATAGACTGTTGCCTTTGTCAGGATGGCTCAATTGGTTAGAGTGTCACCTTTAAATTCAATATTCAAAAATCTAAGGACCCAGATTTAAATCCCATGCTAGTACTGTCACTGGTCAGGCCAGCAACACCTGAAGAAAAGGGGAGAATAACCTCTTAAAATGTTGTGCATGTACTAACCTATTTGATGTGCTATTACTAACAGTTGAATGTATTTGGAATATTTAAATAAATTAAATTTTTCTAAAGACATTCAATACATATTATATGATGAAAATAGACCAAAATAAAAATACAAAATCTTATGTCAACTTTGTTATCATTTATTTATTAATCATCAAATTATAGATTCACTGCTGAAAAAGGAGAACACATTCTTACTGCATAGGAAATGATTTTTTTAAAATAGAGTATAATTTGTGTAGTTAATCAAAGAAGTTTTCAGTTATATATTTTCACACTAACTTAACAAGAAGTAACATCATTTTTTAAAGCATTTATTCTGTAAAAAAGGAACAAATATGAATAGGTTGAAATAAAATCCAATTAAGTTATATATATATTTAATATATATATATATATATTTAATCTTTTTAATTTATATATAAGATTATGTTTGTGATATATTTTAATGTTATTAAGTTATTTTATTTTCAGTTTAATAATAATAAACTTGAATTATAAACAAACAAACAAAAACAATCTTTTAGTCTAATGTATGTATATCTTATGTGATTATGTGTAAGCAGGGATTACTCAAGCTTATAATTATAGTACTAAAATAGAAAATGGCACTGTTTATTTCATATTGTACATCCTAAAGCATCAAACAAAGGTTTAAGGCTCAACAATATGAATAAAAAGTGCAAATTGAATAAATGAAATGCTAGATGTAAAAAAAAAAACATTGAAAGATAAATATCCAATAGATATGGAAAAATGAGTGGGGGGGTGATAAAATACTTAATTAATTCTTATATTGTGTTGCAACACATTAAAACATCAGCTATGTATATTTTTTAAAAACTATTTTTATGTTACTATTGCAAGGTACTTGAATAGTGAAGTTTTTAATCAGCTTCACAATAATCAATAGAAAAAAGGACTAAATGAATGCCTCTTTCAAGGAAAATTTAATTACACTAGGTGCTGTTAGTGCTGTTAGTCAAAATAATTGTGTCTATGTAATTAAAGTTTCTTTGTTATAATTTTTTTTTTCTGTAAAAAACATAAGTATACCACCCATACTCATACACACACACACACACACACACACACACACACACATATATATATATTGTGATGGATTTTATTGTTCTCAAATTAAAATAATAAACATAATTTCAAAAATTTTATAGACTTATCAACATTACAATTATTATTAATATTATTAATTATAGGGGATTTGAACCCAGACTATCAAGCTCTTTTCAATTATATGCACCATCCAATATAATCAAATACACATGACCACATAATGTGAAAAATATAAATAATCTCCAATATACATGTTTTGTGCTGAACCAGCCACCATCATGTAGTCCAGATCATTATCTCCCACACATATGCATAATCAGTGCTCAGTTTACATTGACAGTAAATCTTCAAACTTTAATGGACAGACTTCAATCTTCTCCAATGTCCAATTCTTCAGCCATCCATATTATTAAAATCCTAATGATTGTATGTTCAAAGTCATTGTCTGCAAATTTGTTGTTGTATCCATGTTGACTGTAAGTCATTCTGATCCCTCATGTGTAGAACCTTAAGATGATTTAAATGCACAGAAGAGGGTTAGGCAAAATACAGGCTGAATTTGTAATATTTAAATACAAATATAGTATATATATATATATACAGTCAACATGGATATGACAACAAAATTGGAAAACAATAGCATTAAATGTGACATCATCAGATTTTGATTGATGTGGATAACATTGAAGCCTGTCTATTAAAGTTTGAAGATTTGCTATCTTAATATAAACCGAACACTGATTATATTTATGTGTGGGAAATGATGATGCCGAATAACTGATGAGTACTGGTTCAGCATGATATACATATATTGGAGATCACTTATCTTTTTCACATGTGTGTGGTTATGTGTATCAGTTGTATAGAAAGGTCTGGATGGCTGAAGGAAGCTTGAATGTTTGGGTTCAAATACCCTTTAATTATATCTAGTTTAAGTATATATACTATACTTGTATTTAAACATTATTATTATTATTATTATTATTTATTATTATTATTATTATTATTATTATTATTATTATTATTATTATTATTATTATTATTATTATTATTATTATTATTATTATTATTATTATTATTATTATTATTATTATTATTATTATTATCACTGATATAAACACTGTTACCAGGGATTTTATAAACACAAAAAAGATTCAATAAAAATTCTCTTTGATATAGAAACAATCCCATGTCAAGTCGGTTATCATTTATTTCTTGGTCATCAAATTATAGATTCGCTGCTAGAAAAGAACACATTCTTACTGCATAAGAAATGAACTCTTTTAAAATAAATTGAGTATAATTTCTGTAGTTAGTCACGGAGCTTAACAAAATGTGATATCAGTTTTTTAAAGCATTTATTCTCGCAAAAAAGAACAAATATAAATAGGTTGAAATAAAATCAAATTAAGTTAGTTAAATAAATATTTAATCTTTTTAAATCTATATTTAAAATTATGTTCCTAATATATTTTAATATTATTCATTTATTTTATTTTCAGTTTAATAACAATAAATTTGAATTATAAATAAAACAAAAACATGTTTTTACTTTAGTGTATATCTTATGTGAGCATGTATTACTCAAACTTATAATGATAGGGCTAAAGTATAAAATTGCACTTTTTATTTCATATTGTACCATTTAAATGATCAAACAAAGATTTACAGTTTTATAATATGAATGAAAAGTGTAATTTGAATAAATTAAATATTATGTGTAAAAAAATATTGAAAGATAAAATATCCCATCAAGAATTGGTGGTCAAGAAGTCATCGGCAGCTGCTTTACAAGCAGTTGTCCTGGGTTAACGGGTTTGCTTCCCGGCTGATGCTATAACACATGAGAAAAAAAGATAAAATATTCCGTAAATATTGAAAAGTGTGGGGGGGGGGGAGGAGACACACAAAGAAAGAAAGATTTGAAATATCTAATTAATTCTTACATCTTAAGAAAGTGAAGCTTTTAAAAAGTTGTGTCATAGCCCATTAAACATCAGCTATGTATACTTTTTAAACACTATATTATGTTACTATTGCAAGGTATTTGAATAGTAAAATTTTCAAATCAACTTCACAATAATCAACAGAGAAATGGACTAGACTAATGTTTGTTTCAAGAGGATTTGATTACAATTGGTGCTATTTAGCAAAATAATTGTCTATATAATTGAAATTTTTTTGTTAAAAAATATTTTTTGTATAAAAGCATTTAATTTATACATATATAACAAAACTTAAATATATTCCAAACAATGGTAAACAATTTATAATATTATATAAATAAAAACTCATAAAGAAATATTTTCGATTATATTCATAATCATTTTCAACTCAACTCTCAAAATGGAATCATCAATTACCAACCGAAAACACATGTTGGTAATTGATGATTCCATTGTGAGAGTTGAGTTGAAAATGATTATGAATATAATCGAAAATATTTCTTTATGAGTTTTTATTTATATAATATTATAAATTGTTTACCGTTGTTTGGAATATATTTAAGTTTCGTTATTGTATTATTAATATTAGCAGACATTTATTATATATATTGTGATGAATTTTAGTGTTCTTAAATTAGAATAATGAACATAATTTCAAAAATTTTATTGTTGTCGTCGTCGTCTTCTTCTTATTATTATTATTATGATGATGATGTAAAGATACACTATTTGATTAGTAATATTATTTATGTTTATTGCTATAACTCATACCCAATCTAAACGTTAATGCTTACTTATTAAAATAGGTATCAAAGGCAAGAAAATATTTTTGCTGTTTACTTATATCAATAATAAAAAGTTATAAGTAAAGATTAATATTTCAAACTCTGAGATAATTTTAGATTTGATTTATGTGAAATGAAAACTTAGATTGAATAAGCTAGCCCAAACTCAAATATTATTAAACTTACTCTTACAGTAAGATTTACTTTGAGTTTATCATAATCCTGAGATATCATTATTTATTCCTACATATTTATAGTGCTTTCATAATTATCAAATATCCTGTTTACATTAAAGAGACTCAATATAGTGACTATCAAGCTAGTAAAAGATTAAGTTAATGTCATGCCAGTCAGCATTCATTGGGAAAATCCTTCATTGGCTTATTTTGCCTGCTATAATATATGTATATGTCTGCTTGTAATCTCTATATCGCTATTTATTTCAGTGCTAATAGCTAAAAGCAAATTAAGTGTGGCCTGATTTTATGTATTTAAATATAATTTAAGAAGATTTTTTATTGTGTTCTAATTAGAATCTAATTTGTATTATCAATGGCCTTTTTTTTTTGCATTTTGGGATTTTATTATATTTATATATCATCTAAATATTGATTTCAATATTAGTAAAATCGATTTTGATTTATATATTGTAGTTATGATCATTATTAAATTTTTAGAAAAATATTCTATAAATATAATTTAATTATATTTTTATATAGAGTTTAGGAAGCATAATTTCCATTACCAGTCTTTCTGTTATTTTGGAAGTTTATTAAGAATATATCAACACATCACTAAATTATTTTTTATCTTACTACAATATGAAGTCACTGATTATTCAAGCTTTCTATAGATGAAAATAGAATAAAGAGTTGCTTTGTTCATTTTATATATATAAAATTCAAATTTATAACTACTCAATTGAAAATAAAATAATTTAATAACATTAAAATATATCATGAAAATCTTTTAAAATATAAATTAAAAAAAGATTAAATATTTATTTAACTATTTTAATTTGATTTTTATTTCATCCTAATGTTCAATTGAAGAATTGATTAAAATGTATATGACCAGCAGTTGCTAATCAGCTCATCATCAGTGAAATTTACTCCATTTATGAAATTATTATTGTAAAAAAAAAATGATTACTTGGATTGCTACATATTAAATCATATTTCAATCTTTTAAAAACCAATTAAATAAATATCAGAATGTTTTATCTTAAGATTTCCATAAAAGTAAAAGTTAATAATAATTTATTCATTCTAGTCATTTTTTAATTAAAGCTTTTTTTAAAAAAATCTAAGAAATTTTAATTAATATTTTTACTTATTGAATTTGAATTAGTTTTATTTTTTTAAAAATATATTATAAAGAGGCTATTGACAATAATGTATTTTTTTATGCTTTATTATATATCTGGTTTTGAGCAAAGATTATTTATTAATGAATTTATTGTCACAAATGCAATTTGAATTGAAGATCACATATGATATGCCTTGAGAAATAAAAATCTTAAATTTGATATGTTTTCAGTTCCATATGATGTCTTAAGTTAAAATTTATTTTAGTAAATTAGCACATGTTCAAAACTTTGTTATAACAATACTATTGTTTATAATATTATATATACTTGATTAATAATACTTATATGGGTTTTAAAATGAATAATAATGAACTCTTCTATGTATAATTCACATTCATTCAAAAAAAGGATATATTCAAAACTAGTATAAAGTTAAGTTAACTTTTATCAAAAATAATTTCTAGATTATCTATCACTGTATTTCTTAAAGAATTGCAAGTGTAAATGTCATTTTTTATTTACTTGACAATTAAGCAAAAACAGAGATAGATAAAGTGATTTGACAGTAATTTTTGAGTTGTTTGAATGAAAAATTACTTACACATCTGTATTCCATCCTTTATTATAATAACAATCCATGTAAATATTTAATTCAACTTATACAACTCACTGGAGAGATTTAAAATTGTACTTGCACAATGTCAGGTAAGATGCTATTTATTTGCATTCTCACACCTATCATAAATAGCTTTCTTGGTTTTTAATCCATATAAGATTTTGGGTTTGAAGTAAAAGAGGAGCCCTTTTACATCAACAAAATACTGAAACAAAGGAGTTATTATAAGCTTAATGAAATAACTGGTTGGTTCTCAGGGATTATCAATTAGTAGTAATTGATAATTTCTTGTTAAGATAAAAGATTAGTGATTTTTTCCATTTACATTGATATTATTTTCTTATTTACATTCTTTATTATAATAACACTACATGGCAATATTTAACTCAATATGCTAGATAATTTTAGAAATAGTAGACATTAATATTCAAGCAGTGTCCCATAATATAAATAATTCATTTAGAAATATCTGTACATGTTTGAATTAGGCATGTGTGTGTGTAAATTTCGATAGTGAAAACGTTAAAAACTGATTATTCTAATCATGCTACCTTTTAGGGCATGGAATATACATAGTTGAATGTACCTAGCAAAGAAAAAATATTTTAGTAAAAGAATTTTAAAAATCAATTTACAAGAAAATACTAAAATGTTTAAAACAATGGGAGAAAGGTTGGAAGCCATTAAATAAGGAAAAGTAAGTGTTGTCCTTCCTTATCTGTCATATAATCACATTAAATAATTACAATTTGACACCTTCTTATCCTGTGCATATTTCAAGTTATTGTAATGAAAAATAAAGTAGTCTTGCATTGTTAGCCGAGAGGTATCGCAGCCGCCATGCAAGCAAGTGGTTGGTTGCAGACGGTTGTGGGTTCGCGTCCCGGCCGATGCTATGACATATGAAAAAAAATAAATAAATAAAGTACGATACACAGGAAATAAACTTGGCTTCAGAATTGTATGAGGAAGTGTAATGAAAAATAAAGTACAATACAGAGGAAATAAACTTGGCTTCAGAATTGTATGAGGAAGTGAAGAGTTGATGAGTAGCAATTAGTGTAATGGGTTTGAAATCCATTAAGCCAACTCATGAGGCATAACCTCAGTTGTAACTCAATATATAAAATCATCAAAAGAGGCATTGTTATTATTCTTCCATTATTGTTTTAGTCTTCAATAAGTATTTTATAATTATTTGTCTGCCACCTGCTTATTCAGAATTAGTTCATAAAATTAATTTCTAAGTTAAATAATATTTGTTATGCTGCATAAGAAGAAAACAAATAAATTATGTTAATTATACCTACCATCATAACTGAGTAGTCAGGTGTTGGCATCCCACAAAGTTCCATCATGATGTAGTTCAAACCATACCCTATTGTCATAATGCAAGCCCAAAGAGGAATTAATGTACACATCCACAGAAGTCCCAAAGTCATCACTTACTGCCAGTAAAATGTTCTGGAATGGACTGATGACATAAATTCCCATATTAACTATACAGAGCACATATCATTATTAACTATATAGAGCATATATCACTATTGTAAGCCACCACTACTTTCTACAGTATGGAAAAAAAAACAGTAGATGCTATTAACCTTACATTTGTAAGTTATTCCCTCTATTATTTAAATGTTAAAATAAACTAATGTTATTCTAATTAAATTACATGTATTTCTGAAGGTTTGTGATGATGGTGGTCTAGTTGTATTTTTATATTGGACTATTTCAATCATCTAATATTATCTTGAATGTCTTTAGAAAAATTCATTTTTTTGTATAAATATTCCAAATACATTCAACTGTTAGTAATGTCACAGCAAACAAGTTAGTATATGCACCAACTATTAGTAATATCACAGCAAATAAGTTAGTATATGTTCCAACTGTTAATAATGTTACAGCAAACAGGTTAGCATATGCATTAAATGTTAATAATATCAGGTTAGTATATGCACAACATTTTGAGAAATATTATTTTCCCCTCTTCTTCAGGTGTTGCTGGCCTGACCAGTGACAGTATTAGCATGGGTTTCAAACCTGGGTTCTTAGATTCTTGATTATTCAATTTTAAGATACTGCTCTAACCAACTGAGCAATCCTGCCAAAGCTAACAATCAGTAGAAGTTTCATATACTTATCTATGAGGTTCCTCCTGATTTCTCTACTTTTTTCTAAGAGCAAAGTTTATTAGTGGTTTTCAAACATTATATCACATTGGGTTGGCTTATGGGATTTTTTGCCATTGTCATGTGAGCAGCTTCTTTAAACTTTCTTCTTTGTACCTTTTATTCTCTATCCAATTGTTTTTGTATTTTCCCAATTGAACATATGTTCATTGATACATACATGGTCTGCAACCTTAGACACATCTGTTTTTTTCTTCTAGTCATCAAGTGCTTTTCAATGGGATGGCTGGTCTCACCAACATATGTTTTTTTATATTCACATAGTATTTCATAGATGCAGTTTTTTTCTTTTCAGCATTTCAAGTTTAGGTTTTGTAGATGTTAGAAATTCCTTGTAGTGTAGTATGGCTCTGGAAAGCTGTTCTGATGTTATATTGATTGCAAATTTTCTTTAATTTGTCTGTTATTTTTGGAATATGTGGGTACACTACAGTACCAATAATTGTTTTTTCTCTTGATGGTTCTCTTTGTTGTCTATTTTATGTTTGCTTAATAACAGCTGATGGATAACTATTTTTCATAAGAGTTTATTCTATATTGATCTTTATTTTTTCCAAATCACTGTTTTCTAAACAAACTTCTTTTGCTCTGTTCCACAGTGATAGCATAACTCCATGTTTTGAGTTTCCAGTATGATTGGATGTATAGGCTAGGCATTTTTCTGTATGTGTAGATTTTTGGTGGACTCTAGTTTTGATTTTAACAATGAGGGATTCTTGTCATAAGAACATATCTAAAAATGCCAATTCTTGTTCTGATTCTATTGTGAGTTTAATTGAAGGAGACATGTTGTATTAATGTGTGTCCAAAAATTTTGTAGCCATGCTTCACCATGTGTCCATACAGGAAATGTATCACCCACATAGTGAAGCCAAACTTCAGGTGAATATATAGTAGATTTTATGGCTGTGGTTTCAAGTTCTTCCATGTAAATATTGTTAATCAGGGGATACAATGGTGAACCCATAGCCATGCATTGATTTTATTTGGAAGAATTCTGTGTTGTATTGAAAGTAGGTTGTTTTTATACAGAATGTTAATAGTTCCATTATACTATCAATAGGAAGAGCTAGTTTGGTTTATAAACTATTATCACCATTTAATCTTTTCCTTACAATAAACAATGCTTCTTCATACATGGTACATTCATGAATAAACTTTCCACAGCAAAGTTTACCAGTAAGTCAGTTTGTTCAATTTTCATGTTCTTGATTAATTCTACAAAGTGTCTAGAATACTTGACAAAGGACTGGGTCTTGTACGCCAAAGGACTTAGAACTTTGAGAAAAAAATCTTTCCAAATTCTGGCAAGGTGAATATCTAGACCAAACATAGGTCTTAATGGAACATGATCCTTATGCATTTTAGTTAGACCATAAACATAAGGAATTTTGCTGAAATACAATGTTATTTTACTCTTTTCTGGATCAATGAAGTACTTGCGATGCTTTCTGAGTAATGCTTGTAACTTCGTTTCTATTGTTGGTATTGGATTTTTTGTCACTTTTCTACATTGGCTTGCTTTGAGCAGTTATTGTATTTTGTTGTTGTAATCAATTGTATCCATTACAACTGTTGCATTTTTTTGTCAACAGGGAGAATAATTATAGATTTATCTACTTTGAGACTTTTAATTGCTTTCCTCTCCCCATGGGATGTGTTTGACTTCAATTTTTGTTGCTTGTCAAGTGTTCTTTTTATTCTCCAGTGTAATTCTGCTATTTCTTCTAAAGGCAATTTTTGAGTAACTTTCTCTGTGGCTGCCATTATACCTAATAAAGGGATATTAGATGGTGTTATGGCAAAGTTTAATCCTCTTCCAAGAACATAAATTTTAGTATTTGTTAGATTGTTTAGAACTTAGAATTTTAATGGATGAAGCTGTTACATTGCTTGGCACATTATGATTTTTGTTATGCCCATGTAGGTTAGCAAGATTATTCTTTTGACACATTCTTTTTATTTTCCCATATAATGAAGAATATAATTTTCTTACTGCTTGAGAAACTCTCATGTAGTCATACTCAATAAGTTTATTTTTTAGAAGACATTCTACATTATTAATTGAATGCATTGTTTGATACTTGGAAAATCTTTGAACATGTATTCTTTCTCTTAACAGATCTTCATTTGCTCTCTGTAATTTTCTCAGTTCTCTGATAGTGAATTAGAGATTTAAGTTGCAAACCTTTAGGAATTATTTCTTTAGATTTACATTTACATAATAAAGTTAAATGATTTTCTACTTTGGACAGCTTTAGACATAGTTTGCCATAATGTCTAAAGTTTGATATAGTATTGGATCCACACCAGATAATTAATGTTTTTGAAGGTTTGTGATGATGGTGTTCCAGTTGTATTTTTATATTGGACTATTTCCATTATCTAATATGTGTGTTGAATGTCTTTAGAAAAATTCAATTTTTTATTTAAATGAGAAGGAACCTCATAGATAAGTTGGTTAGTGTTACATTAAAATTCAATAATCCAAAATCTAAGGACCCAAGTTTGAATCCCTTACTAGTACTGTCACTGGTCAAGCCAGCAATATCTGATGATGAGGGGATAATACCTCTTGAAACATTGTGTATATACTAACATGATATTACTAACAGTTAGTGCATATACTAAACCTGTTTGCTATGATATTTATAACAGTTGGTGCATATACTAATTTGTTTGCTGTGATATTTCTAAGAGTTGGTGCATATACTAATCTGTTTGCTGTGATATTACTAACAGTATAATGTACTTGGAATATTTAAATAAAAAATTGAATTTTTTAAAGGCATTCAACACACATATTAGATGATAAAAATAGTCCAATATAAAAACACAAATGAAATGTATGTTTATATAGCAAGTTGAATCTAAAAATACACACATATTAGATGATAAAAATAGTCCAATATAAAAATACAAATTGAATGTATGTTTATATAGCAAGTTGAATCTAAAAATACAAATTAAATGTATGTTTATATAGCAAGTTGGAATTATTTATTTAGTAGTATAAAAACGCAGTTTAACAAATCAATTAATTTATAAATGAATATATTTACAGTTTTCAGTTACTGATAGGTGAACTTTAGCTCTGAGAACTAGATATAAAGACATGACCAAAGTTGGTATAAACCAGTTAGTGTGAAGTAATATTGTGATTAGTGGAAAACCCTGAGAGAGAGAGTCCATGTTCAAACTCTAAGTTACATTGTGGTGTATGAGAAAGGGAAGCTAGGTGACATCAGGGATGTAAATCAGGGTGTTGAGGCTGGTAATCCCAGGCAGGAGTATAAACTAAGGAGCACATGATTTATCCTATGTCTGCTGCTTAAGGATCCATGCTTCACCTTTCAGGCTTTGTGACTGATTATATAAAACTTGACTTACAGAGGTTTTTTATACAAAATTATGCCCAATGTGGGGCTTTGAAAATCTATCTCCATGCAACCATGGAAGCATCTTTAAAATTTTGGGTGGTTATACACACATGATTAATTAGTGATTATACAATGCAGTAAACCTAGAACTTAGCATGTTTTTATGCATAATAAAATGAAGTCTATGTAATAAAAAAAACAAATATAGAAACAAGGCTATGGATGCATGCGTAAGAGTTATATTCTGACTGGTAATACCATTTTTTTTGGAGTGGTAGATTAAGACTAGCATAGATAAAGAAATTGGGCACTTGTGTAAAAATAATAATATAATAATATAATTTTTATTCACTTTATTTTGCAGACAGAATGAGTAATCTAAGTGGTAAGACATGTGGAAAAGGAACATGCATGAAAGGAACTCTAGGCACATAGAATAATTAAATAAAGGTGGAGAATGAAGAATTCTTTTAGAATAATTAAATAAAGATAGATAGGACAGAAAAAGTTTTTTTGAATAATTAATTAAAGGTAAATAGGGATTTTTTGCAGACCAATAAATAAAGACAGATGGAACTTGACATCAAATAAGATGACCAGGAGAAGTGGACCAGCCATAACATTTTATTTGCAGGTACAGATAATGTCAATAATGGGTTATAAGGAATGTTATGAAGACTTGGTGTCTAGTCAACCACTAAAATAGACCAATTCAGAGCAAACATATGGGAGAACCCGTATGGACATCAGAAAATCCTACAATGATTTTTCACCCATATAAAAGCAGCAAGATACAAAAGTAACAATTGTAGCACATTACCCAGACAGTATGGAATAGTACTTGTGGAAAGGCAATGAACACCAAGCAAACTCTTTTCAGGGCTATGCAATATAGTTAAGGAAAATGTTCTAGTATAAAGAAAAACAATACTTTATCCATGAGAAAGTAACCAAAGAGAAATATGAAGAAAAGAAGGGCACACTAATTCTGTTTTTTATGGAACAAGTCATGATATGAAGTCAGTAATGGCATACCAAAAATCAGGCATGCCTATCATTTTGACAATCAAACAACTTACCCCCAGATGTGCTAATGAGATTCTCAATATGATCAATGTTTAGAAACAAAGAATCAAAATGCAGCATGCAGGCAAATCCCAAGGAGCCAGGGATAAGGGATGAAGTGAAGAATGGAATCACCAACTCAATATCAGGAGACAGAGAGAGCAGGGATCACCAAAACAGGAAGAACAGTACCTACCCAGATAATCCAGAAAAGAGAGACCCCTGCAAATGTATAACCCTGCAATTATCACCTAGAAATTAGGATCACAGTGGAACAAGTACTGACACTAGTATTATTGGTCACCAAATGCCAACATATTGCCAGACATGCCAATACCTGTGAGGTTAGTAAATGGGAGGAAGACAAAATAGGGAACCAGAAATTCTGGTTAACCTTAAATGTAGGAAATTGGACTGTGAGCCATCCATTTTTAATGATGGAGGGATTATACAAAATGTGGTGTTAGGGGCAGAATTTCTTAGTCAACACTGCATACTGTTAGATTATGGACAAGGAATAGTGCACCTTGACAAAGAACTTAATCCTTTCATGAATAAAATACAGTGGCCAGTGATGCAAGCCACATGTATATTGGATAATGAAACCTCAAGAATCATTGAGGAGAAGCTGGGTAAAATGACTGGAGCTAATGATTTGGAAAGGCAATCATAAACAGATTTGTTAATGGACTTTTCACAGGTTTTTACCAGGGTGATCCAGGGACATTTCCTCTGCATCTGGGTAAAGGAAGAGACCTATTTCCAAACAAAAAGCTACCTGATCCTATTTCTAGACTAAAAGTAGATGATCAACTAAGATAAATTCTCAAGTAAGGAGTGATAGAGAAGAAACAATCACCATATAACAACCCCCTTGTAGTAGTAAAAAAGAATGATGGAGCAGTACAATTGTGTTTAGATGCCCACAAATTGAACAGTATTATTCTACCTGATAGAGATGCACCACCTCCAATATCGGAAGTGTTAATTCACCTGGCCAACCAATGCATTTTTACTACCATGGACTTAGCATCCAGTTACTGGAAAATTCAATTGGATCCCTGGGACGACCAATATATGACATTTAAGTACATCAAATATATCCATTGCTTTCAATGGATGTCATTGAACCTCATGAACAGTGGAGCAGGATTATTGAAGTGCCTGGTTTCAGTGTTATCTGAAGAGATAAAAAATCACTACTGCACTATGTGAATGACATGGTGATTGAATCCTAAGACAGACATGGGCATATAAGGCATTTACAAGATTTCCTGAAAAAATTCTGGGACAATAACATAACCATCCACTTAGTGAAGTGTCTCTTAGTGAGGAGAAAACTACCTCCCTAGAACATTTAGTCAATGGAGAGAATTCAGCCTCACCCTGACAAAATAGCAGTCATCAAGCACTTTTCTTGGTGTCAAACTGAAAACAGATATAGTCTTTTCTCAAATTATAAAATTTTTACCATAAATTTTACAAGAACCTGGCCCAAGATTCCAGAACCATGCTGAAACAGTTACCCAAAGATAATTAATGGTGATGGTTTGAAGTGCAAAAAGAGGACTTTTGGAGGATAAAACAACACTTCCTTGAGGAGGTTTATATCCAGATTTTACACAACCCTTTTATCTCCAGACAGACCGTAGTAAGGAGGGGCTAGGAGCTATACTATTTCAAAGGAAACCAAGGTGAATACAAGGTCTTATATTTCAGCAACCAGACCTTAAAGGTTGCCAAAAAGAGGTATACAGTCACTGAACAGGAGGCCATGGCTATCATGTGGGCATGGCACCAATTTCAACAATTCCTGTTGGGATAAAGGGTAATCATCATTATGGACCACCAAGGCTTAGAGATCCTCAGTAATGTATACATCACAGTTCAATTACCAGAAAATATATTGGCCTGGAAGAGACAACATTATGGCTGTTACCATAACACCTCAGAACCCATTAATGAGATGAGATTGTGAAATAAGAATTACAGGACCTATGACCATTACATGAAGCTGACATAAAGTACAAACCCATTCTACAACAAATAAACAATAACCTGGCCCCATAGAGGAAATACCTCAATGAAGAGGACTCAATGTACAGGGCTATATTGCTGATAATTATATGCGACAAAGAGTGGAAAGTCATAGTGCTTAAAGGCATATGGATTGGCTGATCAGGCATTGTCATAACCTTCTGTGATACTATAGCCCATGAAAAGCAGAAGCCACTACATGCCAATTTTATTGGAAAGAGATGTACTTGACCACCTTATCTGCAATACAGGGCTGTCAAGTATGCACCCAAAGCAAACCACCTAACTGGTCATACATAGAAGAGACACTCTCGATTTTACCAGGTGAGTCTAACATGCTCCTTGAAATTGTTCATTATCTTTACAACTGGTTAAGGTTTCTTCTAGTAACATATGATATATTCTCCAAACATGTAGTCGCCTGACCAGCAAAACATGCAAATGCCCAGAATTCTATCTGCAAATTTCATGGGTCAATGATAAGAGATATGATACTCCTTGGCTTCTATTAAGAACCCTCAGTCAAACCCCTGTGAGAGGATCATGAGAGAACTTAACCAGCTATTTCAGACTTATGTTTGCCATAACCACACAAATTAGGTCAAGCAGACAGCACATGTAGTGCAAGATATAAATAGTTCAACCAACAAGATGACAGAATTTATACCCTCCCACCTGCACTGTGAGAAATCATACCCAAGCCCATTAAAAGCACACTTAACAGTAACACAGGAACACATCGATACAGAGAAATACCAGGAAAGAGCCCAGAAGATATGTTCCAATTGGTGGAATGGAGGAGGAAGAGAGGCACATTGGGATGGCACTAGTTTAGGAAGGGGACCAGATGTGGACTAGGGTGAATCAATTAGGTAGTATAGCACAGAATCAATATAAAAACTTTTGCCCTTTGTATAACAGGTTATATACCAATAAGGAACTATGGAGGAAATGTATTCTTGATAGAAGGTTTAAAGCCATACCATCATATACCTAATGACCTAGGAGGATGACCCCGATGTCTGTATAAAGAAGCAACGCAGATGATGACCTTAGAAACTAAACTGAATTAAGAGATAGGAGAAACATCAGGTAAAATTATGAATTGGTAAATAATATAGGTAAAATAAAGTGAAAGTATATAATAAAGAAAGCATAACTAACTAAACTAACTAACATGCATACTAACACTCCAGCCAAAGTACTCATCCTCGGATCACTCATTCACTGCAGATGGGAGATAAGTTTTTTTTAAATTTTTTTAACAAAGGTAACTTCGTGGAAATGACATGCTGTATCCAGATATACTTGCTTCATGTTTCATTTAATTCAATCTATCTCCCATTGTATAAAAAATTTGTTTAGAAATATCTGCACACATTTGTAATAGGCATGCATGTGTGTGTAAATTTCAATAGTTAAAAGATAAAACATGGAAAATATATAGTTAAAAGTGCCCAGCAAAGAAAAAATATTTTAGAAGAAATATTTTAGTAAAATAATATTAAAAAGTAAAATCAATTAACAAGAAAATGTTAAAATGTCTAAACAATGGGAGAGGGGTTGGAAGCCATTAAATAAGGAAAGTAAGTGCTGTCTTTTCTTATCTGTCATATAATCACATAAAATAGTTACAATTTGACACCTTCATAACCTGTGCATATTTCAAATTATTGTAATGAAAAATAAAGTACAATACACAGGAAATGAACTTGGCTTCAGAATTGTATGAGGAAGTGAAGAGTTGATGTGTAGCAATTAGGGTAATGGGTTTGAAATCCATTAAGCAAACTCATGAGGGCACAGATATAACTCAAGATATAAAATTATCAAAAAGGGCATTCTTCTTCTTCTTCTATGATTATTTTAGAACTCTTCCATAAGTATTTGATAATTATTTGTTTGTCTCCTGATTAAAATTATTTGTCTGTCTCCTGCTTATTCATAATTATTTCATAAAATTAATTTCTAAGTTAAATACTATTTGTTATGCTGTCTAAGAAGAAAAAGATGAATAAAGTTAGTTAATTGTACCACCATTATGAGTGACTAGACAGATGTTAGATTCTCAAAGTTCATCGGAAAAGCTTGGCATCCCAAGAAATTCCATCAATATGTAATTCAAACCATATCTTATTGTCATAATGCAAGCCTGAAGAGAAATGAATATAAACATCCACAGAAGTCCCAAAATCATCATTTAGTCTTGGTAAAATGTTTTAATTGATCCATATTTATAACTGTAACTTAACCATATATAATATTATCCAGTCTCTGGTCTTAACCTCATAAATGATATATTTTATTTCATATTCATTAATGTTAAATCTACTGGCATAATTTAGAAAGCTAATTTTATTTTTGCAAATTTATTTATATATATATTACCTTGAGTGATGGAGGGTGAGATTTCAATTCATTAAATGTGTTTATGTTTTCTCCACTCTCAAAGGTCCAAGGGAGGCAGAGCAGAGAAGATGTCAAATTTAAAACTTTTAAATGTAAAAAGTAATAATAAGTTGCTTATAAATTCTTTTCACAAAGTTTTTCTTCTTATCCTCCATCAGGTCAGGGCAAACTGTTTTATGTTCTTAGAATGGTGAGCATATTTTATACAATAAAGTTTTAGTTCATATAGTTATTGCTCTTTATAAATGTGACTTATCCTAAGTATCAGAAAAGAAAATTATTAAAATACTTATATAAGTATGATTTGCGCTAAAGATGTGCAAACACACAAAGCTGACTTTTTGAAATTCTTTATATATCAAAACAATAATGTGAGTGTGTCAGAATGTTTTCAAGGGACATAACTCTCATAGTCATAGTCATACTGTAACTAACAAAACTAGTATTGCAAATTTATGCAAATGAGTTTATGTATTCCAATTCTTGGATAAATTATAGCACGTCTTTTTTGTTGATGGTGTGATTGTGCTTAGCAATAAAGTAAACCTCTTTGACTTTTCTTTTTAAGTCATGGCATTTTCTGCAAACAACAACAGGGGCAATTAATTTGCAATAAAGTAAACCTCTTTGACTTTTCTTTTTAAGTCATGGCATTTTCTGCAAACAACAACAGGGGCAATTAATTTGCAATCATGCCCTACAAGTTGGGTCTATTATTGCTTTGTTGTATAAATATATATGTTGATAAGAAGTATGGATAGAGATGCTCTGGTTTCACTGAAGTATGAAGGTTGACAATTTTCCACACCACAGGCAATATTGTACACCACTTGAGATATCTGAGAGGGTGGTAATCTGTCCTTGGTGTTATTGATTAACTTGTTGGAGTTGATGTACTGCCAAATTTATAATGCTCCTTGATAAAATAAATGATTCTGTATAATAAAATTGTTGTAAATGTGGTTTATGTCTATAAGTCAAGATTTTTGCAATGTAAGAAATAACATAATTAATGCTCTGAAATATTTACTTTGCTTGTCAAGGTAATATAATATTTGTATAATGTCAACCTGCAATTCACGTATAACCATAATAAATGATGAAATGTGATATCAGTTCATTCTAAGAGTAAATAATTTCTCCAAAACTTCAGCATTATTTGTTTATTATATTTTTGATTTAAGTTTGTAAAAGAGGTATTGTGAATGGGTTATATTATTATTAAAATGAATCATAAATGGGTTTTATCATTATTAATATAAATCATATATGGTTATCATGATTTACTTGTTTATAAAGTTATTTTTTAATGTTTATCTGTTTTGGAGGAAGGGTTAGTTGTTTGTTGTTTCTTTTATGTACACTTGCATTTCTACCTTGTTATATGTGTGGCAATGGTCATATCATTAGTATTATTATAAAATCTTATATTTTCTGTGTGGTTCATGCATCTTAATAGTGAAACTGCATGAGGGTAGACCGGTTGCTGTGCGCAGGGTTTCTAATACATAAATTAGGACTGGTCTGAGTTTTGCAAGGGCCTGAGACTCTTGGCAACCTCAAATTCTGGATTCATGCACCTTCCTGTGGCATGTGCCCTTGGTTAGAAGCATACACACCACTGCAGTTGGGGAGACCACCCTATGTTTTGTTGTAACCTTGCCTTCAGATTGCTGAATCGATCATCTTCATTTTATATGCCATTGACCCCACCCTTATTAGCACTGCAAATTCCAAGTAACATTAGTCTCTTGCCATTTCTTACACTCATCAGCTGCCTTGAGTGACTTAAGTTGAAGCCCATACACAAATAGTCCCTTGTCTCAATAGGTTAATAAATGTATTTTCAAACCTGGAAAGGACTGATCACTTTTACATTCCTGTATTAACTATATAGAGCACATATAAGTATTGTAAGACATCACTACTTTCTATAGTATGTAAAAGTCAGTAGATGCTCCTAGCCTCACATTTGTAAGTTATTCTCTTTATTATTTAAGTTATAATAAACCAATGTTATTCTAATTAAATTATGTGTACATTTATATTGCAAGTCAGAATTATTTTTTAAGTAGTATAAAATGCAGTTTAACAAAGCAATATGTCCATGGTTTTGAGTAACTGATACATGAACCTCAACCCTGAGATCTAGGTATAAAGACATGAACAAAGTAGGTATGAAGAAGCTAGTGTGAAGTAATGTAGTGATTAGTGGAGAACCCTGAGAGAGAGTCCATGTTTGAACCTTGAGTTACATTGAGATATATGAGAAAGGTAATCTAGGTGACATCAGTGATGTTAATCAGAGGGTTGAGGCTGGTAAGCAGAGCCAGGAGTTTAAACTAATGAGCATGGAAGTTATCCTATGTCAGCTGGTTGAGAGTCCCTGCTTGGTTTTGTTGACTGATTATACAAAACTTGACCATTACAATATTGAAATTTTTAATGAGATTTACCATACATTTCTCTACAAAGAATTGAGCTATGATGTAACCAAGCATGCACCCAATTAAAAACTTGCAATAAAATTGAAATCACATTATATATTAGTATTTTATCTAACCATCTTTAAATAAAAATAGAAAATTATTTCAGTTTATAGATTAGCTTTGGTTAAAGGACTTCATACATCAATATTTCATATGTATAAAAAGTCTATATTTCATAATTTTTCAAATACACATATTTTATAAGTAAATAAACCTTTCTCATAAAACCTTTTATATAGAAATATATCTAAAAAAATCACCATTAAAAAATAAAATTTTACATATTATGTTAAAGTAATAGACTTCTACTTTATTAAATAATTATTTTAAACTAATTTGCATTTGATTTCATATAACTCTATAAATATTTAAATTTATGATTTTTATGTCATTTGTAATTTTTGTAAGCAATCAATATATTGTAATAAAATTCTTTATAAATATTGCTTCTTCTTAGTTGGAGTAAAACAGCATCTAATTTTAGCTATAGAATTTAAATAAAATTTTTTATATAAAATAAATAGGAATTTTGGAAGATAATTTCTTAATTAAATATTCTCTGTAATATGTCACATTATTCCAATTATCAAATATGTTTCTTTAAATATCCTGTTGTCAAAAACTTGCATAAAATTGGTATTAATTCATGACCAACAGCTTTAATAATTTTATTTTATATCTTTTCCTGCTGACAATTATTTTTAAATCTAAAGGGCATCTTATCATTCATTATATTCAAGGTGTCTATTAAACGTAATTACTTATACAAAATTAATCAAAATGAAGCCTTTTTTATAAAAATATCTGGACTTTCATACAGTGATTTCTTTTAATAATGATCATAATTGTGTTTATTTTTTATAAAGGTAAATTGAAATGTTTTTTCTTCATTTAGAATTACTTTAATTATTTTAATTCTTTCTTTTATTAACGGTTAGTAATTTACAAAAAAAAAAAAGCCTAAATTATAAGTTTATATCATTTTTTTTTGTTTAATTCAGAAGTTATTTTTAAAATTAAATCTTGTGTTTTATTTTTTTTTTCATCTGAATTTTTGGTATATATATATATATATTACCTTCCTTACAATTTTTTTTTACCCAGCAGTTTAATTTGCTACTTTCACCATTTTCTGACTCAATTCATTACACCAATTTCTGAAATGCTTGAAAAGTGAAGTGGTTGTTTTAAAATGCTTTCATAATTGGTCTAACTTCTATGCTGATAGATGATTGTAATAGGATTGAGTTAAGTTGAAATATGCACTGATAAACACTTGAATATATATATATATATATATATATATATATATATATATATATATATATTATACAGCTCAAAATAATATACCGATAATCAGAGAAACTTCATAGCATTTAGTTATATTAATGTAACATTTTGTAATATCAAATGCAATGTACAAAGGAAAAATAACATGGAAATTATTTTTTAAGCCATGCTTTTAAACCATTAAAATAAATAAATTTTCAGACTATAGGTTTAGCTTTTGTATTAAGCCTGTTTATTATGTTATTATGTATGTATAACTACTATAAAATATTCTATGTAGAGTAATAAAGTAATCACTGAGATTCGATTCAAACCACTATATTTTTGGTGGTACTTTATATACGGTGATTAAGTGTTCTTTTGTTAATATTTGGTAAATGTCCTTACATATTATTTGTTTTTAATTAACGATAATATATATTCAATATGCACTCTATTAACTTTATTAATTACCATAAACATGTATTTCCAATGTGCACAAAAAGTTAACGAAATTATGATAATTAGATAATATTTTTATGACTTTTTTTGCTTTAACGATAATATATAGTTTTACAAAAAATGTCATAATGCAGACATTGCAAGGATATTATGTAATCGTAATCATTTAATAAACTTTGTTCTTTAAATCTTAAGTTAAAAAGATTTTCCATTAAGTAAGTTCTTTAGTGAATCAATTTCCTGAATAAATGAGCTGTTGTTAGTACATCTTAATTTATCTTTCTATTTCAATTTATTTTTTTGATCTTTGATATTTTTTATATCATTATTTTTAGAACTACGAATTTTATATTGATGTTGCTAAATTGATCATTCATTTACAGTCATATTGAATCGATTTTCAAAACACAGAAGAGCAATAAGATAGTTTACAATAAAAGATTTTTTTTTAATTTATAAAAATCAAGTGGCATTATTTTAATATGTTAGATTTTTAGTTACAATTCTCTTTTTAATATCAACGAATTAATAATGATAAAAAAAGAGTTTTTCATAAAGTTTTTTTTCTTTTTCCTCATAAATGTTAAAAAATAAAAATATAATAAAAGAATATTGAAGTTTAACTTTGATCCATAATAAAGTTATTAGAAGGCTTTCACTATTTTTTATTGGATTTAAAATATTAAGTTTATTAAGAGCTAACTCTTATTTGAAATATTGTTGCTGTCAAATACGATTATGTTTCGCACCTTGCGAAAAAACAAAGTTAATTTTACCGGAAATAATTGATTTGTGGTAAAGGGTTTGGTTACAAAGCTACTGAATTCTTCTTTTTTAAAAAAGATGCAATTTTTACCTACTGGAAAAAAGTCTCTATATACATAACAATACGACCCGAGAATGAATACGATATTTTTATATATATATAGTAGACTTAAAAAAATCCTCACACAATTTTAAATTTTAATAACATAAAAATATAAATATAAACTTACAATAGTGTTTAAATATTTCACTTCAGGGCAGAGACCTCTCCAAAAGATCCCATAGAAGAACTGTGAACTATACATGTTCACTCAACAAGTTTTTATAAAATTAAAGATGATTTGAACTGTTTTCAACTAGATATTCACTTTCTGAATAATTCTGGATGGCAAGTCCAGATGCACCCCCGATGCACCAAATGACCTTTAACGCACTGTACAACATTTAATTTATAATTAGTCGTTTTTTAAACATTAGTTTTAAAATTTTTTAGAGCATTAAAGATGACACATATTCTTGAATTCTTTTCAAATATTAATTTAACATCATTGCAATTTATTTGTGCTTAATATCATAAAATCATTAATTACTGAAAAACAAATGAATTTAAATACCACAAGAGGTCTATGTCCCTTAGCAAATCTGACTTTTTATAGTATGTATTTTTATTTTTATATACACGTGCAACACGCGCACACACACAAATATGCATGTTCTTTTTCTTTTTTATGAATGTACATATTAAAATTTTAAAGGGAAATTTTTAGATATTTATGTAATTAGGAATACTATTAATTAAAAGCATATCTTGTAAAGTGGTTTAAAGGTAGGGTCAGATTAGAATATTATTATCAAATAATGTAAATGCACTTTACAAGATATGTTTTGTAGTTTATATAATAACTGAAATATATCAAGATAAATGTACAAAACGTTCTTTAAATTGTAATATTTACATATATATATATATATATATTCAATGATCATAATATAAATATATATGATTCTATACAATCATTTAAATTGTAAATGCTGTTATAGTAATTTCTTTACTTTGTTAAATAAAAGTTGACACTTTCTTATTACATGTATTGTGAAATGCTAAGTAGGGATGTCTGTCATATACTATGACATACATAGCAGCCAGTAGTGCCCCTAAGGTCAATCAACTGGGTGTATGCTCAGGGTCCTGGGGGCTAGTACCTTAAAAAAATTCACCAAACAGGAAATGTATTTCCCAATTTGAATGTAATCTTAAGAATTTTATTAACAATTCCGATAAACACTGCTCAATATGAACATAGCTTGTCAAAGCTCAAAATAATAAAAAAAAAAAATTAAGATCCACAATTGCACAAGAAAGACTATCTAACTTAACATTGCTTTTTCATAGAAAATAAATTATAAAAATACTTAAATTTAACCTTTTCGTTGGTGGAACGGCCATATTGAATATTTAAAAAATTATGTTAAGCCATAAATTTTTATCATAATATATGTTTATATTACTCAAAAATGATCTAATATATATTATTTGAAATATAAAACATCAAAGAATGTAATGAAGCTGAAAAAAATATAGTCATTGATATTCAAAGTAATAAAAAAAAAAATAAAGTTAATATTTCTAATAATTATTTTCATATTATTTCATAAATTCAAAATTATCTTGCATACAACTTAAAATTATATTTTTGTTAGTAGATTAGTTGGATTAATCATAAAATTTCTAAAAAAATGATATATAATAACACTTACCTAAGTAATCCATTACTTGTAAACTTGGTAGAATAAAGACAGTACCTTTCATTTTTCCTAGTAGCCCTTTAAAATGTATTTCCCTACAGGGGTTTGCAATGAATATGTCATCCCTAATAACATCCCTTATAACAAGTAGTTAATATTGATTGATAAGTATTATAATTTGAATATTATAATAAAAAATTTCAATACAGTTTGTAATTTATTAAAAAAAAATACTACTAAAATAGTCACTATATACAAAATAAAATAATAAAATAAAATAAAAAATGAATAAAATACTAAATTCATTATAGAGTTAAGTTTGAGATACATAAGTTAATAATTTAGAGTCAATGCAATGTAGTATTATTTATCCTATCTTTATAGGTTTTGAGAGGTCATACTGCTTCATGCTACTATGACCATAAATTTAATAATAGTTTCATCAACTGCCACTTCTCTTTGCATTTGATATACAGCTTTGAAATTTACATTGCAGTAGTGCATATTCAGCCTAAGTTTATGGACTGTCAAAATTTTTACTTTTAGCATTTGCATATTTTTATTATTATTAAAATGCAGACAAGACATTAGAAAAAAATTTAAATTGGCTCATAATATTTGCAAAATATGCTTATCTTTCTCTCATATCACCTAATTCAAATACTAGAACTGAGCCCATATCATAGCAAAAAATGCAGATAATTCACAATATAAATGTACACAATTATGAGCTTTTTTATGTTACTTTCAATAAATAATTTTTTCATATATTTTTTATCAAATATAAATTCAAATAACAATTAAAAAATATATAAAAATAAAATAATAATTAAAAAATATATAAATATAAAATGATAATTTGAAAATATATAAAAATAAATACTTACCACCAGGATGGCATAATGTTGTCTTCTAAATACATCAGTGAAAACTTATTTTTTCTGATGTATTTTTCACCAATAAACATCACATGATCACCATTTCTTATGCTTGCTTTTAACTGTTATTAAAACAGGCAAAACTCACTATACCTTCTGGCATCCATTGATTACTCTTGAAGCAGATAATCAAGCTCAGATTATGCTTCATGAGTATTAGTAATCATTGTACCATCTAACAGGGTTCAAAGTCTATCTTTCTGTGCTTGTACACATACTCACTATTTAGCCATAATTTTTTTTCACTTCAATATTAATCCCGTGTTGATAGAAATAAATTAATGATATAGGAAAGAAAGTGAATCAATGGAGTCATGGACATGCAATGAGAGATAGATTTAATCACAATATACACACACTTTTCATGTACTAATAATGTATATGTGAATTAGTTGGGTAAATATGTCTGTAAAGTTTTATATATTTTATTCATCATGGTGACACAAGGTAACACAATCGGGTTGGAAATTTCTAGAAACATTACTATAAAATTTAAACAAAGAAAAAAAGAAGGGGGGGGGTTAATTAGTGTAAGTCAAATAAATCAAAAGTGCTATGAATAAAAGTTACTTTCCCATTAACATACAATTAATTTATGTAAGAGATTTTTATAAATATTTAAATAGAATGTAAAACAGTCATTCAAAAATTTTTCAGACTGATTGCATTATCTTAAATTCCTTATGAAACAAAGGTGGGCTTGCTGTAGAAAATTATCTATTGTACCAAAATTATACATCACTTCAGGCCCAAGTTCAAAGTGCATTGCAACATTCCAAGGGATCATATAAATAGTGCAAAAATTGGATCAATTTATTCTTTTGGCTTTTCAATGTCTTTTTTTAGAAAGAGTTTGTTTGACTGATTTCATGCTGCTCGTTACCATAGACATGACTGAGGAGTAAAAGCGTCATGTCTTTCCTTTGGCCATCCTTGAACCACTCTCTATGGAAATGCTTCTCGAACTTAAATGAAACCTTGAACTATTTAACTGTGCCCTGAACCTGATCTAGAAAAGTATGCTATCTGCTGTTAATTTCAACCCACATCAAAAATAATGAACTGTTACACCAGCATGGATTCAAGAAAGTATTATGAAGGTAATAATGCCACCTCACATTTATTTTCTATATCTTATGTATATTCATTGTAACTAAAATTTAATGTAAACTAAGTGCACATTCTTATAAAAGTAACTTACCTATGTAGTAATATTTAATCCACCCTGCATGATTCTTTATAAAACTAATCATATAATTCTCTATTAGCCTCACAAAATTCTTATTTTAAAATGGTGCAACATTGATTTTCTATATAATTATAACATATATATTTCATTTTGTTTCGTTCTAGTAATATGCCATTAATTTATTCTCCAACTATGCAAATGTGTTTAAATTTAGCTCAGTCTCCTGTTATTTTTTAAAAAAGAGTGTCATTTAATTAATTTAGTTGTTTATTATAAAGTTGTACATTTGCCGGTTGGAAAGTTTAAAAATGTTATTTGGTGGAGGGGGAAAACATTTCCCAAATTAATAAAAAAAAAAGTAAATGATTTAAGATTGCAGATTTGGGAAAATTAAACTAATTATATATATATATGTTTCATATGTCATTTTATGTTTAAAAATCGCCTAAATATTCTCAGCCAGGTAAATCATTAAATGAATGCTATTAAAATTTTGTTTATCACTTTGTGACCAATCCTAAAATAATGTTAAAATTAAAATTAGATGGTGTAGAGTGGGGGGAAAATTGAGTTCTATATTTTAAATTTAGTAAAAGAAAAGAAAACTACTAAAGAGAAAAATCAATCTTTTATTTCAAAATACATGTCATAATATTCGTTAAGTCAGGTTAAATAATTTGATCATACCATCAAGAAAAGAAATAAGTAATACCTTAAGTTAAGTTTAAGCATAAAAAATAATTGTTATTTATATTGTCCAAGCATTGCTAAAGTTGGTCTATCTCCTAATTATGTGCTATTCGTCCAAAGTAGGCATCAGGAAAGACCCAAGCCATTTATTCATTGCTTCCAGTCTGTGATAGAGGAATAGACCCTGGACCATGGGCCTGCTTACTAATGCGATTTTTGCACCATCAGTGCGATCCCATGCAGGCTGAATATTTTTTTGTTTCAGTGACCGATCTCTGTAAATTTGTAGTGCGGCAAGTTGGTCTCATATAATGCAAAACAAAAATAGCACTTCCATTTGCTACTCTCATAATCACACCATCATGTCTTGTAAATGGATTTCTTTAATATAAAAACAGCCCACACATTAGCACTGCCATAACCCTATTTTATTTTTTCTTTATTAAACACTGCCTAGATAACTCTGTAGTTTGATGTTATGATCACTTGTGCTGAAATACATGTACTTAATTGCTATTGCTGAATGTTATATTTAAGTCTATAAATTAATGTGCTAGTATCCGATTCTGGATAACTAAAATGCTCAGTATGTTCTTCCCTTATATTCCATCTGAAATATAAAATCTTTATTGAAGTATAATGTCCAAATGCAATAAATTAATTGTGTATGCAAAATGTTGGTAATGTATTTCCAAGTTAAGCGATTGTTCATAATAACTTATAGATTTTTGCTTGTAACATTAGGCTGATAAGAATTACCATACTATTCAATTACTGTAATCCCTGTTTGCTCCATCAATGCAATAATAAAGAATTATTGGCATACCAATGAAACCACACTATCAATAAATATATTGAATAAAATCACAACTGTTTAAATATACGTATAAAGCTGCACTATTCATAAATGCATTGAATAAAGGTGTATCTGTTTAAATATACATATAAAACCGCACTTTTAGTAAATGTATTGAAAAAAACTATATTTGTTTAAATATATATGTTTGTAAAGAATATAATATACTTGTTTTTAATATACATATCAAACTATGAAAAATGTAACTATTGTAATGCGAGGCTAATATTTATATTTAAATGTAATACATATATATATATATATATATATATATATATATAATAAATAAAGTTTGATATCTGTATTCGTTTCACAATATATGTAATATACAAATCAATATATATATCAAAATACAGTACAATTTATATAAATTATATTCTTTTAGAAGTACTTTTGACTATACACTTTGTAGTCTTTATCAACTATATAACGTTGAATAATCAAAACGAGACAACCCTTAACAATACCCATAGTTCAATTCAGATTTCCCACAATTCTGTTATCTTAACATTTGATGACTGGTGATTCATTAACATTTGACGATTTCTTGAAATCAACATAGCCTCTTTTATTTTACGT
The DNA here is from genome assembly GCA_028023455.1 of Epiperipatus broadwayi. Lineage (NCBI taxonomy): Eukaryota > Metazoa > Onychophora > Udeonychophora > Euonychophora > Peripatidae > Epiperipatus > Epiperipatus broadwayi. The sequence continues at coordinate 1,441,062 of JAQFVV010006371.1, read as the reverse complement.
TTATTATGACAACATTCAATTTGAATAATTTTCATATTTTTATAATCAAATTTAAATCCATATTGACAAGATTTATTATGATCAAATATAACAGATGATGAAGGTTTATTTACATCTGTTACATATTGATTCTCTTTTTGAATTCTATTATATAAAAGCATATGTTCTTTTATTCTCTTCTCAAATGTACACTTAGATTCACCAATGTATTGTACGCCACATCCACATATCAATCTATATATAATAGAATTTTGATTAAACTTTGAATTTTGAATTTTAGAATTATTAAGTAATCTATTTATGTTATTTGTAGAGAAAAAGCAATATGACACAAACCATTATAAATTTTCCTAATAAACTTGACCTGCTCATCTGATATAAATGGCATTGAAATCCATTTCATTTTGATATTTTTATTTTTAATTTTATGATAGTGTTGATTTCTTTTAAATCCTTTAATAATATTAGCAATTGCATTTTTATAATAACCAATTTTCAACAAGTCATTAACAAATAAATGTACATTTTTAATTTTATCACTAGAATATTTGCATAATTTTTCATTTTGAAATAAGAATGATTTCAATCCAGACAGCTTATGACACATAGGTACATGTGATTCATATGGAATAAAACCTCTAATTTCAATTGGTTTAATTAACATAAGATAATCCAAACTGTAATCATTAAGAGTAATTTGAATATCCAAGAATTTTATGGAATTGTATTTCTCTTTAGTTATAACCCATTTTATATCCTTAATCTCATTTAATTCATTAAATAAATTGACTATTAATTCTTGTTTTCCACAAATAAAAACATCATCCACATATCTATGATATACTTTAATTTCTTGATATTTCAATTGTTTTAAAATTTTACATTCATATGTTGATATAACAAAATTACAAATTTGAGCAACAGCAGGGAGACCCATTGGCCAACCAAAATTCATTTTATAATATTCATTATTAAAATTAACATAAATATTTTTATCAATAAACTGCAATACTTTTATAATAAAATTTATAATATCAGACTTTACATTTTTTGAAACGAGCATTATAAATAATATTAATTGACTCTATCTATTGATCCATACATTTCATTTATATCAAAAGTACAAATTGTGTCATGTAAATCTATATTTATATTCTTAATTTTATCTACAAATTCAAACGATGATGAAATAGTATATTCTCCAAAACCTAAAATATCTTGAAGTAATAATTCAATATATCTACATGTTTGATAATAATATGCACACACCAAAATCAACCATCAATCTCAATGGATAATTTTCTTTATGTAGCTTTATATTTGAAAATATCCTAGGGCAAATACAATTCCATAAAATTCTTGGATATTCAAATTACTCTTAATGATTACAGTTTGGATTATCTTATGTTAATTAAACCAATTGAAACTAGAGGTTTTATTCCATATGAATCACATGTACCTATGTGTCATAAGCTGTCTGGATTGAAATCATTCTTATTTCGAAATGAAAAATTATGCAAATATTCTAGTGATAAAATTAAAAATGTACATTTATTTGTTAATGACTTGTTGAAAATTGGTTATTATAAAAATGCAATTGCTAATATTATTGAAGGATTTAAAAGAAATCAACACTATAATAAAATTAAAAATAAAAATATCAAAATGAAATGGATTTCAATGCCATTTATATCAGATGAGCAGGTCAAGTTTATTAGGAAAATTTATAATGGTTTGTGTCATATTGCTTTTTTCTCTACAAATAACATAAATAAATTGCTTAATAATTCTAAAATTCAAAATTCAAAGTTTAATCAAAATTCTATTATATATAGATTGATATGTGGATGCGGCGTACAATACATTGGTGAATCTAAGTGTACATTTGAGAAGAGAATAAAAGAACATATGCTTTTATATAATAGAATTCAAAAAGAGAATCAATATGTAAAAGATGTAAATAAACCTTCATCATCTGTTATATTTGATCATAATAAATCTTGTCAATATGGATTTAAATTTGATTATAAAAATATGAAAATTATTCAAATTGAACCTTGTCATAATAAACGTAAAATAAAAGAGGCTATGTTGATTTCAAGAAATCGTCAAATGTTAATGAATCGCCAGTCATCAAATGTTAAGATAACAGAATTGTGGAAAATCTGAATTGAACTATGGGTATTGTTAAGGGTTGTCTCGTTTTGATTATTCAACGTTATATAGTTGATAAAGACTACAAAGTGTATAGTCGAAAGTACTTCTAAAAGAATATAATTTATATAAATTGTACTGTATTTTGATATATATATATATATATATGTATTATTAAATATATTTAAAATCTTACTCTGGAGTCATTGCCTATACTATTGATTATGCTTTCCCACACACATATATCTATGCACATTAGGTTTATACATACCCTGAAGACATAAACAATTTATTATCGATAACTATTATATACATCTGGCCAGTTGCCTAATTAGAGTCTTTTTGTTTTACTGCTAAGCTGCCAGCCGGAAATAATTAAATATGACTTGTATCATCAGTATTGCTAATAATAAGTAAAGAGACCTAGGTTTGAATCTGTAGGGCAGAGTTCGAGAGTGTCCTGACTTATGTATCTTGAACGTGATCTGACTCGAGCATTTAGGCTAGAATTCCAAGTCTGGTTGTATGAATTTCATAAACTGACCGGTACACTCTAGCTTGCTGTGGTTCGCAATATGTATATTTAGTTTTTCCTGTTTTAATAATGTATTTTTCACAGTGACTTCTTTTCCATTACCTATCAAAAAATGAGAGAAAGACAAAAAAATTCAATTTACTTGATCACAAAAATTATCATAAAATTTGTATTTTTTATTGTAGAAAAATAAAACTTACCTTTTTGGAAAGTAGAAAAAAAGATGGAAATGACGGTGTAAAAAGCACACGCATAAACTATGCAGATTTCTGTTAATATTAAGGTTAATGTGAATGTTTATAATTTAAAAATTTTTGCACACTTTAAGCACTAGCAATAACGAAATGGTTAAGTGAGATGATAGATAAATTTTCAGAAATTAAAGCAAAAAAAAAAAATAAATAAAGAATACTGATTTAGTTTGCACTCATGGCCATTTCAAAATCTAAAGACCAGCCAAAAATGCCACTGACAGATCCAACTGACAAATGACATCAAATAATCCATGCATGGTCATGATATGACTATTTATTACAAAATCATAATTAACATCAATAATTAAAAAATTAAAGTGCACATTTTGAGCAACTATACTTCATCAAATCACATGACTTAAATATAAAAAAATGGGATTAATGAATAACCATATATCAAAATAATGTAAATATTGAATAAATATAAAAACAACTGTCAAAACATTAATTCTATAATTAATAATAAATCATACTTTATCTTTACATTAGTCTAATTGTCTAAAGTAAAAAAATATTAATTTTAAAATTAATAAATCAGACTTTTTCTTACCAAAGTGAGTAATGCTGTGTGCTTACTTTCTTGCATGTTATTATTAGCTGGTAGATGGATAAAAAATGTAAATGAAAGAGATTTATTCATTAAATTTCTTAAAGATGATAATGCAACTAGTGTTTATCTTATTTAAAATCCAATATCTGTTTTACACTTAAAACAATCAACAGATTTCTATTAAAATTAATTTGTTGATTAGTTTAAATGTAAAATAGGTATTATAAACACTAACTTTTTCACTGTCAGTAGGTAGCACTATCATCTTTGAGAAATTTAATGAATAACTCTTTTTCATTTAGATTCTTTTTTTTTTATGTGCCATAGCATCAGCCAGGAAGTGAACCCGCTAACCTGGGACAACTTCTTGTAAGGCAGCTGTGGTGACCAATTTCTCTCATTTAGATTTTTTTTATCCACCTGCCAGCTAATAACAACATGTGAGAAATTAAGCACACAACCTAACTTGCTTTTGTAAAAAACAATCTGACTTTTTTAAATAGTAAAATTAATATTCTTTACTTTAAACAATTATTTTTTGACTAATGTTAAAATAAAATGTGATCTATTATTAATTATAGAATATCCTCTGGCAATTGTTTCTACATTTATTCAATATTTATGTAAATTCATATTTTAGAAATTATAAGCTAATAAAAATAATAAGCTTTATTTCATGTGGGCATATAGTATATTTCATACTTTAAAAATTATAATCTTTTAGTATTTGGAAAGGATAAGCTTGGTTTGATCAGATTTCTACATCTTTTGGACAATACTTCATATAACCAAGCCATTTCCCATCCTCTCTGCATATTCTGATGCTTTGCATGGTCATTATTTAATAAGATTTGTATGTTAGAAGTTATAAAATTTGGTGTTTAGAATGCACTCATGGTCATTTTGAATTCTAATGACTACCAAAAACCACCATTGACACACCCAAGAAACCTTCTGTGGATTATTCAATGTCATAAATTGTTTGAAAATGTCAGTAGTGGTTTTGGTTGGTCCTTAGAATTTAAAATGGCAGTGAGTGCATATAAATCAGGACTAAATAAAGTTATATTAATTTTGTTTTTCTTTTATATTAATATTAATGTGTCATAAGTGAAGTATTACTATTTAGATAAGAAAAATGTTGCATATGTTCCTTTCTTGTATTAAAAATTAAAGATTTTTTATTTATTCACAAGTTTATTTACTGGTGGACCTATTCCATATTGATTCCCATGTCTCAAAATCCAAAGGGCAGTGCTGATAACAACATTTACTATTTAAACAATTGTATAGATATATATAATAATCAATAAAGCAAGTCATACTTAGCATGTCATTGCTTTTATGAGCTTGTATTTACAAATATGTAATATAGGAAGTGTACCAATAGTTCAAACAAACTCTTAATTGATAAGTGTAGTAAAAGAAAAATATTTAAAGTCTCTATCTAGAATATTCCATACCCAAACCAATTGGTTTTGAGTTTTTGGCTCACCTCAGTGAGGATATAAAATATTCAGACACTAGATCTAAAATATCAACTCAAAACCTATCACTTATTTAATATGTAACATTTAAGTAGAAATTATGAAATTTTCAGACATAAACATGTCTTTAACTCCAGCTGTCTAACTTAAATAGCTATATGGGACTGAATCAAATTCAGATCTACCATATATTAATAGCATTAGAATATCAAAGACCTTAAAGTCAAAATTATAATAATCAATAAAGCAAATCATACATAGTGTGGCATTGCTATATTACATATTTGTAAATACAAGCTCATAAAAGCAATGTCATGTTATGTGTGACTTGCTTTATTGATTATTATAATTTTACCTTTAAGACCTTGGGAATTAATACATGGTTGATCTGAATTTGGTTCAGTCCCATTTAGCTATTTAAGTTAGATATCTTGAGTTAAGATATTTTCATGTCCGAAAATTTCAGAATTTCTACTTAAATATTACATATTGAATAAGTGCTGGGTTTTGAGATGACATTTTAAATCTAGTGTCTGAATATTCCAGCTCCTCATTGAGGTGAGCCAAAAGCTTGAAACCAATTGGTCTGGGGATGAGATTGTTCTAGATAGAAATTTTAAATATTTTTCTCTTGATGCACTTATCAATTAAGAGCTTGTTTGAGCTAATATATTACATTAATGTTATATATATATATATATATATTGTAACCTTCCCTCTCTTTTGCTCCATAATAATAACAACAACAACATGCCAATAGTATACTAATTATTCCGGATTTTCATTACTTATTTATTTCCGGTCAATAACAATTAATATTAATAATAATTCCGGGTTCTTTAGCTCAGTCTATTAAACATATTATTATGATTTAAATAAAACAATTACTAGCTCAGAATTTTATAAAATCTAATCGTGTCTATGAAATAAATCAACACAAATATCTTTTATCATTCCCATGAGACCTGGAGCAATGACAAAGGAACAAGACGAAAGATCATTGAGATACTATCCCAATGGCATAAGAACACTATCATAAATAATTGACTAATAGCATTCTTACGACCTTTAAAACTTTTATCATATCTTAATATTTTTTTAAAATAAAATCTAGCTCACATAAAATAAATTAATTAAATAAAATTGAATTAAATTGATCTAATCATATCTAATCAAATAGATAAATCAATAAGTAAATAAATAATTAAATCTCAGGTTTATGAATTGTAATTAAAACTGATTTTATATTGCCATAGTAAACTATGATAAGGGAATTTTATGTCATAATTCACTACGTAAAGAATAACTAATTAATAATAACAATGACAATAATAGAGTAATACAATCCTCTTTTCTTTCTAGATGTATTAAATATTTTCGTGGTAATATTTATCAATCCGATAATCAAAAGTTATGTGGTAACGTTCGCATATATTTTACTTAAATACTGTGGCAATCAAGTTATGACCATATCTGTTCTAATTATACTTCTTTCAGTTCATTACGTAAATAAAATAAAATAAATTATTAAAATTTCTAATGTTTATTTATTTTGTGCAAAATCTTAAATATGTTTAATTATAAACGTGCGTTGTGATTTCATGCATTTTCATGTGTAGGAAAAACAATAACCAAGACACAAAACTTACTAATAAAATTTTATAACATTTTATTAACATTATAACAAGTAACAATTTGTACATTATTTACAGCGGATATCCCTATCTACTTATTACAAACTCTTTTAGTTCTACCCGTTGATGTCTTAACATTATTATTATCTAATTTTTTATTTTACCCTTTTACCATTAATAATTACAAAAATATATTTCACAATATTATTATCTTCAGATACATGTTTTGAGCTTAGTTTATTACACAAAATTCTAGCTATTAAAATTTTCTATTGACATTTATATCCTTATAATTTCAGGTTTATATTTCTATAAGATCTTTACTTTTATGTAAAATTATACAAAATTACAAAATTCTAATTATATTCTTGTTAGTATGGAATCCTACAGAATTTAATCCTCATGACAATTTGATGTTCAGTTTTATCATCGATCATATAATAATTATCAGTTAAATTATTGATCCTATTCCTAGTTTTATATAGCAATTAACGTCATCCACACACCATGTACAAATACACATTTTTTTATTATACATTTTTAATCATTTCGCCACACAAAACATGCAATCTCTTCTATTAAAATATCACGTACAATATTTTAAAATCTTATTATTGCTTTAAAACTTAATTTTAAAGTTTTTTTTTTTTTTTTCTTTATAAATTATATCATATGATTCTCCATCTTTTATAATACTGATACTTTCACTTTGGACTTATGCAATTCTACTTTACTCTAGTAAACAACTATTCTTACATAACTAATATCTAGCTTCCTTTCTATCTTATGTATCATTTCTATAAAATTATCTCCCTGACGATGTATTTTCATGAAATCAAGATAGCGAAGATATAGATGTATTGGATCAAAATAAACAAGATATTATCCTTTATAAAACTTTGACAATCATGGCACAGTGAATTTATGGACGCCATAGAGGAGTGACTTTTATCTGTCTATCTGCCTCTAATATTGGAAGGATGCTAAAGCTATTTCTTCAGCTTCATCACATCAGAAAGTTTCAAAGATATGTAAAGACACTGTCCAGAATATATGTGCTCAGTTATAGGGCAAAGTTATCTATACTGAGGTCACACAAATTATTATGATCCCCATATTTCATTCCTTATATTCTAACAAAACATCCTCTTGGTTTCCTTTGACATCAGTACTTCCAAGTCACTATCTGACTGATTTCTTCAGATTCATCTCTACATTACATCGACAAATTCTTTGTCTACCTTGCTAATAATAATAAAATTCATTTTTAATATAACTATACAGCTATTCTTAAGAAAATTCTTTACTATACTTCTCGTACATTTCTATCTCTATTGTTCTAAACTATTTGGATATTTTCAATATAAAATTCAAAAGAATCACATAATTAATATGTTACTTATTATTAATTATTTTAGATTATTTATTGCATGCACATTTTTAAAGTTTTACTACTCTCTCAAATATATGTTTGATGTTGGATAAATGTGTACTTATAACTTTTAACATCGTTCATACCTCATTCATTAATAGATGACCTATAAAAAAAAATTTTACATTACATATTACCAATAATATTAAAATTACCAACGATCTCTATCCTCTGGATCGTATTTGTAAACTTCTCCACTCCAGGACTTCTAGTAGGTATTTAACATTTTCCATACACACATTTTATTTATTATTAATATTTCTCTCATTCCATTAGCTCATATTTTAATTATAACTATTATAAAATTTATGTTTATATGTTTCCCTAAGCTAATTCAAATTTTATACTTTAAATACAATAAAAAAAAATATTAAAATTATATTTACGATACATCTTTGTTGGATTCGCTTGGAAAATCGTTCCTTGCAAAGCTAAATAAAAAAATATACTTTATTTTCTTTATTCACTTAATGTTCTATTCTATATTTTAATTATGTTTATTAATTCTTCTTAGACGATGATCCTTAGTTTTCTTCATATTTTCCCACTTATTCTTGATATCTCCTTTATATAGTCTGCTAATTTTTTCTTCTTTTCCCCCGCGCGCTTGGTTTTCCCTCGATGCATCTTGTACTTTATTTTAGAAAATTCAATAAATTTTTCTTTATTTCCATGGATCCATTTTCCTCCTTTAGTGATTAATTTATCTCTGTTTAAACAATATTTCTTCCATTTAAATATATTTTCCTTTTTTCTATTATGAGATAAAATCTAGGTTCCTCTTAGTAAATCTATATAGCACTTCATACAGGACTATGGTTTTTCTCCTACTTTTTACTTTCGGAAATTATATTTTTAAATAATGTTTTCCTTTAATATAGCATATTTTTCTTCCTCATCCTATTTATATTTACTTGAACATATACTATGATTTTTCTCATAGAGAAATATGACTTAGTTTTAAGTACTTATAAAACAAATGTTCGTCATAAGATTCTCTCAATAGTAAATATTTTCTTTCTTATATTTTCACACAGCGTCTTCTTTGTATTACTTTTCTTTTTTAGCGTTATAGGATTTATTTTCTGGTTGAGCACGAATAACATAAAAATTATACAATTTTCACTCATTTTTCTTTCAATAATTATTTCAATTATTATTTTTGGTATTTCCATCTTTACTGTAGTATGAATGGTCAAATTTGAATAAATCCACTGGTAAGATCACGTAGAAATTAGCAAATCATCTTTCTGGATACAAGATTATATTATCTGTTAAAGACTAACTTTAGAATAATTATTAATTTATAAATTTAAACTACTTTTTCAGCTTTGATGTTACAAGCAATTCAAAAAGGTTACCGTCCTCTTCAACTTTCACATTCCGTCTCTCGCTTCTGTCTATCTTAGATTTTTTTCTTGCCAATTTAAATCCGTTGATTGGTCAATATTTGTTTTTAGCGCGAACAATATTAGTCATTCTATTTTGGGATAATAAATTGTACTTTTAAATAAATATGTATGACGTAATGTCTGGAATATTATTTTAACTTAATATTATTAAATTAAATTATAGTTTGATAAACTTATTTTTTGATCTTTAAAATAATTATTAAGACAATATATAACATTTTTAACTTTTAATTTTAATGATGGATGGCAATTATATCTAGTTTTAAATTCACAAACTTTATTATTATCTACCAAGTGTGTGTGTGCGTGAAGGCATTTAATATACGATCACGTGTCTATCAACTTTATAAAATAATTTCTTTTTTTTTTTTTTTTTATGTCTCGGTTTAAATCACCAAAACTAACGTACTTTATAAAATTTTGGAAAATAAATTGAAACTTATAGAACCAAATATAACTCTCACCATCCTACAGTTTATTAATAAAAAATATACCCTATTAATTTTGACTAACTATAAAATTATATTTCATTTATTTAATCTATTAATTCTTAGACTATTATTTTAAAATTATTACAATAATTTTAGCTATCTATAGCTGTGTTATTTTGTATGGCCAGCTCTCACAACCATAAGCAATGATATTAAAACTTTATTTAACTGTTTACTTTTAAAATACTTTATTACACTATGATCTAGTAGGTATTTTAGCTTAAAATTGTATTACAAAACTATTATTACTTTTATATCACCTAAATATAACTTAAAATTTAAAATTTTTTTCATATTTGACCTTTCTCCCTACCTATGACCTACAGACAAGGGCACAATATATATATATATATATATTGTAACAGTATATAAATATGCCGTTGCATTATTTTAAAACTAAAATAAAAAGATCGTGAATAAAAATTGATTTATTAAAATGAAAAAAAAAAAAAACTTAAAAACTGAAAATTAAAAGTTGTGTAACGTATATAGATCACATAGATAGGAAACTTTGAAGGCTTTTACAGATAAAAGCATTGGAAAGTATTTTTTTTGTAAAAAAGTAAAAATATAAAGATTGATATTTTAAAAATAGAAATAATGTTGATTTATATGGTCTTAGAAATGGAAATGATTGTCTTATTAATTAAATGATTGTTCAAAAGCAAACTAAGCCATGAGGCATGTAAAATAAATTAAATGGTCAGATAAGAGAATACAAAGGAATTAAATGACCAATGCAAACATGAAAATGACAGCATGGACCATAACTGAAACACGAATGGATTAGTGATGTCTTGCTCTTTGAATCCAAAGATTGGATGATAAGAGAATAATAAAAATATAAAAGCCAAATTATTCTGGGGATTGTTATCTGAGAGCTGACTATGAATATGTCATTATAACTGGCTATATTGCAGATTTTCACAATGTGGAAGTCTGCAATAAGTTTGATTTTCTGGACAACCAGCTGAGACCTCTGGATGACAGTTCCTGACCAAATGAATGGCAAGTAGTGGTTTCATTTCAAAGAATGACAAAATCTACAAAAGTGATCACGAAGACGGATCCCTAAAATCTGCTCAATCCGTAACGTATGAACTATAGTGTCTATTTAATAAGAACTTTCCTAAAAATTGCAATTAATTAATAGCTGAAAATAAGAACTCTTATCTGATTTAAAAATGCAAAATCAATTATTAATATTTTTTTATGCAGATGTTTAAGCAATCATTTCCATTTCATTTTTTTTGTGTGTGTGTGTGTGTATTATGTTCTAATTAAAAGTTACGTTAAAGTTGGGAGGGTTCAATTTCATTACCTGATATGTATGTGTTTTGCTGTCGGTTGATTCACTTATCCCTTTGAATGACTCGATTTGTTTTCGGGAAAACTTCTTTTAAGGGGTGAATGACTCGATTTGTTTTCAGGAAAACTTCGTATGGGAAGGACCGTTAGTAGCGCATGCATCTTGGTAAAAAAATTCCCCCTCAGAAATATCCATCTGTGCGGTCTATTTAAATAGTAATTTGAATTTAAATTTTAAAAAAATTATTAATGTAAAATCTAAAATAAATTTATTCCTCAATTTTAAATGTGCGTTAATAAAAATCTATTTGTGTGTTAATTATTGGCAATGGCTTGTTTTATTTCTTTCTTTTAATATTGAAATATAATTGGATAAGAATTTATATTATATTAATCTCTGCATCTCCTTGAGCTAGTGGCAAGAGCAAATGGTCAATAAAAGAAAAGTTGGATTTTTAACAGCGTGTGTCTGCCTACTTTATAAATTTTTCTAGGTTCGAATGGCCTAGATGGCACCCTGTCGGCAGATACTTTAAGACCAAATTTCAGTGACCATTAATATATATATATATAAGATAATATTAACTTCCAGCATTAACTTTTAATTAAATCAATCAACTAAGTTGTTATGCATAGTAAGCTAATCATCTATAGCAGACGAAAACGGAAATAGTTCTTTCTCCTTCTTAAGATTTTATAAATGTAATGAATATTAACAATTACATTTGTAAACTTTATGTAAAGTAGCTTTTATTTAAGGTTTGATTCTATATAGCTTTAAGTAATCTTCAAAAAACATAATATCACAGTATTTATTTTTATATGTTTGTAAGTTTCAAATTCTCTTCAATTATTTAATAGAATATTAATAGTGATATTTATTTTAAATATAATAATTTCTAGCGATCGATGTTAATTTCTAGCCCCATTTTTAAATAAATTTGTCTACTAACTAGAAATATGCGATATGACAATTGCCTTAAATAGATGATAAAAAACCTACTCCCACCTGCTTCTTAAAATCATATTAATTAATTTTATGTATTGGCAAAGTATGGACAATATAGTAAGTTTCATATTATTGAACATAGATATTATTTATGGCTGATTCATAAGATTCAATTTAATATACTCGCAAATATTTAATTCATTGTAAATATGTAATGAAATATTAATAGTAACATTTATTCAGTATAAAACCTAGATAGAAGTTGGTGTTAACATTAATCTCCATCTTTAATCAAACTAATCAAATAATTGCAGTAGGACATTATCCAACCAATTTTATTTATATTAAACAATAATAAAAAATTGTAGATTCCATTGTCTATACCAATTTATAAAAAAATATTTATAATATAAAATTCAATTTATATTAACTGTTTTTAGATATAAGAATAAATACTGATATTAATATTACTATTTTTATTTTTTTTACAAAAATCAATTTGAAATGTTTAATAAATGATGAAAAATAAAATAAAAATAAAATTTTTAAAATACTTGAAAATAAAAGATAAATCTTTCACAATTTTAAGGATCCTTCAAATTTTTTCCTATTTTTTTAAATTTTAATTTTCTTTCTAAAAGTTAATTATTAAAACAATATTAAAAGTCAACTAGTTTTATAAGCACTTAAAAAGTAAATAAAACAAAACCAAAGAAAAAGAATATGTACAATTACTTAAAAAATGTTTTACTAATATATATATATATATATATATATTCTTTTTTTTTGATAAAAGTCTTTAAATAAACCTCTGCAGAATTGACTTCTTATAGAAAAATGGTAAGAAAATAAAGCACATATGAGAATGTTTATTGCCCAATGGTGAGAATTTAGGTGATGATACATTTTTATTTTATTCTATAACTCATCATTCATCATCATTATCAACCATTATCAATCCACTGCAGGGCGAAGGTCTCTCCAAGTTTAATCCATCTTCTCCGATCTTTAGCTTCTCTTCTCCACATCACCCCTGCACACTTTCTTATTTCATCCATCCACCTCACATGTGGTCTCTTTCTGGGTCTTTTAAATCTCTTGGAATCCAGTTTAAAATTTCAATTGTCCATCTATTATCATCTCTTCTAGCAATATGTTCAGCCCAACTCCAATTTTTTAATTTTTTCAATGAGGTCAGTAACACCTGTTTTTTCTCTTATCCATACATTGCGTTTTTGATCTCTTCTTGTTACTCCCAACATACATCTCTGCATACTTCTTTGAGTGGTCTGAAGTATCTGTATTGCTCTTCTATTGAGTGTTCAAGTCTCAGATCCATAAGTAAGAACTGGGAAAACACATTTGTTAAAAATCTTCCTTTTCAAACACATAGGCATATTTCCTTTTAGTATCAAGTTATTTCTACCAAAAGCACTCCAACCAAGTTTAATTCTATGATTAATTTTCTCCATTATGTTTCCATCTGTATTAATAATCTGGCCAAGGTATTTGTAACTTTTGACTACTTCTAATTCATCATAATCAATCTTTATTTTCATATTTTGAGCAAATCGATTAAACATTACTTTAATCTTTTTAACATTTATCTTTAATCCTAATTTTCTACTTTCATCTGATAAATCCTGCAACATATCCTGCAGCTCTGAAGCATTATTTGTAAAGACAACTACATCATCTGTGAAATCTAAATGACTTAAATAATCCCCATTTACTTTCACTCCTTTAGTTTCCCATTGTAATCCACAAAATACTTCTTGCAGCACTGCTGTAAAAAGTTTTGGAGATGTGGAGTCACCTTGTCTTACACCTTTTTCAATGTTGACTTTCCCAGTATCATTATGTAATCTAATTGTTGCTGTTGTATTTTTATAAATATTCTTTAAAATATGATAATACTGGATCTATACCTTGATGATCTAATGCTTTAATCACTGAAGAAATGTTTATAGAATCAAATGCCTTTTCATAATCTACAAATCCAAAACATAGTGACAACTCATATTCATTTGTCCTTTCTATAACTTCTCTCAGTACCTGAATATGATCTACTGTACTAAAACCACTTTTAAATCCAGCTTGTTCTCTTGGTTGGTGGAAATCCAATGTTCTCTGTAGACGAGTTGTAATTATCTTGGTAAAAATTTTATACAAAACTGATAAAAGGCTGATAGGTCTGTAATTTCTAATATCTTCTTTATCACCTTTTTTAAATATTAATATTATTACTGCATTCTTCCAGTCATCCGCTACATCTTTATCATTTAGACATTTGGTATATAACTTTGCTAAATTTTTTTCTGTTTCTTCACCTGCTTCTTTTAATATATCAATTATAATTCCATCATTACCTGGAGCCTTTCCTTTCTTCATACATTTAATTGCATTTCTCACTTCTTCATTTAAAATTCTGGGCAATTCGGAAGATGTAATAGATATAGGAGGTACTTTTTCTTTATTACTATATAATTCTTGATTAAAATTTTCTACCAATTTCATGATGTCATCTCTCTTTTTAATAATAATTCCATCTTTTTTTTTATTGCAGATATAAATTTCCTACCAATACCAAAATGTTGTTTTACATTCTTAAGACTTTTATTTTCTTCTACAGCTTTTCTTGCTAGTTCACAATTATACTTTCTTATATCATTTTCATCTCTTTTCTGCACCATTTTACAAAGTTCGAGATATTCAATTTTTTTTAATGCATCATTTTTGTATATCTTCATATTTCTTCTTTTCTTCATAAATTCTCTAGTCTTAGTAGAAATTTTATTTCTCAATTGCTGCTTTTTTCTACCAACTATCTTTGTTGCAGTTTTTAAAAGCGTATCAATTATTTTCATATTAATTTCATTCAAATCAGAATCATGTTCAAAATCTACTAATACTTGAAACCGATTTGTAAGTTCTAATTTAAATTCATTAGAATGTTTCTGAAGATTAGGAATATCAACTGTAAATATTGTTTTTCTTAACAATTTTTGTCTTTCTAGTTTTACATTAACACGTATCTTGCACCTTACTAATCGATGATCACTTCCTGTGTTAAATCTATTAAGAACATTACAATCTTGAAATATGTATTTCCTGCTATCCAAAATATAACTCAATTCTGCTGTACCTTCATTTGGATGCTTCCATGTCCATTTTCTTTTAACATTTTTCTCAAAAAAAGAATTAATAATATAAAGTTTTTCTTTTTCTGCAAACTCCACAAGTCTATGTCCTCTCTCATTTCTATTACCATAACCAAAATTACCTACAGCACTTTCATCTTTCATTTGTTTACCAATTCTAGCATTAAAGTCTCCCATAACAATTTTAAAATGTTGTTTATTCTGATCAAAAGCCTTTTGTACATCCATATAAAAATCTTCTATTACTTCATCACTATGAGAACTTGTTAGGGCATAAACCTGAATTATTTGCATTTGGTATCTGCTATTAAGTTGTATAACTAATCTTGCCACTCTGTGTGATACACCATCAATCTCCACAATATTGTTCTTCCACTTTTTATTTATAATGAATCCTACTCCACTTGTATTTCTGATATTTGTGCCTTTATAATAGAATATATGTCCACTTTTTAAATCAATCATCTCTTTACCTTTTCTTCTAACTTCACAAAGTCCAATAATATCCCATTTACTATAAGAGAGTTCTTCTTCTAATTCTTGCAATCTTCCTTCACTTAAAAGTGATCTGAAGTTGTAAGTACCTAAATAAAAAGTTGTCATCAAATGGCAGCCTGGGTCCGCAATCAGGGGATTCTTAGCACCCTCCACCTTCAGCCACCAACCACTGCCTTGGTTGGTGATTTTACAGCTTCCTGGGAATAAGGGCCATGCTTTATTTTTGTCTGTCATAATTGTATATATGTATTAGAAAAATATTTATCATTTACACAAACATTCATTCTGCCTTATCAGGCATTGAGAAGAAAGACCATGGTATTTCTTTGATCTTAAACTCAGAGGTAAAAAGCCAATAAACTCATCATGCTGGCTAATGTGTGTTGGTGAGCAGCCCATCCATGTTCGTATACTATATGAATAAGCACATAGTAATAATAGCTGCAACGACAAGAACGTATGGAGTGGACATTAGGAATTTTTCCTGCTCGGTTCCTTTAAGGCCTCCAAGAGGAATCAAAGGGTCTCCTTTCAGTTAATAGAAAACTCCTTTCTGCAGCCATTCTATAACTAAAAATTGCTATATAATCATTTACTAAACAATATTGACTAGTTAGCTGGATTGTCCACAGACTGCCTGCTTGAAAAAAATACTGTCTCATTGGAATCTAAAAAATTATTTCCAAATTTTAATAAACATATATTTAAATCTAGAAAATAACAAGGGTATGCAATGATACTGCCATTACTGGAAAAAAGGTCGTACAATTTTTTCTTTGTCAACCCAAATGTACTGAGCAGAGTGAATATGTAATGTTAATTTTATTCTTACTTTGTGGTTGGAGATATTATTGAGATATGATAATTTGTGTGGTAAATTCATGGGTGGGCAGCTCATTTTTATGGATCAAACAATTGATAAAATTATTAGTTTTTGCTGTTGAATTTAAGACGAACAATATCATGACATTCTGACGTATCAGATAGTTTTCAACTGAAGCATTTGTTAAATAGTTTGGAAAGCATCCTGAATTGATGCATGTATGTTTATTTTCATTTTCTTTATATTTATAAGCTTGATAAATAGGAAAAATATGAGTCTTATAAAGAAGCTGTAAAATTGTGAAACAATATATTAATGAAAAAACAAAGGCAGAAGGCACTAAAAATGTTAATTTTAAATATAGCATACTTCAGATGATCAAGGGAAGACAAAAAATTTTAAAAATACAAAATAACATGCTAATATTAAAAAAGAAGTTATCAGTCTATTAAAAACACAACAAACTATTTGTAAAAACAGAGATAACATTAGAAATATATGAAATAATTCTATCAAAACTAAATAGTATTAAAAAACAATAAAGTCAAGTATTCTCTACAATTTCACAAATTATGCAATACTAATCTTTATTTACTTCTGAGAAAATTCATTGAACATTACTTTAATCTTTTTAGAATTTATCTTTAGTTCTATTTATTTCCTTTTATTTAATAACTCCTACAATATTTCACAAAATTTTGAAACATTAATTGTAAAAAAACAACCATATAATCTGCAATCTGGATGCCTTAAATAATCTCCATTTATGTATTGCCTTAGTTTCCATTTAAATTCATAAAATATTTCTTGTAAAACTACTATAAAAAGTTTGATATCAAATCATCCTGCCAGATACTCTTCCCAATATTAATTAGTAGAATTATTTAATATAATTGTTGCTGTTGCATTTAGATAAATATTTTTTAAAATGATATTCTGGATCTATATCTTGATGATCTAAAGTTTTATTCATTATGAAAATTTAGAATCAAGTATATCTTTCATAATTTACATATTCAAAGGATAATGGCAATTCATTTTTTATTAACGTGTCGAAGTGTTGGCCAGGAAGTGAACCCCAGGACAACTGCTTGTAAAGCAGCTGTGCTAAGCACTTGGGCACCAATATTTATTGGTCTTTTCTATACTTTTCTCAATACTCAGATATGATCCACAATTCTAAAGCAATTTTTAATTTCAGGTTAATCATTTGGTTGGTTAGAATTCAATGTATAGTAGATTTATAATGGTTAATATCTTTTTATTGTATTTTTTAAATATCAATACTACTACTGTTGTCTTTCATTCACATGGTACACCTTCATTATTTAAATAGTTAAAATATAGCTTTGCTAAGAATTTTTCTATTTTTTCATCTTCTATTAAAATGTCAATAATAATTTCATCATTATCTGGAGCTTTTGCCTTCTTCATAGATTTAACTGCATATTTTTCTTTTTTATTTAAAGTACTTGGAAATTCATTCTTTTATAAAACTCTTCACATATTTCATAATGTCATTCCTCTTGTTAGTAATACTTCAACCTTTTTCTTAATGCTGAAACAATTTTCTTAATATTGCTAAGATATTGTTTTACATTTTGAAATTTTTATTTGTCTTCATTGCTTTCTTTTCCAATTGAAAACTTTATTTTCTTATATCATTATTAATTTTTGTATCATTTTATAAAATTCTAGATATTTTAGTTTTCTTAGGGGATAATATTAAAAAAATCATATTTCTTCTCTTGTTCATTCATTCTCTTGTCTCTGTAAAAAATTACTAGTAAATTGCTGCTCTCTTGCACCAGCTATCTTAGTTGCAGTTCTTAACAGTGTATCAACTATTTGATTATTGATTTGTCAAATCTAAAGACTCATACTTTGTTAATATTTTATTAAATAATTTGCAAGTATTAATTAAAATTCGTTTGACTGCATATGAAGTGAGACATATCAGCTTTTAAGACTGCATTTTTAAATAAATTTGTCCTTCTATATTTACATCAACAGATTTTTGACATCCACCTATCTGATGATCACTTCCAACATTGAATCTATTAAGAATATTACAATCTTAAAATACATATTTTTTAATTAATATCTAGTTAAAATGCACCTTTCTTTGAATGGTTCCATGTCCATTTTCATTCAACATTGTTTTCAAGAAAGAATTTATAATATAGAGTTTTTCTTTTTCCATGAAGTTTACAAACATGCATTCTTTAGCCTTTTTTATATTTGGATAGCTTACCAAGTCTAGCATTAAAGTATCCCATAGTATTTTAATTGATTTTTAATCAAAAGCATTTTATAAATCTAAATAAAAATCCTCACTTCATCAAAATTTCATTGCTCATAAATCTGAATTATCTGTATTTAGTATCTTCCACTAATTTATATAACTACTATTGTCATTAAGTCTGGTAATTATCAAATCAATAGTGTTGTTATTCCATTTTTTTATTTGTAATGAATCCCACTCCATTTGTGCTTTCAATATTTATGCCTCTATCGTAAAGAAAATGTCTATTTTTTTATGTCAATTGCCTCTTCACCTTTCTCCCTAATATCAGAAAGTATAAGAATTTCTCATTTAATATTATATATTTTTTTGCAGTTCATTCAATATTCTTTCTCTTGAGAGTAGTATGCAATTGGAAATATTTAAACAAGATATATTCATCAAATGGTAGCCTTATTCCAGAATCAGATTTGTAGCATCTTCTACATGTGATAACCAACTATTGTTATGGGTGGCAACATTACAAAATTCTGGAATAATAGTCCATAACCTCGTTTGTCTGTCATAATTATAAATATCTTTGAAAAAATAATTATTATTCACATTGCTCTTACCTCTAAGAAAAATCAACTAATATTTTAGTTAAAAACTATCAGCCAACTGAGAAGAAATACCATGGTGATATTTGATGTTAAAATTAGAGATAAGCAAATTCAATTTTCTTTACCACACACACAATAAATTGCAATGGAAAAACCTTACGGAGCAGATATTAGAAATTTTCTCTGTTTTCTTTTTGTAAAGTCTAAAAAAAATAAAGGTCTTCTTTTATTTAACAGAAAACTTTTATATACATATAAGATCGTAAATGAAAAGTGTAAATTGAAGAAAATTAAAATTATTTGGAAAAACCTATTGGAGGATAAAATACTTTTTAAAACCTTTCAATCATTAGAATTTAAGAATTAGGAGAAAATAACAAAGGTAAAAAAAATATGATTTTAAATCTTACCACACACATTTATATGATTTGAAAAAGAAAAAGCTCTGAGAAAAGTATTGTACTGAAATGTCAGCTATTTAGCTATATGGAAGCTCTCAGAAACAATACTATGAATTCATTTATCCGTGAGAATATTAGAATTAAATATATATGACTTAAAATTCAAAAAATGAATTAGAGAATATAAATTTCAGCGAAGAGTAAAATAATTTATTGAAACACAGTGACAGTTTTTCAGATTTTTCTAAGTAACTAAAAAACAACTATAAAAAAAATAAGAATAAAATAACTTTAATGTAGTCATTGTAAAGGAAACTTTCTAACACCTTTATATTGCTCTTATAGGTCTGATTTTTACATCCATATAATAAATTAAGTAAAATAATAGTTGTATATACATACAGCTACTTAGTTGCAATAGTTATTTGGTTATGATGGAATATTTCTTCTTTTAACATATTAAAAAAACAGCAGCACAGTGCAGTCTATGTCGAATCTCAACATCTAAGTCTCCCTTTTACTTATTCCCAAGTTAATAACTGTTCAAGTTGAAAGTTGCTGAGAATTTTTCTTCTATCACTGGCTGACAAAAAGCTTGAATTGTTTGACCATTAAATAAACTGAGATCTTTATAAGCTGCATTTGAAATATTAAAAAAAAAAATTCTATAAATCATCTTTCAAACTGGAAAAAATATAACAATCATCAGCATATTATAAATCCATAATTAAAAGATGAAGTTCTTGTTTTTGCTTTTAACTGATTAAAATGAAAAATTCCAACATTAAACATATAATATTTTGATTATGATGTGGTTAAACCTCCTATAAAAAATTTCAAAGATCACTATCTTAAAAATTGAACACAAGTTGGAACAAGTACACAGCTTTGTTTAGCACTAATTTTTATTTCAAATGATCCAGATTTATCACCACACATCCTCTCATTCCATCCTATAGAAGCTGTATAATATGAATACATTTTGGTGAACAAACAATTAATTTAAAATAATGCCATAAATCTGCCCTATTAATTGATTCAAATAAATACATTGACCAAATCAATAAAGCAATATATAAATCATTCCTTTGTACCTGACACTTTTTTACATTTTTCTGGTAACAAAAATCACATTTATAGTGTTTCTTGATTCCTTAAAACCATACTGAATCTTTATTAATCATTCAGCTATAACTGAAAGCAATTTATTCAATTAAATTCTTGAAAATATTTTGCTGTAATGGGTAATAATGGTATTCCATGATTATTATCACAATCTTGTTTATTCCTTTTGTTTTTAAAATTTGAAACAATTAGGCCCATATATTCCTAAATAATTTCAATATTTTTGAAGCTAATACATCATCATCAATTTTAAAGCTTTTCCAGGTATTACATCAAGGCCTTCAGCCTTTACATTTTAAGATTACAAAGAGCTGTTCAATTTCATTTAGCTGGATATCTTTGTCCAAATGCAAATGAATAGATAAAATTAATGTATCATTAAATTTCATCCTATGAATATTGTATCATTATTCAAAAGATGATTAAAATACTCTTTTTCTCTGTTCAAAATATCATTATCATATAAGAGAGAGAGTCAGTGCTGCATTTGATAGAATTGCAATAGAGTTTCTTAGGACCATATGTTGCTTTTAATGCATCAAAAAAAATCTGGAATGACCAAAATCATGAATGTCAGTATCTTCTTTGCAGTTTTAATCCACCAGTCATTTTTAATTCTTCTTGCCACTTATTGAACTTCTGATTTTAAATTGTTATATTTATTGTAAAGTCATATATTTAATCCGTTATTTTGTCAAGCAGAGAATTCCATAATTTTCTTTTTAATTAAATCATTCTAATATAATCTTTGTCAGAAAACCAAGTCATGATTATTTTTTTTAGTAAACCCAAGAATAAATTTACTTACATCCATAATACAATCCTTAAGATAATTCCATGTTCCAGTAATAGGACGATTCTGATGATTAAACAAGAAATTTTAGAGCTTTATAGCTGTTGAAATTTAGTATGTACAGTAGATTCTTCTAAAGAATCAAATACAAGTTTTTGTGGATATGATTGGAATAATGCATATTTTTAATGCAACTATCACTTTAATCTTAGAGATACTAATCTATAACATGTTCAATAATCTGAGCTTGTGTGCTCATGTAAGATGAAATTCTTTTGTATTCTGGTCATAACAATAATCAAATAGATTAAATGTTATTGTTTTAGATGCATGCTTGTGTTTATAGAGATTTTTCTTTCTAAATTATGTGATTGTGATAACTAATCTGTGTGTTGCACATAAATTAAGTAATAACAAATCATTAGAATTTACAGCCCCAATACTATTTATTTCCAATAACTTTCAACCAAAGTCTATTATTTGTAATAACACATGGTTTAAAATCTCCAAGAAAAAAAATCAGTTTTTAATGGTATTTCTATAATAATGTTAACAAACAAAGAATAAAAGTTTATGTTAACTGAATTCTCTCAATTTAAGGTTGTAGCATAGACACATAAAATGAGCTCTAATATTATTATGGAAGACAAGTTTTAAAATAATTAATGTTTTATTGAGACAACAAGGAATTTCAGTAATAGAAGATACTTAGCTAGATTTTATAGCAAATTCAACATCATGCATTCTTCTTTTACTGATTAACCTGCTTTTCCAAAAAGAAAATTTGTATCCATTTAGCTGTTCTAATAAACTTCCTTCTTCTGGAAGACAAGTTTCACTAAAAGCAGCTATATCAGTTTTAAATATTGGTAGTTCTTTAACCACTCATTCTTCCATTCTGGTTTTGAAGAGTTTATATCAAGTAAAGTTTGAACATTCCATGTACCTATATTTTTTAAAAAAAGATTTATATTTGTGATAATTACTTTAGCACTACCACTGCTACTTACTTCATCACAGCCACTGATATTATTGTTACTATTATTATTTTTTACTGTTGAAATAAATAATCCACCAGGTGCGACAACCTAGCCAGATTATATGAGACAGGCCATTTTAGACCAGTATTTTCTAGGCTCTTCCACTTCTATGATAGGCAGGTGAATCTTTAATTATAACTGCCTATATATATATATATATATATATATATATATATATATATATATATATATATATGACAAAGATATATATATATATATATATATATAATCTTTGTCATTTAAAATTTCTGTCACCCTTAAATCCAGTTACAAATTGAATAATTAGTAGTTGTACAGCTTTAAGCAAAGATCACAACAAAGTACTAATAGCCTACTAAGCCCATTTATATCATTGTTTTTTTAATTATTGAGGGACTGAGCTTAAAAAAAGAAATATTGGAGATCATAAATGTGGCACATAAAATTACAGGATCTAAATGTTTCTGAAAAATCACAATTTCATTGTCAGAGTTATTATGAGATGTTTGGTAGCATATGAGGCTCATGGTGACTGGTGCATACAGTAACTTAAGTGACTGAAGAAATAAGAAGAAAATATGAAAATTATTGCATCAGAAACAGTACCTATGTTTTTGTTAAATCAACATTCTATCCTACAAAGCAGAACCATCTCTTGGTTGAGAACTATTTATTTGATATTCATAGTTAGTTGTTATATCTAAAGGCTGTCCCACTACCCAAAACCTGTGAAATCTGTTGGTAGCCTTAACTTAACACCTGACAAATGAATAATATATGAATAAAGTTTAAAAATAAATGATCATACTTTTTGTAAATTCGATTCATTGTCAAATATTTTACAACAAGAATTTCATCCAAAATCTCAGCATGTCTTCAAAGTATGAATGCATGTTATTTTTTAAAAATTATATACATTTTACTTAAAATAAAAATGTGTAATGAATTGCACACATTGGTATGCAAAATAACATATGCACTGCATGCTTAAAAATGTCAAATAATATGAATATAAAGATTATGGAAAATACTAAAAATCAGGAAATGATATTAATATGAAGCATTAATATGTTTAAACTCTTTGAAATTTATGTTTTGTGAAAACCAATTTTATAATAAGATGTCAAAGATTAAAATTGAATAATAATCTGAAAATGATATATTCTTTTAGAGAAATACTTTTATAAAATATAAGTAACATAAATTTTCACTAGGCTCTGCAAAGCAATAATAAAGTCAGTAGATAAATATATTTTTAATTGTATAAAAATATTATTTTAAAAAGTAATTTTATATGCATTAGTCTGAATAGATTTTTGTGTTTTATGGTGTAATCCATAAAGAAAGTTTTTGACAAACAATATAATAGTAAGACAAGAATACAAAATACAGTGTTGAAACTAACAAAAGCAGAAAACAATCTTAAATAAAGTTGTAATTATAAATTTATTAAACACACATTGATTACGTAAGTAATATTTACTGAGGCTATAACCTCGATAATATGCATGTAAAATGCGATAGTAGGAACTACTACAGGTGTTTTAACCACAAGCTTACACTATGGAAGAAAAGAGGGGAACTCTTCTTTACTTAAACCTACTTTCTATTTAAATAGGTGAAGCTGAAATGTTTAGATCTGCGAGCGTGAAACTATTCAATACTTCACTGATTAAGTCCACATTTCTTATTACACATTAATACTTGCGAAATCTTTCGATTTACAACGAGTCAATGGAAAGATTTTATAGTTAGAAATCTATTAAAGTAATTTAAAGTTGTAATTATAAATTTATTAAATGCACATTGATTACAACTTTAAATTACTTTAATAGATTTCTAACTATAAAATCTTTCCATTGACTCATTGTAAATCGAAAGATTTCGCGAGTATTAATGTGTAATAAGAAATGTGGACTTAATCAGTGAAGTATTGAATAGCTTCATGCTTGCAGATCTAACCACTTCAGCTTCACCTATTTAAATAGAAAGTAGGTTGAAGTAAAGAAGGGTTCCGCTCTTTTCTTCCATAGTGTAAGCTTGTGGTTAAAACACCTGTAGAGGTCCCTACTATCACATTTTACAAGCATATTATCGAGGTTATAGCCTCAGTAAATCTTAAATAAAGAAAATTTCTTCACTATTAATGACTAGGTGATGTGCTGTATCTATGGATAATAGTTGATATAAAATACTCCAAAGGTATGATTTAACTAAGAGTTCATTTTCTTAAGAATCAAATGTAAAATACATTTTAAACATCTTCTTAGGCCTTTTTTTATTTCATTTATCTATTTATTTAGATACAAGCTTATTTATATATAAAGCTCAAAATTAATGCAGTTTAGAATGCTATATTAGTTAATTAATGATTGAAGGAAAAAAGGGATTATTAATAACTTAGTTGTAAAACTTACTTGAACAATTTAGAATCATAGAGTTAATTTTGTTATAGATAATTTATTTGTATGTACATACAGCTTCATAAACATTTTGTAGTTGTTTTTTTACTGAAAGTTTTCTTAAACATTCAGCTTTTTAACATTGGTTTATGTATCATAAAGTAATACATTATTTCTTATACTTTAAATTAACAGTGAACTACGTAGTTAATTTAAAAGAGCAAGAAAAATATATTATTTTATTAGATTAATATAAAAGTGCAAGAAAAATATATTATTTTATCAGTTAAAGTTATTAATTTACATTACTATGATCAACATGAGTAGGGTGAGAATGTTGGCAGTAATGTGAGCTTTGAGCATTCCATCATCAGATTTTCAATGAAATGAATGGCTGAAGAGTTGTGGGGTGGTATTAAGATTTGCTATCTTAATATAAGCTGAGCTTTGGTTGTATATATGTATGGAGATGATAATCTGGACCAACTGACGAGTGCTGGTTTAGCTCGAAATACATATATTAGTGATTATTTATCTTTTCGACATATGTGTGATCAAGTGTATCAGTCGTATGAAATAGCATGGATGGTTGTGGGTTGTGTGAAAGTCTGAATTAAAAGCTCCTATATATTAGACATATAAGTGCAGGTATGAGAAAGTCTGTATTGTAGATAAAATTCATATTATTAATTTGTGCAATCTATTATAAAAAAAGAAAGTATTCCTTTTTTAGTTAGAGAACTAACATAGATTATATATTGATTTCTAAAAAATGTTGATAGAAATTTCTCCAAAAATACTTTAAACATATGAATCAAAAATACTTTTTAAGAATTATTGGCAACTCTTTGTAATATATAATTGTTGTATTTTTAATTGATATTGAATAATAAATTGTAGCAAATATAAAACTTTGTTGCTTTTTTAATAGTAACTTTATATTCTAATGTTAATTATTAATGTGGGTGTTTGTAGCGAGATTGTTACGTTAAATGACATTGTTTTGCTTTAATGTTTATAAATAAGTATACTGTTTAAATATATAAATACTTTTTATATATTATATGATTATGGAATAATAGCTTTAATGCTTTTTTTTTTCATATGTCATAGCATCAGCCGGGACGCGAACCCACAACCGTCTGCAACCAACTACTTGCTTGCAAGGCCACTGCGATGACCTCTCCGCTAACAACGCTTGACTAGCTTTAATGCTTCACGTGGAATTATTGGAATAAAAATTATTGATATTTTTTTTTCTTTTTTTTTTTACATGTGTTAATTTGATTTATAAAATATTTGCAAATGATAATTTCATATTTGTTTTTTCTTCTTCTTAAAATTATTATTTTGCATAATTATTATTTTGATTAGCTGTCACATAAGCATTTTAAGGCTCTTCTGTCAAGAAGGTTTTAGCTTTTCACGTTATTACTAGATTATCTGCTAGCGCTTAATAAATTTAATATATTTTTATTTTATATTGTAAATGCATTATACTTCATTACTGTTATTTGTGTTTTTAAAAAAATGTCAATTTTTTTTTTTGATAAACTAAAACTCTTAGGGAAGCAATAGAAGTAAATAAAGGAGTACAAAAATTAAATAAATAAAAGAAAAAAAAAACCAAGTGTTAAAATATTACATTAATTTTATTCAATGTGATTGTTGGATTATTTTCATTATATATTATTAATGTTGAATGTCTAGGAAATTTTAAACTTTATTTAAACATTACTTAAACTTTTCAGATAAAAAGACAACACATTAATAATTACACAACTTTTGATTAGTATTATTTTCCACTCTTATTCAGGAGTTGCTGGGCTGATCAGTGACAAAGTTAGCAGAGGAGTTGAACATCTATCATCAGATTCTTGAATATCATTTTTCAAGGCAACTCTCTAACCAAATGAACTATTCTGTCAAAGTCAACAGTTAGTAGCAATTGTTTATACCTATCTGTGAGGGTTGGTTCAAATTCTCCTGATGCCTCTGATTTTTATATTAATACTTTTTTCTAAGAATGAGTTTAATTATAGGCTTCTGTTTATTAAGTATTGTACACTGCATTGACTTATAGGATTATTTACTATTATCATATGAGCAGCTTCATTGAATTTTCTTCTTTGTACCTTTTCCTTTCTATTCAATATTTCTGCATTTTTCCAGTTGAACATTTATTCATTAGCATATTCATGGTTTGTTACAGTAAACACATCTATTTTTTATCTTTTAACTATTAGTTTGTTATTTTAGTTGCTGTTCAACAGGTGACAAGTCTCACCAATATACTTTCTTCCACATTCACACAGTATTTCATAGATGCAGTTTTTATTTTTCAGCATTTAATAATAGATGGTGGAAATAATCCAACATATCACATCTAATATACCATTATTACAAACATTCAGACAAATTGTCATATTCATGTTTTTTAATATAATGTTATATTTGAAAAAAAAAATTTTTTTAAAAAACAAAACATAACAAAAATTATGAAAATTATATTGACAAACACTGCAAAAAGTTTTCTCATCATACATTTTTGGATTAATTTTTCAATTTAATGCTAAATTTTTCAGTGGTTTACAAATTTGAGCTTAAAAGACTAATACTAGAAACATATTTAAATTTTTTGTTTAACTTTAGTTCTTTTATTTACTAGTACAAGATTTCTACTATCTTTTCAGAATAGAGTTCTTCAGAATTAACTGAAATATCATTCCTAAAGTTTTTTGGAAACTCATTATAACTCTCTCCTTCTCTCTAATTCTACATATGTATATTAATGTGTTAAACAGAGATATTATCATTTTTAAATGCTAATAGCTGAATATGATGAACATCTATTTTAAAAAAGTTACCAACATTCTAGAGCATGCTCAGTTTTACACTACTAAATCTTTCATTTATAACATTATTAAAATAGTAATATATCAAGCCTTATTTTTTTCTATCATTTAATTCAATACATACAATATAAATATCCTGAAGATAACAATCATATCCAAAATATTTCTCATAATGAAAAAAAAACAGAATTAAGTTGAGAATTAAATTTGAAGATGTTAAAATGCATAGACAAACTGGCCTTAGTTCTATTGCAGAAAGTGGGGAAATAATCAGGTCCATCACATAAAATAAAACACACTTTTTGATGCTTATCAGTCTGATGTACTTTATTCTTCTTATTATTTATTAATCTGTTTAAAGACAGAGTAAGCATTCATCCAATATTAAAATATGTCAGTTTCATCTGTCTTTAAAGAGATTATTAAATAATATTAAGAATACAATAAATCAGACTAAAAAGCATCATGTGTTCTATTTCAATTGAGAGACTTGAATTTTCTACCATTTACTGTAATGAAACTAAGGTTAGTTTGTCTACATATTTGAGTCAACACATTTGTCAGTATAAAAATCTAAATTTAATTTTTAATTTAATTTTGTTTTCTTTAATCATGAGAATATTTCTGGATAAGATTGTTGTTCCTCTCTAAAATTAACATGATATATAATGAATCAAATAGCAGGAAGATAAAAGTTAGGAGGCTTGATAGAATACTAATTCTAATAACATTATAAATCAAAGATTTAGAAGTTTACAACTGAACTGCTTTAGAATTTTGATCATTTAAATAATGTTATTTTTTTAAATAGATGTTTATCAATGATTCCAGCATATTACACTAAAAGGTGCTCTTGGCTATTAATATTCTTAAAAAAAAATTACTTTAATTAACAGATTAGTATATGTGTATTATATTATTTAGAGTTTAGACAGTTTATTTTACTTATATATACATAAGATATTTTTTAAAAATTTTATTATGTAATATTTCTCATAATTATGAATCATCCTTTAATAAATAATCATGATTATATGGTGTTTTTTGAAGGTTTGTAATGATAGTATTTTAGTTGTATTTATATTAGCCATTTCCATAATCTAATATTAAGTATTGGGTGTCTTTAAAAAAATTTAACATTATTTAAATTTTCCAATTATATTGAACTGTTAATAATAGCACACAGGTGAGTATTTGGATAATGTTTCAAGAGATATTATTCCCTTCTCTTCTTCAGGTATTGCTGATCTGATCAGTGACAGTACAAGCTTGGAAATCAAACCTGGATTCTTAAATTCTTAAATATTGAACTTTAAGTTAATGATTTAACCAACTGCCTTTGGCAGCATGACTCAGTTGCTTAGAGCATTCAATATTCAAAAATGTGAGGGCCCAAGGTTTGAACCTCATGCTAGCACTGTCATTGGTCAGGTCTACAGCATGTGAAGAAGAGAGGAAAAATAATACCTCTTGAAACATTGTGCATATACTAACCTGTGGGACATTGCTAACAGTAGAATGTAATTGTAAAATTTAAAAAAGTTATTTTTTCTAAATACATTCAATACTTAATATTAGATAAAAGAAATAGTCCAATATGTAAATACAAATAACAATATGGCTTTCCTTTTGTCATACTTTAATTTTTAATTCTTTTAGTAGTCTTTTCAACAACTGGTTTTTATATATAATTTTAAATATGGTATTCTTTTTTCATCATAAAGAGTTAATAGTTTTAAGTTGCTCAAAAAATTGAGAGTATTTATGTCCTTAGTACTCATGACATTTTTTAACCATGCTGTTACTTGAAAATCACTTTGCAAACTAATGACTATACAATTATTATTATTATACAAAAGGGTATCCAAAATAACTGAAAACATTTTCTGAAGAGTGAATGCACTGAGTGACATGCTTCTTCTTCTATATTCCTCTTAAAGGGATAACCCTACATTAGTTCCCACACTATCATTATTAAGTGAAGTTATAGTTTTGTATAGCCAATACTTTTGTTAAGTGCATCTTGCTTATTTGTCAAGTTTTGTAATGGCTAAAAAGATGGAACAATGTGAAATTCTGCTTCTATTAGAAAACCAGTTATAATGCTTAAAGCATCTTATAAAAAAGTCCTTTCGGGAAAACTCAAATTTGCATAATACATTTGTATAATGTGGTAAAATGAAAATTTGTTAAGGAGGGGGATTGCAAGCTTCACTATGATAACCGACCACCACACAAAGCTTTGAATGTGAAACAATTTTTGAATAAAAACAGCATAATGCAGCATATCCATCAGCTATACTCACCCAATCTCATTTTATGCAACTTCTTTTTATTCTTTTAAATGAATAAATGCTTCATGAAAATTATTTGTGGACTTAGAAGTTGTCAAGGAAAAAAAAATAATGCAAGTGTTAAAAGACATCACTTTGCAAAAATTTCTGGATTATTTCAGAAAGTGAAAAAAACACAATTAGACTAATGTATTGCATGACAATGGATTGTATTTTAAAGAGAATATAATTTGTAACTCCTAAAGATAAATATACAATTTTTTATTACAAAATTAAAGGTTTTTTAAGATACTCCCTCATAATGTTAGTATGGTAACAATGTGACTAGTATTGGAACTAAAGCGATGTAATCTTAAAATTTGTAGCTCATATATATATATATATATATATATATATATATATATATATATATATATATATATATATATATATATATATATAATTATTCAAACCAATACAATAATTAATACAGTAAACAATATTTTAAAAAACAAATATATACCACAACTTAATAGAAGTACTTTCAACTATCTATGTAGTCGTTATCAACTAGATTCAAATTGTATTAAAAAAAAACGTTACAAATGTAAACAAAAAGTAATACATCATACTTTTTGTTTACATTTGTAATGGTTTTTTCTAATACAATTTGAATCTAGTTGATAATGACTACATAGATAGTTGAAAGTACTTCTATTAAATTGTGGTATGTATTTGTGTTATAAAATATTGTTTACTGTATTAATTATTGTATTGGTTTGAATAATTATATATATTTTATTATAATTGGAATACAGACATTGATTAATAATTTATATATATATATATATATATATTGTACCTATATTGATATAGGCACATATAATTTTATCTAAAATTATATTATTAAAATAATCTTTCATTAAAGAAAAACATAAAATTAAATGTTGAAGAGTTTATTAAGTTTGTTTTTGAAAAAGATAAAAATCAAATAGTTTTCTAGCTTTAGTTTTGAAATAAAAAGCTACAATTAATTAATCAAAAGGGGGGAGGGGAGTCTTGGTTTGAGAAATTAAACTAAGGGTTATAAAAGGAAGTAAAGAGTTTTTATTAGTATTCGTAAAAATATAATTTAAAAAGTTAAAACATACAAATCTCTTTTCATTCAAGTTTAATTCAAAAAAAAAAATGTTAAAACTAATATATGTGCGTATATATGTGCGAGTGTCAACAATAGAATAAATGTTATTATAAATAAATGAAAGTTAAAGAAGATTATCATTAAAAAACACGGCAATGGTTATTAATTGATATAAAACAATGTTTGTGCATGGCTATTGCTAATTAAGCAATCTTTCAAAACATGTTTATCAAATGATTATCACTGGAATTCGACAACAGATCTTTGCCGGGAATATTTCGACAACACGTTGCAGATATAAATAGACTTTTTTTTATCGGACAGTAATCAGTTCACAAATTTATTGAGTGAGTGCAGTTCAGAAATTAATTGAGCAGTTAACAAATAAAATGAAGTGTTGAGAAGATCTTAGGAACGCACATTTATCTCCAGCCCAGATGTCCTAGAAAACAGCAGATCTGCCCGTGAAATAATGTCAGCTTAACATCTTAGAAAATCTCTGTCAGTATCTAATTGTCTCCGATAGTAATAATCGTGAAAATCAGGAAACTCAGCAAGGAAATGTCTCAGCTGGCTGGTAAGCATTCATAATGGAAACATTTTCACCGAAAGCAGCCTCCAAAGAACATAATTCTATGTCAACATTCAAAAGCCTAGGTAAAACATTTGCTTATTTCATTTATACTGTAATAGCCATTGCATTGCATTAATTCATATGAATCTTTCAAGAGTCTAATTATATGAACTCTACATCATACATAAATGAACTATTGATGTGTGTGATTAAATTTCAAATGCTATGTAGTCCTTTATTATCATTATTATGTGTGTGCATGAGTTAATATTGCATGATCCTTATATCAATATTATTAGTCAAAGTAGATAAATTCCCAGTGTTCTGTTATGAAAATATTCAAGAATATTTAAACTATTTAGAATGTTAATTTAAAATATGCGTGTGTTTTATTAGAAGTATAAAATGTTTAAATTTATTAAATAAATGTTAGTTAATAAATTACCTTTAAAATTAAACTTTATTTGTCGGTCAATTCTTTTTAACAAATTCTTTTATCAATTCTTTTAACCTTTTAACCGCTAATTATATTATTGGTTGTATGAGGTAAAAATCAAATCTTTTAATTGGCCAACTCACAAACTGAAGACAAAGCCTATTGTTAAAACATATTCGCCTATAATATTAAATTCAACTCAGATACGTTTATAAAAAGTATATTACTAATTTTTCAGGTTATGAAGAGAACGAAAGTTCTTTCAAAAATAAATTGCTATTTATTTATTCTAAAATATTCAATTTTGGCAACATAAAAGCTATAATATAAACAAAAAGGTCGACTTTTACGTTATAGAAAGTAAATATTTCTTTTAAATATTTCTTTAATATTTTTACTAAAATCTTCAATATTTTTCGAAAATAATTTTGTTTTTTTAGTTTTTTTTTTTAAAAAACTAGTTTAATTTCTGAAATTATATTTTTTTAATACTTAAAATTGCATTCGAAATGAAAATCTCAGCATTTTTCTTTATTTTCTTTGATCAGGTGGTTTCTTTGTTCTTTCCAGCCAATCAGAATGTCTTTTTCGGCTGAGAGCTCACTAACAGCCAATTACAAACGATGTTCTTTCTTTGTTTAGGTTTAAATGCGTTTTTTTTTATTTTTTACTTGTAAAATAAATCGGAAGAGGGCACCATCTTACAGAACTTTTAAAAACCTATTCAAAACCTATCAAACAAATTTTTTTAGCATAAGAACTGGCAGAGTTAGAGTGATGTCAGATGTCTACGAGGAGCCTCCTAAGAAACAGTCTTTTGGTTAATCACTAATTAAGTATAATCTATTAGTGATTACAAACAACTGAGCTAGTCATGGATTTAGGCGTTGAGTTAGTGGCCACTGTTCAAAGTGCATTGTCTATTCTTTTAGTATTCTTTTAGAATAAGCAACTGGTGCCCATGGTTATACACAAACAAAAAAGTGCTTTGGATGTGGTGTTCAACTCAACAGCCGAGAAGAAGCTATGTCCTGGAAATGTAACATTAGTTATATACTTTATAGCTATCATTTGGGCATACATACTCTCTGAGTATGTTCTTCTCTGCCTAAGAGGCCGGTGTTCCAATGCACATATTCGAACTCGGTTCAATATATATATATATATGTAGTGGGCAACATGAATACTAGTTGATATATTAAGCATGTATTAGATCATGGAAATTATTTAATTTTTTTAAAAATTTAAAATATTTCTTGAATTTGCATGTATGTGTGCACATAAATGAAATATAAAAAAATCATCTTACTTGAATTTAGTAAACAAATAAAAAAAAAAATAAAAAATTGTAACATTTATTAAAATAAATTTTAATAAAAAAACTTAATTCATGTGAGATTGCTTAAATTAACTTCAAAGACCTTAAAATAATCAGTTTTTAAAAGTTAATTTGATTAGATTTTTAGATAACAAAAAACAAATCTTGATTACTATTAGTAATTAAAAGATAATGAAAAGTCTTCAATTTATTCTTTAGCTTTAATTAGTGATCTATTGTGTATGTTTAATGGAAAAAAAAAGTAAAATAATTCATAAAAGAGAAAGTTGTTACATTCTGGCATTAGCGCTGGACTAGGGATTACAAAAAAATAGTGTAGCTCTGATTCTTGAAAAGAGCAGAAGAAACATTTATTGTTGGAATTTATGAGATATCAATCATCCTTATTAGAAACAAACCATTTGCTTTATGGAATACAATGATTATTTGTTAATACAGCCATAGAATATGCAGTGCTAATAAATATAAAGGTGCCCACTTACTGTAAATTATGTAACCATCTTCTGAAAATTACCCAGACTTAAATTTAAGGGCATAATCCTGGCTTAACTAAAACATTTATGAAAAATGTATGTACCGCTATCATTTTTTGAAAAAACAACATTTAATTTTAATGAATTAAAAAAAGAAACATCACAAGTTTTCACCCTAACTAATCAGTAATGGAATTTCTAAAAATTTTTTTACCATGACAAGACTATATCTGTTGAAAGTTAAAAAATAAAATAGAAAATGCCTTATGTCAGTATAATCTGATTACTTTACTAGAATTTGTTTCATATCTAGTTGCTAGGTTACTTTTATACATTCCTTTTTTATATGCTTAGATAATGTATGAATGTATTCTAGGATAATTATTCTTCACTTTGTGTATGTGTGTGTAGATGCATGAGTCAATTATAACTTAAACGAATGGTTATTACTTTTCAAAATTTATGTCATCAGTGCAATTTTATCTATCAGCTAACTTTCAACACTTATCAGTTCCATGTTCATCATAAAAAAATCCTAATAATTAGAAAAAAAAGTTTAACCATTGAGCATATGCTGAATGTTATTGCAAATTGAGGAATTATAGTATTTAAAATTGGTTTATTCAGCATGTTGCCCTAGTAAAGGTTGAAAATGCATGCCTTTTTATTTAAATTAAATTATTTCTGAGAGGTAAACCTAATTTGAATCACTAGTGCTGATTTTGAAGAGATAATTGGGAAATATAACCTATTTTAGGTTTAATCACTTCCATTATTATCTACTATATATTCGACTCTATGAAAGTTACATTGATTAGTCATATTTAAAGATAGACCCTATAGATTATCGATAATATATAGATATTCAAACTACTTGTAGTTGCTGTTGCATTTAAAAACTATATGACTTTCACTTAAATAATAAACCTACTTTTTTGCTTCATTTGATTTGAAAATGATATAGACAATAATTTATCATGATGTTGCAAGACTTTGATATTCCATGAATAGCATTGCAACGATATTGGTTCAAATAATAACAGTGAACTGTTTACCAGCCCAACCTTTTTTTTTTTTTTTGTTTTTCAATATTGGATACACAAAAGTATTGCAAAAAATGTTTTTTTTTTTTAAATTTTAAATAACTTTATGTGCTCGACTAGTGCGAAAAAGATAATTTGATCTCTTAATTGAAAATCACTGGTGTCACAGAAATAGTACATGATCTCGTTAGAAATATATAAAAAAAATCTCTTTTCATTTCGATTTCTATATATATAATAATTCTCCTACTGAAGTAGAATTTATAAAATAGATTAGTATTTTTACTTATTCCACTATTGATAATGAAAAATGTCTTCGTTGTTATGCAGTTATTTAATGAAATATTTTAATAAAAAAAATTATATGAAAAATGTTTTAAAAAAAATATTTTGAAAATCATTTACATTTTAGATATTCTATTTGAAGTGTTTAATATTTCATTTAAACTGGTTTAGTTAGCCGAAACTCATCCATCATTAACTTTCTACTAGTCGACAATCATCTGGTTCACAATTTTAAATTTTCAAAGAAACTCTAAACGATTTTAACTGAAAGTTATTGTATGTTCCTGCGCTACTGAACTTTGTTACAGACATATCAGAAATTAATTTCCATAAGAACATTACATATTAAAAAAAGACAGGAGCACAATATTTTTACAATATTTTAACATTAAAAACTCTTATATAGATTTCTAATTTATTAAAATAGGACATTTATTTTAATATGCTAATTTGTATTTATTTACTTTAAATGAAAATTTAAATACATTTAAAGTTCAAAAATATATATGTAAAAAGTTAAAAATAATGAACTAAAATTTTTACCTTTCATTTATTTAACAAAAAAATGAATATTAGTTAATTAAATGATTAAAAATCTTAAAGATAATAATCATATAGTTTATTGCTCGGAGTATTTGAAAAAGGTTTGAGTACCGGAAATGAAAGAGCTCCGCTACAATCCTACACCTTTAGTTCCACAATTTTCCACTTTAGCACTGCACCATAGCACATGTGACTGTTAAATATCTTTTTAAAATAAATCAATTTAATGGAAATATTTAGGAAATAAATTTTAAAAAAAAATTATGCATAAATTATTTCCTTGCTACTAATTTTTTAATCGTGCCGTATTTAAAGCTATTAGTAATTTGGAATTGCGATAAAATGAAAGGTTCTTAACTAATAACTCCAGAGTTAATTTTTTATTGATTAGAGTAAAAATAAAAAAATCTGTCTCTTGTATGCCAAAATTCGCATGATCTACCCAAAAACTCATCCATGATTATTACTATAGAGAATATAATTTTCTAGAATAAATTGTATTAAAAAAAATATAAAAATTATTACTGATAATGCTATATGTCACTATTTGGTCAGAATACTATATGTTATTAGTGCAGTGGTATAGTCATTCTGTTATTGATGTATGATAAACTAAGATTTTCTGTATATAATTATATAACAGAATCTCATCCACGCAATGGTAGAACATTCAATTATCATTTTACTATCTAAATCAAAGCTCAACAATCTTTATAAAATGAAGAACAATTTTGTTTAAATCTCCTTCCTTTTCCCCATTAAAGAGCCACAAGAATCCCCCCCCCCCCCAATAACTATTGGCAAAGAAAAAAGTGAAAAATATGTTTCTGAAAAATGTGAATTTTTGAATGACTGTGGATATTTTGAACAGTTATTTTAGTAATAGAACATAAAATAATTAGTATACATTCTAATGAAAATAAAAATGTTCTTAAAAATAAATAAATAAAACAAAAAAAAAAATTACTTTGACAGTTTGATTTATTCACAAATTTCTAATAGTTAAAATTTATCATATACAATAATTAACATCTATAATAAGGCTAAATTTAAAAAAAAGCAAAACAATGTAGTGTGCATTTTTCCCCCTAGAGTAGTCAGTATGTCTATTTACAAATTACAAGAAAACATAAATAATGGGTTTATATTTATCATGATGAAAATAGTCATGAATTTGGGATTAAATAACTACATTTGCTTCCAATAATTAGGCCATTGTTAATCTATAAACCACTTATTAGTGATGGATTAAAACGTATTTAATTATTTTTTAAATAAAAGATAAACCATAGTTGAAAAACTGCACAAACTATCATCTCTTGGCACTTAATCAGGCTGGTAATTATTAGTTTCTTCACTATTTCTTTATGAAAGGCTTTAAAGGTAGTTCTATGTACACACTCATATATATAACTTCCAAATAATTTTATCCTTATCAATTTTACAGTTGATAAGGTTTACTATGTAATTAAAAATATTACTGATTAATTAAGATATATATTGTATTATTTTACCGTTAAAATTATTTGGAGTTTGCATATAGTATATTTATAACAGGTATTTATAGTTTTTACACACACACACATGTATATATATATACCATATAAATGAAATATTATCTAGGTACATCTGTGTATAATTTATTTAAAATATATATTTAAACAAACATTTCAAACATTATGCTGGTCATCAAACTTCAAATATGTACGCATATTATATTAATATTTATTTATATCTATATTTAATTTTTATTCATTTTTTTTTTATATTATTGTACTGGTCCAGATTTCTATCTACACTTAACAAAAATTAGAGCATGAACAAAAGTATCTTAAAACCAATCATGCCTGAGATACACACCTCAGGAGCAATAATGATTTCTACCCTATTTGCCCATTCTATAAATCTATTACATCATGAACAACATCTCTTATGATAACAAATGGATTTCATTTTTTCCAGTTTTGGAGAGACAGTGGAGAAACAAGAGATCATCAGGGAAAATGTGACACTAATTATTTACAACCCCTAACATGGGAGGAGAGCTTCACAATCATACTAATATTTCATTAAGATCAGATTAATGGTATGCAACCGACTAGC
This sequence comes from Epiperipatus broadwayi, assembly GCA_028023455.1. NCBI lineage: Eukaryota > Metazoa > Onychophora > Udeonychophora > Euonychophora > Peripatidae > Epiperipatus > Epiperipatus broadwayi. The sequence goes on along the minus strand of JAQFVV010006371.1, from coordinate 1,402,722 downwards.
ATGAGCTTAAGAAGAGCATGAATTACAATATAACACAACCTTTAACGATGTGCATGCATAAAACAACATCAAGACAAAGAATTACTAAGATAATAATTGGTTATGAAAGGTTGATTATTGGTATAATTAATGAGGAATCAAACTCTTAAGCAAAGATACATATAAATTTAATAACTACAGCTCATATTTTTTTTACATCTGACAATATAATTAAATAGAGTATGGGTTTCATGAAGTCAATGACAGTGATTTGAGTATTCTAATGTTATATAGTGTTATTGTGCATTACAGAGTATGGATTACAATTATATTGAAGAATATGCAAAGAGAAACTGAACATATGTTGCTTAATATGCTAATTAAAAGAAAATATCAATTTTAAACAGATTTACAATATTAATGTTATGATACACAAAATGAAAAATTAATATCCCTAAGAAACATATATATATATATAAAATAGAACCTTGTTTATAAAAAACCTATTTGAATGACAATTTACCATAGCAATATGGTGAATATGCATTTAAAAGATATTACAAGCTTTATTCAGTCAATAGTGTAAGTGACATCAATCATTTAAAAAAAAATAAGCATTTATTTGCATATTTAACTGAACAATTCTGATTTAACAGAATTATTAAATGTTGTTGGTCAAAGCTTGTTGAAATGAGAGGGCGACTAGCTTAAATAAGCTTTATGTTGATATTTTCAATAAATAATAATAATAAAAATAGAATGGTTTATAGAAATCACAACATTATGGCTTATAGATATAGCAGGGCCATCCAAAATATTATTAGGAAGTTTATGGTGCTAACTAAAGTGATAGCATTATAAATGTTAAGTCCACTTTTGGACCAAAAAAGTTCATCAATTATTAATGGATGTGAAAATCCACCTGCACTTGTGACAGGGTGGTATTTGGAAAAGTGGTTGGTGATGGGTGCCATGGTCTAAGTTTTATGATGTTATCTCATGCAGAGCCTCTCTACAACCTGACATTGTCATTGAATCAATGCTATTAAACCCCATTTTGGAACAAGTAATGAGAAGAATGAACAGGGATCTCTGGATATTTGTTTTGACAAAGCAGTAATACCAAGTTTAATAATGCTATCAGAAATAAGTAATGCTAAATAAGATTCAGGTCCTTAATGACACTGATATGTTAACTAAAGCTCTCCTAAAATACTAATATCTAGTATAATGACATGACATAATTTAAGGCATTTTAAAAAGGTACACATGTGACCTTGAATACTAATTAAAATGTCAAAATATAAAAGAGGAAAATACTGTTCCCTTCATTAAACAAATATATATATATATATATATATTTGTATATATATATATATATATATGAATTCCGATCTATATATATACTTAATGGGTAAATAATTACATAGTCCAATTATAACACCTAATGGCATGAGAAATAAATGATTGATTATTCAACAGAACAGGTAAAGCCATTAAATTTACTTTAAAGAGTATAAAATATTAAATCAATAGTGCTAAGCATGATAAAAAATTGACATCATAAATGATGGCAGCTTATAGTCTGCCATTAAGCAAATATAACCATTAAATAATAATATTCAACTGAGCAAACCTTTTGGTTAGTAAGAAGACTTACATTTAAGTATTTAAGTATCCCATAATATTGGAACAGAGAATTAGAATAATACAGGTTTGCTAGATTGAGTTATTAGCATATTAAATCAAATTTAACCACAATACATAATTATAATAAATAGAATTTAGATTTTCCATATTTAAATAGTAAAGATATAATTAAAGTTTGAAACTCTATAGATACAGTTACAGATTAAAGATATATAGATTCATGCATTTATATTCTACAGAGAGAGAGACAGTCATCATACAATTTATTACAATTATTATAATTGGCAATTTATTACCAATTATTAGATAGATAGAGAGTTACATTATTATTAAAAACAAATTATAGGTAAATGAATTCATGTTAGCAGCATAGATGAGATTACTTTTGGTGACTTGATGACTCATTGGCTGTGTGGATTTATGCAGATGAAAATGAAACATGGAAATCACAGTCAGATAAAATAATGGTTAGCATCTTTTGAGAGTTAGTTCATGATGTGATTAAGGCAGTTCTTGAGTGACAATGGCATGGTAGCATAGCAGTATGGAGATGACCTTGAAAAGTTCAGGAAAGTGAATTACTTCTTTCTACTCAGAAGTCATTTTATCAAAATTTTGAGTGATGTGGATTTGGTTAACAACATTTCTCTGAAAAGTAAAAGCAGAGACCCTCTATTGAATTCGGCTGTATTTATATGCCAAAAAAACTTTCTAGAAAGTTCCTTTACATTGCCACTGGAGGAAGTCAGATATGCAAGACCTGGCATGACTTCATACATCTTTTGTTTCAAGTTACATTTGAAAGATGAAAGCAAGATAAGTTCTGGAGAGTATTGTTCCATTCTATTTCTACATTGAAAATAGATTCAATCGGCATAATTTCATTAAAATTTAGAATTACTAAAATCTATCTAATTTAACAATAATTAAATTAAACAAGGTACATCTTCTTTTTTTTTAATTTAAAATTATGCTCATTATTCTCCAGAACCTTCTCGGGTATTGCATCAGCTTTATAAAAAATACCCAATTATATAAATTAAATAAATACAGAATATATTTTAATAAATGAATTAGTATTATTTATAATATTTTTATGTATCTGTAATATATACACACCCATATATGGATTTTAAATACTTCCAAATTAAAACATAAATAAATATTATGTCTCTATTTAAATTACAAGAGAAGATAATCATATGTATATATGTACTTACATTCTACAATGACTAAACGAATATGAAAATGGGTTTGAACCTCAGTTTAAGGTTACTAATGTCACAAGACAGTGAAGCAAAATATGAATAACATATTTTACTACTTCAATATACATATAAATGTCGGTTTATGTATATATTTTAAATAAGTTATACACGGATATATCTTCGATTTAATACATATATATATATATATATATATATATATATATATATATATATTATGTATTATATATAGCATGAGTATATTTCAAATTATACCATACTACAAAGTGTTCCATTATTATAGATAACATTGAAAAGTATCACTCCAAGGAGAGGAAAGGATATTGACCTGGAGAAATATATGTTTCAATCAAATTTCAGATTTTTAAATCCACTTTTCAAATAAAATTTATCTTACATATATAATAAGCAATTTATAAACACTATAAATGTGAAATTAATTTAAAAAATATTTAACCTTCAATCTGACATTAACCACATGCAGTTGCTTTCTCTTTCAACTATTTTTGATATGATCAACAGCATTATTAATATAGTGATGTCATTATTATTTAAATATCACCCATAACCCATATGTGATTTATTTGATGTTAACATTTGAATGTATAAGTTTGCAATATTATTTAATAAAATCTATTTACAATGATTGGTTATATCATATTACAGAGTTATAAACATCAACTTTTTACAAGAAAGTTTGCATAATTAAATATGTATGCAATAAATAATAATTTCATATCTGTAAATATGAAATTAATTGAAGAGAACTTAAATTTTTATTTTCTTTTGTATATACCATGTTATAATTGTTAAGTTCATAAATAGATATTTATTTGTTCAAGATTACATGTGAAAAAAATAGCATTATGTAAGTCAGCCTTGATTACTCACTTGAATGTTATAATTAGGTTTTATTAAACAATACTGTTTAATTTCAAATTTGAATACTAAATAAATAATATTAGTGTACTATTTAAATAAAAATAACATTACTCTTTTATGTGGATGGTATTGACTATCATATCAAGAGCTGTTAAACAATTCAGTTATTTTCTGAAATGTATATTGCAGAGATTAGTTGATTTTTTTCATGACATGGCAAAATGTAAAATAAAATAAAAATATGATTGATAGTGTATCGAATATTTAAAATTGCTTTAATTATTTCATATTTATTATAGCTGTAAATTATTTGGTGCAAATTTAGATATTATTTGTACAAGGTTTTTTGTGAAAAAGTGTTATTTAACTTTGTCTTATTAATGAACAGTTATAAATTAATTTTAATAATTTGATGATTTAAATTTTAAAATCAAATAAGATGATATGGTAGTCAATCAACTTCAAAGGAAGTCGAAGTTTATCTCCTACAAAGATTGATTGAATTTTATATTATGTGTCAACATTTACAATAAAATATAAAATATAGTATATGTTCATTAATTATTCCAATTAATACATATAAACAGTAATGAACTATAGAAGTAGAACATAAACAAATATGTTTTTAACATTTTTTACAGCATTCAACTTTAATATTTAATATAGTTGCCAAAAATAAAGTTAAATACTCAATGAAATTACATAGTGATTACATCTTGAAAAACTGATAACTCAAAATTAAATAAATTAACTTAAGCATAATAGGTAATCCAGAATAGTTCATTTTTATAAAATATTTTGTAGTACAGTGATATTTTCAGAAGGAATGAGCCTAAGCTTTTTTTTTTTTTGATAAATGCATTCTATAACCTTTAAAATTAGATAATAGTTGATTTTATGCTATGTCAAGCAAGTATACATACTGTATGGTTTAGATTCAAATAACAAATCATTTATTATTAATAATAAAAAATATATTAATTTTAAATAGCCCACTGCAGGAAAGATCTCTTCCAAGACTTTCATAGAGAAACAATAAAATTGAAGATATTATTCATCAGAGAGTTCAGTTTTTCTATCATGAGTATGTTGAGCTAAAAATAACTATATACCAATTTAAGCATAATTTTGGGTGACTAGTTCAGTTGTTTACAGACCCTATATCTGAAAAAAATCAATCTAATTATAACCTAAAATATTTTTAAGCTTAATTCAGCCTCAATGTGAACTCCAGGTTATGGACATCATAAAAATACATATAACCTACACACTCTGAAACTGTTTAAACAGTGTCTATCCTCAAGTAAAGATTATTAATTAATTTTTAAGTTGTAAGTAAATACTATAATAGTCATAACGACAATATTATAATTTCTGCTAGTGTTCTATAAAATGGTTAGAATTCTGATAATGTCATTATATATATATATATATATATATATATAATAATTTTACTTATTATCAGAATTCTATATATATATATATAAGTAAAATCCATTCTGCTATAATGAAAATTGTTATCACTCATTAGAAAAAGTTCATTTAATCTTTTTCAGATGTCTTGATTCTTATGTTTCAAAAATGTGCAATTGAGTGAAAGTTTTATCTTAATATATATATATAAATAAAGTTTGATATCTGTATTTTTTCTCAATATATGTATATAAATAAAGTTTGATATCTGTATTCGTTTCACAATATATGTAATATACAAATCAATATATATATCAAAATACAGTACAATTTATATAAATTATATTCTTTTAGAAGTACTTTCAACTATACACTTTGTAGTCTTTATCAACTATATAATGTTGAATAATCAAAACGAGACAACCCTTAACAATACCTATAGTTCAATTCAGATTTCCCACAATTCTGTTATCTTAACATTTGATGACTGGCGATTCATTAACATTTGACGATTTCTTGAAATCAACATAGCCTCTTTTATTTTACGTTTATTATGACAACGTTCAATTTGAATAATTTTCATATTTTTATAATCAAATTTAAATCCATATTGACAAGATTTATTATGATCAAATATAACAGATGATGAAGGTTTATTTACATCTGTTCCATATTGATTCTCTTTTTGAATTCTATTATATAAAATCATATTTTCTTTTATTCTCTTCTCAAATGTACACTTAGATTCACCAATGTATTGTACGCCGCATCCACATATCAATCTATATATAATAGAATTTTGATTAAACTTTGAATTTTGAATTTTAGAATTATTAAGCAATCTATTTATATTATTTGTAGAGAAAAAAGCAATATGACACAAACCATTATAAATTTTCCTAATAAACTTGACCAGCTCATCTGATATAAATGGTATTGAAATCCATTTCATTTTGATGTTTTTATTTTTAATTTTATTATAGTGTTGATTTCTTTTAAATCCTTTAATAATATTAGCAATAGCATTTTTATAATAGCCAATTTTTAACAAGTCATTAACAAATAAATGTACATTTTTAATTTTATCACTAGAATATTTGCATAATTTTTCATTTCGAAATAAGAATAATTTCAATCCAGACAGCTTATGACACATAGGTACATGTGATTCATATGGAATAAAACCTCTAGTTTCAATTGGTTTAATTAACATAAGATAATCCAAACTGTAATCATTAAGAGTAACTTGAATATCCAAGAATTTTATGGAATTGTATTTCTCTTTAGTTATAACCCATTTTATATCCTTAATCTCATTTAATTCATTAAATAAATTGATTATTAATTCTTGTTTTCCACAAATAAAAACATCATCCACATATTTATGATATACTTTAATTTCTTGATATTTCAATTGTTTTAAAATTTTACTTTCATATATTGATATAACAAAATTACAAATTTGAGCAACAGCAGGAAGACCCATTGGCCAACCAAAATTCATTTTATAATATTCATTATTAAAATTAACATAAATATTTTTATCAATAAACTGCAATACTTTTATAATAAAATTTATAATATCAGACTTTACATTTTTTGAAACAAGAGCATTATAAATAATATTAATTGACTCTATTCTATATATTGATCCATACATTTCATTTATATCAAAAGTACAAATTGTGTCATGTAAATCTATATATATATTCTTAATTTTATCTACAAAATCAAACGATGATGAAATAGTATATTCTCCAAAACCTAAAATATCTTGAAGTAATAATTCAATATATCTACATGCATATTATTATCAAACATGTAGATATATCGAATTATTACTTCAAGATATTTTAGGTTTTGGAGAATATACTATTTCATAATCGTTTGATTTTGTAGATAAAATTAAGAATATAAATATAGATTTACATGACACAATTTGTACTTTTGATATAAATGAAATGTATGGATCAATATATAGAATAGAGTCAATTAATATTATTTATAATGCTCTTGTTTCAAAAAATGTAAAGTCTGATATTATAAATTTTATTATAAAAGTATTGCAGTTTATTGATAAAAATATTTATGTTAATTTTAATAATGAATATTATAAAATGAATTTTGGTTGGCCAATGGGTCTTCCTGCTGTTGCTCAAATTTGTAATTTTGTTATATCAACATATGAAAGTAAAATTTTAAAATAATTGAAATATCAAGAAATTAAAGTATATCATAGATATGTGGATGATGTTTTTATTTGTGGAAAACAAGAAGTAATCATCAATTTATTTAATGAATTAAATGAGATTAAGGATATAAAATGGGTTATAACTAAAGAGAAATACAATTCCATAAAATTCTTGGATATTCAAGTTACTCTTAATGATTACAGTTTGGATTATCTTATGTTAATTAAACCAATTGAAACTAGAGGTTTTATTCCATATGAATCACATGTACCTATGTGTCATAAGCTGTCTGGATTGAAATCATTCTTATTTCGAAATGAAAAAGTATGCAAATCTTCTAGTGATAAAATTAAAAATGTACATTTATTTGTTAATGACTTGTTAAAAATTGGCTATTATAAAAATGCTATTGCTAATATTATTAAAGGATTTAAAAGAAATCAACACTATAATAAAATTAAAAATAAAAACATCAAAATGAAATGGATTTCAATGCCATTTATATCAGATGAGCTGGTCAAGTTTATTAGGAAAATTTATAATGGTTTGTGTCATATTGCTTTTTTCTCTACAAATAACATAAATAGATTGCTTAATAATTCTAAAATTCAAAATTCAAAGTTTAATCAAAATTCTATTATATATAGATTGATATGTGGATGCGGCGTACAATACATTGGTGAATCTAAGTGTACATTTGAGAAGAGAATAAAAGAACATATGCTTTTATATAATAGAATTCAAAAAGAAAATCAATATAGAACAGATGTAAATAAACCTTCATCATCTGTTATATTTGATCATAATAAATCTTGTCAATATGGATTTAAATTTGATTATAAAAATATGAAAATTATTCAAATTGAACGATGTCATACTAAACGTAAAATAAAAGAGGCTATGTTGATTTCAAGAAATCGTCAAATGTTAATGAATCGCCAGTCATCAAATGTTAAGATAACAGAATTGTGGGAAATCTGAATTGAACTATAGGTATTGTTAAGGGTTGTCTCGTTTTGATTATTCAACATTATATAGTTGATAAAGACTACAAAGTGTATAGTCGAAAGTACTTCTAAAAGAATATAATTTATATAAATTGTACTGTATTTTGATATATATATTGATTTGTATATTATATATATATATATATATATATAATATATGAATCAATATATGTATATATATATATATATATATATATATATATATATATAATAAACAGAGATAAATTTGACTTATTCCATGTGTTTATAGAAAGAGTTGGGAAATTTTCTGGTTTAACAAAACTATTATTAATAATCATTAGTATATTTATCTAAAATAGTTCACGTTAAAGTGGTGAATATAGAAAATTTGATAGTTGTAAATTAAATTATAATAAATTAAAAGTATTAACTGAAACTTTCAGTAGATAATTTATTATCCAAGGTTATTACATGTGGTAATAATATGCTGGTTTATTAAACTAAAGATCTCCATTGTAATACTTGAATAAAAAAATTAAAGTGGATTCTTGAAATAATTTAATGATTTTATCTGTCACCAAATCATCCAAGAACAAGTTTTTTAATTACTATTTTTATTACATGTAAGGGAAAATCTGGGAAAATATTAGCTGTGATATATTTTAAATAAAAAGAGAAGAAATGTTTAAAAATAGATGTATATTTATCAAAATGTTGATGCAAAATGTTTTTTATTTAAATGATAGGGACTAATGTGATTGATTAATATTGAGAAAACACACATAGCATCATATTTTAAATAGATATTCTACAGTATGAATATAATAAAATAATAAGATATGAATGTTAAATGATAGCACATGGATACTAATGCTGATATTTTTTCATTACTTTCAACATATTGAAACAGCTTACTTTATTATATTAATAATATGATAATCCTATAACAATAATGATTACAAGTCCAACAATAAGAATGTATGAAATTGACATTAGCAATTTGACATACTCAATTGTTTTTAAGGTCTCAAAGAGGAATAAAAGAATCTATTTTTAGATAACAACAAATTCCTCTCTGAAAAGACTTCAGACTATTTAATGAAGTATGAAGAAATGTATAGTGGTAAATAACAAAAAATGATTGGAATGAAATACTCCGGGGTAGAAAAAAACAGGTATGATTCATATCAATGAAAGCATTTAGAAAGTCAAATGAGATCCAATTCAGTTTAGTTCTAGAAGAATTAATAATAAATGATCAGACAAATGGAATTCCAAGACATTGTAAAAGATTTTGAAAAAAAAAACAATATGTGAGTTGAATAAAAGAATTTAAGAATGTTTGCTGACATAAAATGGAGAAAAGAGATTATAGGTCTGAGAAAGTAGATTAAGTAAGTCTTCATTCTTAAGTAAATTATCAATGGTTTAACTTAATGATATTTAGCTTAATCTAAAACTTTAATGAATTCTTTATGTCAGTAAATGTAGGCATTGCACTAACGATAATAGAGTGGGAAATCGAAATGATATTACAATTTTAGAAATTATGAGAGACATTAATGCATTAATTTTTAATTAAAAATTAATAAAAGAGATAATCTGATTAGTTGTCATTGCTGTAAAACTTAATAATGGATTCAAAAACTAACATTTTGAATAGATTTTTAATAGAGTGAAGTAAGAAAAAATCATTCTTGTGTCACTAGAGGTAGAGTGCACTCAACATCTAGGTGGTACTTAAACACCAGACAACTTTCCAAGTAAATAAATAACCATGCAATTATTTATTTGCGGCTTTTATAAATCAATAATTGTCATTTATACTTAAAATTTGAAGCAAAAAACCCCATTTAGAATCATGTCAGTGAAACATCTAACCAACATTTCTGTAAAGTAGAAACAAATTAACCTCGATATATAAACATACTTTTTTATATATTATTATTATTATTTTAATATAATGGAAAACTGTTTTTAACACAAAAATGTAATTTAGCTAAATATGATAGATTTCTTTAAGAGAGAAAAAAATCAAATGCATTAGTATATTAATAAAGTAAACATTTTATGAAATTTGAACTAATAAAGTAACAAATACCTTGATTTTATTTCCAACAATAAATAGTTTTAGGTTATTTGTACAATGTTATGTTTATTTTCTATGTAAAATATTTTTAAAACTAACCATTAAATATTTTACTTTAATTTTTGTAAGGATGTGTATATATACATTGACTTAATACTTTATTTTACATTTCTTTATATCTTTTAAATTATGGTATTGTAATCTAAAATAAAGTAAAATATTCGTACAATTAATCGTTTAGGAAGGAATGCGAGATTTAATTCTTCAAAAGGCAGATTAAGTAGAACAATTTTATTTCAATTAATCAAACCGATTTTTTTAAAACTTTACTTAATTGAGAATTGATTCATAAAGCTTTAATACTGAATTTTACCGCAAAATCATTATTTTCAACAGTGCAGGGCATAATGTAAAATAAAATCAAAAATGAACAAAAAATATATTAGGAAATGGTAAAACAAAACAAATGAGTTTTCCATTTAAGTTTATATTTATACAGTCACACACACACACACACATATATATATATAACTAAATTTTAACATTATTTCAGAGCAGTTATGATTATATGTTTTCTTCAATTGAACAAGTTATTAAAATATAAATCCAAAACCAACAAGTACATTCCCAGTGCAAGTTTAACCAGACACTATCTGTGAAAGTTACTATTTCTTGATATTACCAAGTAAGTATTTAATATATTTTTATATGGTCAGATGTTTGAGAGATCAAATAATGATAAAGCATTAAAGGGCACCACCAGGCCATTCAAACCTGGAAAATTTATATAATAGGCAGATACTTACTGTTCGGATCCAACTTTTATTTTATATTGACTGTTAGCCCATGTCACTAGCTCAAAGAGATACAGAGATTTAATATATTTTTTTTTAAAAATATATTTTTAATATTAAAAAATAAAATAAATCACTGCCAGTAATAACACACAAAAACATTTATTAACACACATATATAAATATTTAAAGTTGAGGAATAAATTTAGACTTTACTATTAATTTTAATTTGGTTATTATTTTTAAATTTAAATTGTTATTTAGAAAAGTCTGCACAGATGGACATTTTAAGAAATTTTACTTTAGAATGTTGAGTATAGATAGGCTACATAGATTACTCAGTTAAAACTTTTCAAAATCAATCATTGAATCTCAGACTAAAATTTCACAGCCAACCCAATGCCTGCTTCCAGACATACATATGTAACCAATGCAATATGAAGATGCTAACATAAAACCATGCTGTCACCTGCAGCAAGATATTATTTGAAGGACATGATATTCATCCAGTACAGGGATGTGCATCTGTCTGGTGAAAAAATCATGTAATAAAATATTTAAAGAGAAATGCTACATATGGGGGAAGAGCAGTCTATCTGCTGACTTATAGTCTCTATCCATAGAGCTAAAGGAAGTCAATGTCACAGGAAATACATCTGCATACATTGTAATGCAATGACTACACCTTTGGGTCATGAATTCAATTGGGTTTTGCCCTGTATGTTAACATGCTTCACATTGCACAAATATAAATGCCCATATATTTCTCTACTAGCATCGACCTAACTATGAGACAAATAGTCTGAAATTTAAACCACTTTAAAATAAACATAAATGATTGAAACAAAGTTATTAATTAAAAATTGCTGAGGGAAATTTACAAGAAAGCAAATCCAATAGCACTCATCATAAGGTGCCACATTGACAACAACAACAACTTAAAATATATATCAGTAAATACATTTAGACACTCAGCATAAGGTGCCATATTTACTCACGTGATATATATATATATATATATATATATATATATATATATATATATATATATATATATATATATATATATATATATATATATATATATATATATATATATATATAATTGTAACCATATGTTTCAGCTCAAAGATAGTAGGTTTTATCCAGTGGATAAATGTGTAAAATTTTAAATTTTTAATTGGTAATAATTTGTTAAGATATTGAACCTCAATGTGTAGAGACTAGTTATAGAGTGAAATGCTTATGGATTATAATTTTCCCAACAAGCAAAAGCTCACTAAGAAATATCTTCAGAAGTGATAATGATCTTGACTGTTTGTATGACATTGGAAAGTCTGATAGAGGGAATATAAATCACATAAACATTTTATTACATTGTTCCAGTGGCAGCTATTTCAAATGTTTTAATAGTATTAAAAAATATTATTGGGAAGCATATAAAATATTTAACACTTGTTGGTATTGTTAAACAATAATTAAAAATAAACAGCAAAATCAATTTATAAGTCTTCTAAATTTTTTATAAACAATCTTTAAATATACTATATTTTAATGTAAATTGAAATGCATGTCTAGATGATTCTCACTAGAGGGATCAAACTTAATTTATTCACATTTTGCAGTGATTGGCTCATTCAGAACCAATCCTGCCATGTAATATAAAGTATATAATATAAAAGTTTGTAGGGGGAGGTAGACTACTCTAAGAAATGTAAATGGAAAAAGACTACAACTTAACTTCTGAAGTAAAATAGAAGAAATATGCTAAAAAATAATATTTTTTTTTAATTAGTTGGGACAAAATTTCATATATAGATGGATTTGAATAGTATGGGGTAAACTCACTAGCCTTGTGCACCACTTTTCATCGATCTTAGATTTTTAACTTTGCCTACTGAAGGAAACACTGGAAGGACCGCTGTTTGAATAAGCATTTGCCTTAAACATGTATTATTTGGAATGAAAAATAATACCAGAAAACATAAGCATTTATTTTTGTTTTCTTTATTTTAACCAATTATCAGAACTAATCATAACACAAAAGTTATTTAGACTGAAGAAAAAAAAAATATTGAAGTATTTTAATTTTCGCGCTACCATTAATTCAGTATTAAGCAGAAAAATCTGTTTGTGTATAAATTAATATTTCAAGAAAATGTTCTAAATCATTTGAAGAAAAGTTTCAAGAAATAATGAAATTAAAATTTCACTTTAAATCATATAAAGTAATTAATTTGAAAAGAAAAGTGCATAAAGTATTTCTTATTTCATTGGGGAAAAAGATCGTCTGCTCTGATATTCCCCGGGAAGAAGTCACATATATATATTATTAATAATTGCTTACTATTAAATCAATTCTGCTTAACATTCTTAAATATGAAATAAATTGCCAATAATAGTGAATAAAGAAATATTGATTTTTTTTCTTGATTATACAACATATAAAGTAATAATATTTTAAGTGTTTAAAATTACCCAGATTATTTAAGATTGTGACAATTACTGTGGACAGAAAAAAAAAAAACAAAGTAAACAAAATCCATAAATGATTTAAAAGTTTATTTTCAAAGATCATAATAAACTAATTGTAATTGTGCTACATTTGGAAAAATATATATATATATATTACATATTAATTAAAATGAAAAACAAAGTAAACAAAATCCATAAATGATTTAAAAGTTTATTTTCAAAGATTGTAATAAACTGATTATAATTGTGCTACATTTGGAAAAAAATATATGTTACATATTAATTAAAATCACCTAGAAGATCGTATTTATAATTAAATAGATTCTTCTCACTATAACTTAAAAATCATAATTTGCTGATAAAAGGGAAGTGAAAAAAAAAATTATTTTATCGTTAGTAAATAACTTACAATGTAATAATATTTTAAACTGTTTTAAAATCACCCAGATTATTTAAGAGTATAACAGATCTTTGCGCAGATAAAAAAAAAAAAGAAGAAAAACAAAAATAGACAAATCAATAGATATTAATTAAACCTATTTTAAGTGATTTATTCTCAAAAATGTTTTAATATTGCTTCAGTATGCTTACATTATTACACAAACCGATAAAGGATTTCTATTGCCATTGGAGAAGTGTTTGAACTTTGTCTGAAGATGTTAATATTGAACAGGATAACCAAAATATATATATTACTCAGGAATGTTTGCTTATCATATCCATTTTCATATTGTTTTACTTATAAGAATGAATAAAACTTTGATAAAGTCCAATGGTAGAAACTGTAATGTTTGTTCAGTTTGTTAATTGCTATATATAATATTGTAATGCATTTTAATTTTTTTTCATGCGTTATTCAGACATTAGTTATATATATATATATATATATATATATCAAGGTATAGAATATACTAAGTAATGATGTAGCTGTGTATAAAGTATATACATTTATTATCCATATTTATATTATTTTCCCAATGAAGGGAAAGCATAATGTTAAATATTATTTATCTGGTAAAAAAGAAAAATGTTTATCTCTTTCACTGCTAGAACAGATGTTAATATTATACTGAGGAGGGGAACAAATAGACCCAAGCTGGTCAAAAATATACACATAATGATACCATTGTTCTATTATAAAAAATAATAAGTATTTTTTTATTATTGCTTAATTTGGCTTATGAACGAGAATGTTCACTTTAAATACAAAATGTAGTTTAATCCTCCTTGTTTACATGTACATAGATTGCTATAATAAAAAGTATAATTACTATTTTGAAATAATTAATGGGTATTTTACTGATATTGGTGATTAACAGTTTCTGCAATGGGCAATGGGATATTTATGTTTCCACTTAGATTATTAGTGTTGTTTTACCTTGCTATTGTATTGATCAGAATTTGTGATAGATTTTAGAATGAGTTTGGGCTACATATAAGAGCCTTAGATATAATAATAATTAATATTAAACAGGGGGTGATTGGAGAATTCCCCATTGTTAATTAATATGAGAGGATGATATTGTTGGGGCTGATTAAGAGTTAGTGCTTAGAGCATAGTTAAGCCTAAAAAAGGATGATCCCATGGTCTGAATTCTGTTTCCAGTGAAGAAGCACTGCCCACACTTTTATACCTATGAAAAGGTATCAAAATTGGCCATATTCTTATACAACTATTATGTTGTTTCTTGATATACAACTATCATGTTGTTTTGTAGAGCCTCCTTTATTTAGATTCCTCAAGAAGTTTTAATATTCCACCAAGTATGATAAAGTGTAGTGTGTTTTAGATCGAATAGCAAGGTTAAGATAGTCAGAATGTGGGACACTGATATAGCTATAGTGTTATATAATTGAAATAGTGTCTTTCTGATGTTGTGTAATCTTCATCAGTTTGTAAACAGACCAACCAAAACCTACTAGTGTTTGTATAATTTCTACATAAAAGAGCAAGGTATGTACATGGACAATGTGGATTGGTTTTCAACAAGTATGTATTTACTGATGAATTAGTAAGATCAGTTAAAAAATAAATAGTTAAGTTGTGGACATAGTGAACGTTTTTGGTGTCATGTGTGTATTTAACTGATGATGTTTGCCCCACATCAATGCAATGAATTTTTTTTATAGTAAATTACAATAAATTATTACTTGCATTGGAATGTGATAATTGCCCTTATCATATTCTAATAACTCAAACAGCTACTATTTGATATAATAAATTGTAATTTATAATTTTTATTTTATTTAAAATTTGTGTATATCCAAAGGATATTAATACATTTTGTTTGCAATTTCAATGCTAAGATAGCTCAAATAAGTTTAACTATCTTAGTCTACCTGATAAAATAATAAAGAAACATATCCAAAAGGTTTGTCATATTGGTTGGACATTACTTACCACATCATTAATTTCCATCCCTAATTTTGGAATGGATTTATCTTGTTTCATGTAATGTCTGAAAGAGACTTGTGCATAATATAAATAAATATTGTTGTGTTAAAAATTTATTTAATCAACACACACCACACATTATTATTGTCATTGCTATTGACAGATCTGGTGATTATAGGGAAATTGTCGTCAATCAATATTGTAAAAGTCATTATATGTAGGTATATCAGAATAATTGTGTTAAGCCCTATAATTTATGAGTATATCTAGGGCATCATAACCTAATAATTAAACATAATAACCTAAAGAATATTAGTTTAAGTGATATACTAAAAGATTAAAAACCTAATATTGGTTTGATCAGTTCACTTTAATCCACAGATCTATCATTCACTGGTCTTGGTCGCCTTGTTTCTAATTAATGGAGAAAGAAAGTTGGAAAGCTATTACGTTTAGCTATTGAAAAATTACTCTTACTTATTGAAGCTTAAAGTTTAGCATAGTTAGTCAATTTATAGAATTTATTTAAAATTATTGAATATGATTTAGTAATACAATTCAGTATTAAGAGCTATTTTGTGTATGTTATGCTTGGGTAGTGGTTAAATCCCTCTCACTGACCCAAGTGTATCTTGTATATCACCCTTTAAGCTATGTGAATCCTGAGAAGGATAAGTTATATCAACTTGTGATAGGATTTGAATTTATGGTAAATTTGTATCCATTTAATTATTGTAATTAGAGTGGAATTGTGTTACATTCACCATGTGATATAAGGTCAACCAGACTTTAAAGTATCTAATACTTCTTTTGTCTGAAATGTATAGTTGGTTTTGACTTTATGGTGCATATTATCTTAGTAAACTTAGAATATGTATTTTATTTAATTGTCATATGATCATTTAATTCAATATCAAATTTAGAGTTCTGTACATCATCTTTCATCATCATCATTCCTCTCATCTGTCATTTCAATCTTTCTTTATTCTCTTTTTTCATCCTAATTCATTATCCAAATTCACTCATCATTCATTAGCTCTTATTCCATTCTCATCTTAATCATCCATTAACTCTTACACATCTTTATTCTCAGACTCGTTTTATTTTATTATTTAATTATTACTTATTTTCATCATTCATTTAATCATTTATATCCTCATTCACTTATTGACTAATTTATACTTCTAATTCCATATTCATTCCATCGATCTAATTATTATTTATTTATTAATTTGACAAATATGAAGTTTATTTTATAATTTTATGTTTGTTTGCTGGTTTGTGGATTTTGAGGCTAGCTTGACCAGAAATTATCAATCCACCTTGGGATCTTCTCTAAGATTATAGTTTCATGTGAGCTTAGCTAATAAAGAAATCATCTTTGGTTTATCATTTGTTTTAGACAGATATTCTAGATTAGTTGTAGCAAGAAAAGTTACAGAGAAAGATATGTTTTTGCAAACATGTAAATTGGACTAATTAGATTAGTGTGAAGGCTACAGGGAAGATTATAGCACCTAAAATGTGCAGTATGATTCAGTTACAATTACAGCAATCTAGAAGTTGGTTACAATTGGGATTATGCCATGCAACGTGGTGGCTTGATCTTATTTTCACTTACTAATTGTGAATTTAAAAAAGTTCATATTAGATAAATACAAGAGTTCATACTTTACAGATTCTGCAGATTTAGAGGTCCATTTTCATGATCACTTTCAAAAATTGTTGCTCTTTCTTTGAAATGAAACCACTACTTGCCATTCATTTAGTCAAAAACTGTCATCAGGAGGCCTCAGCTGGTTGTCAGGAAATTAAATCTATTGCTGACTCCTACATCATGGAGTCTGCAATACAGCTATAGTTATAATAGTATATTAATAGTCAGCTCTAAGACCACAAGCATTCATTTTTTTTGAAGGGTTAGACCTCCCTTATCAGTAAATTTTCAGATTCATCGAGCAAGATGCCACTAATCCTAGAGTCTCTTTTTTGGTCCATGCTGTGGCTTGGTGCTTCCATTGATCAAGCTAATTTTTTTATTCTCTTATCTGACCTTTTAATTATTTAAATGCCCCAAGGGCTAGTGTGCTTTGCATTAAATTAATAAAACAATCGTTTCCATTTTAAGATTAAAACATTATTTTTTTAAAAATTGAATCTAATTAACATTTTTCTTTTCATTGCTTTAAACAAAAAATATCAATCTTTATCTTAAGATCTTTATTTTATTTTTTTTTCACAAAAAGTACTTTTCAATACTTTTTTTTTGAAAAAAAGTTTTAAAGATTTTCATCTATGCAATATATATGTTAACATAACTCTTTTAATTTTGGCTTTTAGTTTTTAATAAAACAATTTCACTTGAGATTTATTTTCCTCTTTATTTTAATTTTAAAATAATGTAACATCATATGTATACCATTACAATAAAAATAAATAAAACATCATATATATATAATATATATATATATATATATATATATATATATATATATATTGAAATAGTAAATTTGCCATTTCACAGTCTGACCCACATAATTATTCATTTACTAACATTTGCTTTTTTGTATTATTCTAAAAAAATATTTTAACATTTTTTTTAACTATCCTGAATAAATCCTAAAATTTATTTTGGATCATATATATATAATTGTACTAACACATTGTTATTCTATTTTTATTATTAAAAGAAAAAAAAATTCAAATAATTAACTTTGAATTTTTTTTATATATTTTAGATATATATGTGTTTGAAATGCTTTATTTTTAGCTCAAGAATCCAAGATGGCCTTTTCTGAAAGATTTGTACCTTGATAAGTAGTTTAAAATAAATGTTTAAATTAAAAGCATTGATAAATTACCAAAATCCATTCACTGTGGAATCTCTATTCATTAATTAGTAGAGATTCTACATTGTTATCTAAATTAAAAACTAACAGAAAATTATACTAAAATCTATAGATTCTTATTGAGGTACAAACTTTCTAAAATTAAAATAAAAGAATGATTTCGATTGTTCTTAAAATTAAAAATGACCTGAGGCAGCAGAAATTGAGTATGAGTAGGAAGTGATAAATAGTGGTTCTTTTTAGACCAGAAAGAGTTCAGAGACCAGACAGAGAACAGAGAGAAAGAGTTGTAGAAATCATGGCATGAAGATTGAGGAGTAAAAAGGGTAAATCACTACCCTTTCCTTCCTGAGACCTGAAATCTTCCGTTATGTGTTTTTCTTTTTAATAACTTAAGCTCACCATAATTTTAATATTTTGATTGATTGACTATAAATTTATTTATTTGTCTTATATTAATCTTAGCAACAGATTTCATGCTTTGATTTTTTTTTTTTCAATTTTTTTTTTGACTGGCTTCACTCGCAGGGACTCAAAGAGAGTAATTTGCTAAAAGAGCAAATTATGTTTATTAGTGGACGGGAACGTTAACAAAGAACAATTTAATTTTTATTTCGCAAGTGAGGTTATGTCAAATATATATATTTCTCAGTAAACTTATAATTTTTAAATAAATTTATTATAGATTTCTCTGAATGGGATTCTATTATTTTATATTTCTGTAATCCAGAACAGAATAAAATATGCTATAGATTTTTGATCTAGTAACAGCACCACTGGATAGCATCAGTTAATTATCTTGCCTTTTTTAAGTTAGGAAAGAGGGAAGGGGGGATTTTTTCGAGAATTACATTCCCTTATTTCTACATGTATGTTTTTTGTACGTTAAATACTTATATAAAGTAGTTGTTTATGCAGGTTGATCTCTATGCAGTATTAGGTCATTTTAAGGCTATTTAATTATAATTCATTTCTATTTAATAATTATAATATATCAGATTAATAAAGAATGCTTGGAGTCTCATGAACAGACTTAAAATGGTCATTGATTTGGTGATTAGGAGTTAGCTTCCGTTTTTTGCATATGCCTGCGAATCGGACAGTGTGGATGAGATAGAGTTGGTTTGTCAGCAGAATTTATAGAGGCGAATATGAGGGCTCTCTGTAAGTCCTATCTCCTCTCGATATATGGACATGGCATGTCGATGTATTGATTTCCCTTCCTATTCTTCATTGGAATAGACATACAAAAGTCCATAATCCGGTTCATATTTTCTTACTTACATTTCTTCTCTCCTTTGCATTTGTATATTTATTAACCCGACAGTGTTTTGCTTTTATTTTGCCTATCTAATACGTAAGCCATAGGGAAATGATTCTACTGAAAGGATCTTCGACCTAAGTAATCAACTCTTTTATTTGTTTTCGTAATTAGTTAAAATTGTTTGGTTTTGGCTAATTTATGCTATAGTTCTTATAGGTTTGATTTTAGTTGTAAGTCCAACTAAAGTGGCTCATTTGCTTGATAATTAACTGATCTATTTTTTTTATAACTGCTTACAGTTTTAAAGTTATTTATAAGCTATGCCAGCAAGGTCCACTAATGTCATAAAACATTAGTTATTGAAAATCTAAATTATTATTTATACAAAGAGAAATAAAAATCAATTTTTTTTTATATGTTAGTGGAGTAAGATATCAAATTAGTCTGATTACAATCATCTATTTAATTAATATTTTTTTCAATAAAATGTTTTCTTTTTAAATCTTTTTTGTAAAAAAAAAGAAAAGCAATAAAACAGTTATTCTTTATATACTTCAGTAAAGCAGATGTTTAGACCTACTGCTTGTATTAAAAGCTTGTACTAAATGCACATGGATAATTTTAAAATCTGTGATCATTTAATTATAAAATAATTTTTGTTATTTTAAAAGAAGAATAAATGTAAACAAAGTAAAGGTGTATAAACTTCATTAAATAAATTTTACAAACTAAACAATGTAAAAGATAACCACTAATATAAATTCTTCAAGAATTTGTATGATTTATAAAAGTTCAGTTAAAGATTGTATTTTTTTTTTTTAAAGAGCTTGAGTTAAACTAATGTAAAATGATTAATGTAAAATGATAAATGATTTTTAAATATATATATATATATATATATAACTAAAACAAACTTCCAGTGTTCTCGAATCATTTTCTTTACTTTTATTTTAAATAAATTTTGATTTTAAATATATTTATCAATCAATCACCCAAGTTCTCATTTAAATATAATGAAATTGAATCTCATGCTTTAAGACCCAGCTGCCGGCACAGTGAAAGTAAAGGAATTCGATCATATCATCGAGAAAGGCTATTGATTGAATCTTTGACCTGGGGATATAGGTAAATAGGGCAGAAACCATGATGCACCTTATCTATATATATTGTACATGGTTGGACTCAAGGTATTTTACCTGTACTCAGGGGTTTGTTGGATCAATGTGTGTTTTTCAACCGTTACAATATATTGTGACAGAATGGGTTCAAACCCAGTCACAAATACAATTATTTAATCGGTAAACATGTAAACGTAGATATATATATATAATATTTAATTTTGTTTATTATGTGGTGGTGGTTACAAATACATAAACGCTGGCGGAGGGACTCTGTCATTTTTAAATGATATATATGTGTGTGTGACAAATGCGTGTATGAATGAATTAGGTAGTGAAAAGAGAGAAACAATATTTTGTTTTACGCTTTAAAAACTAGAGTTTTCCAGCAAAATGAGATTCTATTTTTTCTTTTATTACAATAGAAGCTATGACGTGAGTTTTTACATGTCTAACAGATCTGGTTAGTCCACATTGAAAATCGAAAGTGAGATAAAAAAGAAGCTTCTAGAACAAATGGAGGGGGATATAAAAGCAAGCCACCCAGAATTCATGGGATCTTTTTCTGGCAGAGCTACAACAGTGAATACCTAAACGGTTTTAGTATTTAACTTATATAATAGCGATTTCAAAAGAAATGTCAGGGTAAAAGAAGACACATCAGATTTAAATCCCTAATCCCAACCTGCTGCAGCTGCCTCAACTAGTAAAACCATGATGCCTTAAAACAGCACATAATTCCAGAGTGGAATCAAATGAATCTCATCAGCCAATGGACATGAAGATCTCAAATTGTTAACTTGAATTGCCTAATTTACCTGTGGAATGGAACTCTGTAATAAATAGATAAATCTTCTTTTACTACTTGCTGGGAAGAGTCAGGTAAAGAACTTTAATTAATGATTTTTTTTTTCTTTCTTGTGTTTTTACTTAATATAATAAGTGGAAGTGATGTATGAACTAATTAATAAGGTTTCCTTAAAGCCTCATTCCATTGCAGACATAATAAAGTAATCAGTGTCAGAAGTCATGTGATACAAACTTTTCATAGTATCAACTTTCACTACTTAAGTTGCGTATGAGAGATTTATTATGGAAGGAATGAGAGATTTATTATGGAAGGAATGATGTATGTGTGTGATTTAAAATGACAGAGTAATAAATACATTTTTTTGTAATATTAAATAAATATAGAAAGAAGTAGAGTGGAATTAGTTATTTATTTATATATCCATTTATCTAGTTGTTATTATTTTTTTATGTTAAAAGAAAAAAAAAGAAATCAACCCCATTCATAGCTACTCATGGCTGTGATCCACCCAACCACGAGACTGAGCTAGCTGATGGCCAAAACCTCTCTCACATTACATAAATAGTATTCTTATTGGTAATATAGCCACTTCGCATAATTCTTATATTCATATAGGATTGGCACTTGGCATCCTTCGGATGGCTATAAATACACGTTGGGGATATATTACAGTTGCGAGAATAAATCCATAAGTTTTGAATAATAATATTTTAGGTCAAAACCACTTAATTAAATAAAAATACATAGGCACATACATATATTGATACATCATATATACATATTTGGTAGTGTACACCTGTCAAGTGAGAGGTAATGGGTTTTGTTATAATGGCGTCCCAACTAAAGGGCTTCGAAGAAAGGTAGAGGGGAATGGGAAGTTAAGAGATTTCAGAAATATGTTGAGAAAGCGATATTTGCTTATATCATTATGAGAAAAGTGTTTATATATTTTTAAGTAGAGAATTCAAACGCGAATCACTTTAAATAGATTAAAGTACATTTGTGTTGTATATATATATTATAACGATCGAAATGAAAGTGAAGATCGAATCTAACCACAAACTACGATATCTGCTCTACAAGGCATCATCTAGGCATTTAAACCTAGAAAAATTTATAAAGTAGGCAGATACGCGCTGTTAAGATTCCACTTTATTTAAATATTCCGATCGTTAGCCCAAGTCACTAGCTCAGCGGAGACGCAGAGATAAAAATCTATATCTTAATTTATATCTTAAATATCAATAAATAAAAGCCACTGCCAGAAATTAACACATAAAAAATATTTATTTACGCACATATAAAATCATTCTAAATTCGAGGAATAGGTTTAACATTTTTTTAGATTTTTAGATTACTCTTTAATTGTACATTTACATAAATTTCAATGAGTTTAATATTTTATTTAGATGGTCAAGTATGAATAGACTACATAGATTTGCATCTGAAAATAAAACATTCTATCCCTATTTAACCTTAGGCTAAAATTCGCAGTCAAACTGGCATCAATCCATCTGATACATTTATGTATTCAATGTAGCATGAAAATACAACAGCACAAATATACTATACTGTCAGGAATGGACATCTGAACAGTATAGTTAGAGAAAACATTGACTCTTGTCCAATACAGGAATATGATGTCTGTATAGCAAGAAGAACAATAAAATAAAAACTCCATAGGAAGGGACCGCGATCCTTTTTGCCGACTTACAATCCCATCCATAGGCAAAGGGTTGGTGCGGTGTATACAGCGATTCTGCACGTAGCGAAACTCATACTACATCTACTAATTACACAAATATATCCAATCCATTGACCCAATTCAACAACGACACAAATAACCTAAGATTACCCTCCCCTAATATAACTTTACAAATCTATATAGCCATTCACGCCCGACTTAAATTTAACATTTAAATACGTTCGCACAAATGAATTTTATAAAATTTGTTTTAAAATGTTGAGTACAGATCAGCTGCACAGATTCCACGGTCAAAAACATTCCAAATTAAACACAACCGATCAAATTACAAAGTCATCGATAAACGTCACTTGCAAAGGGAATATACAAATCCCATTAGCATTCATCGTAAGATGCTTGCAGTGATATCGTTGACATATATTCTAATCA
Source organism: Epiperipatus broadwayi (assembly GCA_028023455.1). Classification (NCBI taxonomy): domain Eukaryota; kingdom Metazoa; phylum Onychophora; class Udeonychophora; order Euonychophora; family Peripatidae; genus Epiperipatus; species Epiperipatus broadwayi. The sequence continues at coordinate 1,378,483 of JAQFVV010006371.1, read as the reverse complement.
AATGTGAAAACCACAACATTATCAACCGCTAACGAATCTATGCAATGTCTATACCCAACCTTAAATTTCCTCATTTAAAATTTAAACAATAAATATTAATACAAATAAATAATAAATGGAAATGATTTTTTTATCAAACGCAAACATATATAAAATTACACATTATCAATTGAGTTGACACATAAGTCAGAGAAAAGTTCTTTTTATAAAATTTAAATTAACTTATCAATCTTTAAAGTTCTTAATTAATATTATGATTTTAACAATTGTTCAGTTCTATTGCTTATGGTAGAAGAGTCCCTGTTCCCATTGGCAATTCCCATGGAGACTTTCCTGGAAGACCGGTCTGATATTTTGGAGGTAGCATTAGCTGGTTCTGTTCTGGTATCACAGTCTTTGCATTTTTAAAATAAGTGAGGGAGGACGACAAGTGCGTCTTGTCGCTCGACTCACCAAAATCAAGTTGGAAAAAACTGACTGGAACTCAATATTTTTTCTTTTTATAGTCCTCCTATGGATTCCATGAACAAAAACGTCACTGTTCTGTTTTTTCGTTATGGTCCGGGCCTTTATTTGCTTCCATTGGTCAAGCTAAAATCTCTTTCTTCTCTTATCTAACTTTTCATCTGACTTTTTAATTAAACAGCTTTTAGATAATTAATAAACAATCATTTCCATTTATAGATTACAGGAATTAATTAATACCTGTTTTTATTTTAACTTACGTTATTTTTTTATTAAAATATTTTTATATTTCAATCTTGTATTTTTTTATTAAAAAAAATACGTTCAAATACTTTTTTTTTTGTTTATGAAAAAAATATTTTTAAAGTTTAGCATCTGTGCAAATATATATACGTTTAACAAACATTTTAATTTTAGCGTTTAGTTTTTTACTTTTATTTGCGAACTTTTAAGTTTTTATTTTAAATTAATGTAATGACATATTTATATATCGTTACATATCAGTAAACTTCCTCAAAAAACAAAAACATTAAAAAAAAAAAGTCTTTACTTAGTGTTAGTAATTACGTTACACAAATTGATTATATATGAAAATTTCAAAAAGACAAAACTTTTTTTTTTTTTTTACAAGACAAAACCGTAATTACACACAAATATAATGATTAAAAAAAATGTTGACTGTTGATTCCTTATTTCCAGCTAAATTTCTGCCCCCTCCCTTCCAAGTTTCATTTCTCCTACCTTTAATTATTACTTAGGCAAGTTGAACGATTAGATTTTAATTTAACAAGACTTTTTCAAAAAAAAAAAAAAAATGATTTATATTTATTATTATGTTTTATTCCTCGCATTTATATTTACATATGCGCAATTTTTTTTTTTTACTTGTAGTACCTTTAAGACAAAATTTCAAACTGTAACTCCACGTAAATACAACAAATATATTTATACTAATTTCAGAAAAAATATTACGGGCATGATTTATTTTCAAAAGTACTAATGGTTTATTAAACGTCTGGCTATAACTTTACGTTAGTACAAAAATGTACTTATTTCAGAAAAAACATGTTATTTGCATGATTCACTTTTAAAATTCTCAGGGCACTTGTGTTTATTAAAGATCGGAAATTTTCTCATCATCAATTCCCCTTCTCAGGGTCAACCTCTGAGGTAAGGCCACACTTGGGATGCCAATTATAATGATCAAAATGAAAGTGAAGATCGAATCTAACCGCAAACTACGATATCTGCTCTACAAGGCACCATCTAGGCATTTAAACCTAGAAAAATTTATAAAGTAGGCAGATACGCGCTGTTAAGATTCCACTTTATTTAAATATTCCGATCGTTAGCCCAAGTCACTAGCTCAGCGGAGACGCAGAGATAAAAATCTATATCTTAATTTATATCTTAAATATCAATAAATAAAAGCCACTGCCAGAAATTAACACATAAAAAATATTTATTTACGCACATATAAAATCATTCTAAATTCGAGGAATAGGTTTAACATTTTTTAGATTTTTAGATTACTCTTTAATTGTACATTTACATAAATTTCAATGAGTTTAATATTTTATTTAGATGGTCAAGTATGAATAGACTACATAGATTTGCATCTGAAAATAAAACATTCTATCCCTATTTAACCTTAGGCTAAAATTCGCAGTCAAACTGGCACCAATCCATCTGATACATTTATGTATTCAATGTAGCATGAAAATACAACAGCACAAATATACTATACTATCAGGAATGGACATCTGAACAGTATAGTTAGAGAAAACATTGACTCTTGTCCAATACAGGAATATGACATCTGTATAGCAAGAAGAACAATAAAATAAAAACTCCATAGGAAGGGACCGCGATCCTTTTTGCCGACTTACAATCCCATCCATAGGCAAAGGGTTGGTGCGGTGTATACAGCGATTCTGCACGTAGCGAAACTCATACTACATCTACTAATTACACAAATATATCCAATCCATTGACCCAATTCAACAACGACACAAATAACCTAAGATTACCCTCCCCTAATATAACTTTACAAATCTATATAGCCATTCACGCCCGACTTAAATTTAACATTTAAATACGTTCGCACAAATGAATTTTATAAAATTTGTTTTAAAATGTTGAGTACAGATCAGCTGCACAGATTCCACGGTCAAAAACATTCCAAATTAAACACAACCGATCAAAATACAAAGTCATCGATAAACGTCACTTGCATAGGGAATATACAAATCCCATTAGCATTCATCGTAAGATGCTTGCAGTGATATCGTTGACATATATTCTAATCGAATGTGAAAACCACAACATTATCAACCGCTAACGAATCTATGCAATGTCTATACCCAACCTTAAATTTCCTCATTTAAAATTTAAACAATAAATATTAATACAAATAAATAATAAATGGAAATGATTTTTTTATCAAACGCAAACATATATAAAATTACACATTATCAATTGAGTTGACACATAAGTCAGAGAAAAGTTCTTTTTATAAAATTTAAATTAACTTATCAATCTTTAAAGTTCTTAATTAATATTATGATTTTAACAATTGTTCAGTTCTATTGCTTACAGTAGAAGAGTCCCTGTTCCCGTTGGCAATTCCCACGGAGACTTTCCTGGAAGACCGGTCTGATATTTTGGAGGTAGCATTAGCTGGTTCTGTTCTGGTATCACAGTCTTTGCATTTTTAAAATAAGTGAGGGAGGACGACAAGTGCGTCTTGTCGCTCGACTCACCAAAATCAAGTTGGAAAAAACTGACTGGAACTCAATATTTTTTCTTTTTATAGTCCTCCTATGGATTCCATGAACAAAAACGTCACTGTTCTGTTTTTTCGTTATGGTCCGGGCCTTTATTTGCTTCCATTGGTCAAGCTAAAATCTCTTTCTTCTCTTATCTAACTTTTCATCTGACTTTTTAATTAAACAGCTTTTAGATAATTAATAAACAATCATTTCCATTTATAGATTACAGGAATTAATTAATACCTGTTTTTATTTTAACTTACGTTATTTTTTTATTAAAATATTTTTATATTTCAATCTTGTATTTTTTTATTAAAAAAAATACGTTCAAATACTTTTTTTTTTGTTTATGAAAAAAATATTTTTAAAGTTTAGCATCTGTGCGAATATATATATGTTTAACAAACATTTTAATTTTAGCGTTTAGTTTTTTACTTTTATTTGCGAACTTTTAAGTTTTTATTTTAAATTAATGTAACGACATATTTATATATCGTTACAATATATATATCACTCAAGCAGTTTAAATAGATTAAAATACATTTGTTTTTTTAAATCTGTTAACAAAGCGATATTTGTTTATATTATTACAGGAAAAGTGTTTATATACTTTTGGATAAAAAATTCAAATGCAAATCACTCTAAATAGATTAAAGTACATTTGTTTTGTATGTATATATATATATATATATATATATATATATATATATCACTCAATCAGTTTAAATAAATTAAAATACATGTTTTTTTTTTTTTAAATCCATTAACAAGGCGATATTTAGTTAGATTATTATGGGAAAAATGTTTGTGTATTTTAAATAGATGGTTCAAATGCAAATCACTTTAAACAGCTCAAAGTACATTTGTTTTGCATATATATTGCTCAGATCATTTTAAATAAGGAAAATGCAATAGGCCAAGAATAGGTAACCTGTGATTTTGGTTGGTTGATGGGGGAGGTTTCACGAATTAAATAAATAGGGAGACTATAGTAGAGGCTAACAATAAGGCAGTGTAGGATGTTGGGGTTGGGTAAAGAAGTCTGAGACATCCAACCAGAAATAGAAAACCCAAAGAAATAAACGAAAATAATATATAAGGGTGAGAGAGATGGAGAAAGAAAAAAAAAGATAATTAAAATACAGATATTCAAAGGGAAAAAGGGGGAAAAGCCTGGGGAACATCTAAAAAGCTGAAAAAGATACTTTTTCAGATATGAGATGGGGGAACATGAAATAATAGTGGCCCACAACCACCTGCAGGAACATGCTTGGGATTGGTGGATGTTACTAATAATGAAGCCAAAGATGTTTGGAGAGTATGAGATGGCTATAAACAAAATATTCTGGAGTGAAGAACTTCAGGAATGGATCAAAGCCCATATCATCCAGAAAAGGTTTCAGGAGGAAGGGGAAGAGACATGTCCAGTTCTTCAGATGTCAGATGGCATAACTGAGGGAATTAGAGGCATGTAATTTGTCAGAAAAAACATTTTAAAGATTGTATGCAGAAATCTGCCAAGTGAAATAATGATAAGCATAGGGGATACAACAAGGAAAAGTGTAAAGGAGGTCAATAGAGCACTAGAACAATTAGAGATCAGAGAACAGTGGCGAAAGAAAATGAAAGAGGAAAACTGGGACTGGAAGGGGGAAGAGAGGTGCATGGAAAACCTGACATGTTCTGATAAGCAATGGATTCCTAAATATGCTAGTGTGGGCTGTTTAAAAATCAAAATAGAGATTGCTGGAAGGCAGGCTGAGGCATTGGTGGATTCTGGCAGCCAGATCTCTGTGATGTTTGATGAAGTGTATACCCAAATCATCAGCTGTCAGACCAGCATACAGACCCTACCTTTTAAACCAATCAAAATCAGGATGGCAAATAATAAAATGGCTAGGGTTGAACCCAAGCAGGTATGGATAGATCTTCATATTAATGGAGAACCATTTCCCCATGTCTTTCTAATTATGAAAGATCTGATACATGACATATTGATATGAACAGATTTTTTGAAACGGTATTGATGCACAATAGATTTTAAAACCAGTCGGTTCACATGTGAAAGGAAAGCCAACAAGTTTACCACAGCACAGTTATGTCAATCAATAGGAGTAATTCATACAGAAGGGAAAGAGAGTGAGATTGAAGAGAAAATCCAGTAGATAATCGTGATGAACAAAGAGGAGAAGGAGGCTTTCAGGCAGATGTTATATCAGTAATATCAAGTATTTTCAGAAGTACCAGGCATAATACTGGGTTTTGAACAATGCATCAAACTGAGGCATGACCAAACTTTGCAATTACACTCATATCCCATGCCATACCAATATAGGGAGGAAATAACAAAACAAGTAAACCAGATGGTAGAATGGGGAATAATATCTAAATGTTATACTGTAACCCTCTAGTGGTGGTTAAGAAGAAGAGTGGGGCCATTAGATTATGTCTGGATGCTAAACAATTGAACTGGGCAACAATTCCTGACCATAACATTCCACCTCCAATACACAAGTTATTGGGAGGATTCAAGGGCAAGTGGGTATTCTCAACTTTCGACTTGATGGCCAGTTACTGGCAGATCCAGCTCCATCCAGAGGACCGGCAATATACAGCTTTTTGGTATGGACAATACTTGTACCAATTTAACAGAATGCCATTTGGGCTCATAAATAGTGGAGTGGAATTGTTAAGGTGTCTGGATCAAGTGTTGGTGGATGAAATCAAAAAACACATAACTATATACATTGATGATGTATTGATAGCCTCATCTAGTATTGAGGAGCATCAAAAAGATGTTGAGATGTTTCTTCGGGAATGTCAGAATAAGGGCATCAAAATCAATTTTAAAAAAGTATCATGATGAAAGATGAAGTGACATTCTTGGGTCACTTGGTAGGAGCTCAGGGGATGAAATCCCACCCGGACAAGGTATCAGCTATCAAGGAGTTTCCTAAACCTAAATCTCGAATACAGGTATAATCATTCTTGGGTCTTTTTAACTTCTACAACAGATTCCATGAATGATTGGCTGAATGGATGGAACCTTTGGTTAGATTATTGAGAAAAGGTACACCATGGAAATAGGATCAAGAACAGGAGAGGGCTCTCAAAGACATAAAGAAGGGATTTATTAGACAAGTTATGCTGTCTTTTCTGGATTTTACCAAGCCATTTGTGGTACAAACAGATAGCAGTGGGTATGGTTTGGGGGTTACACTGTTCCAAATATAGGAAGGAAATCAAATGGGAGTGCTGTATTTCATCAGCAGATTACTGAAGGGTCCTGAATTAAATTACTCCACTACAAAAAAGGAAGTGCTGGTAATCATCTGGCCATTTCAGAAGTTTCGTCAATTTTTGTTTGGGTCAGAAGTCATTGTAATGACTGATCATAAGAGCCTGGAGTTTATAAATCATAGTTACCTCACCAACAGCTGGATGATCCATTGGAGCTTTGTTGTCGCAGGAATATAATTATACTGTTCAATATTGTAAGGGACCGGAGAATATTGTGGCCGATATTTTGAGTCAGAATCCATCTGGTCATCATTCTGATTATCTGGGTGTGGAGAACTTTTATATTGCCAGTATGGATATAGGGAGGAACAAGAGGGTAGAAGAGGACCTGGATCATTTGGAAGATTGGCAGCATCAAGATGAATAATTAAGGGAGATAATCAAACAAATAGGAAAGGTAACAAATGGTGAGAGCTCAACAAAGACAGGAAAAGAAACAAGGTACTGGCTTCACAAAAATATTTTACAGTACCAGACACATGATGATCCAGAGCAGTGGAAAACAGTTAGATTTTCTACATTGTGGAAAGAGGTGACAAACTTTGTCCACCAACTATACGGCCATTATGGTGCTTTAAAAACAGAGCATTTGGTTCAAAAGTGGTTTTACTGGCTGAACATCCATGCATCAGTCTCAAACGTGTTGAGGAATTGTGAAAGTTGTCAGAAAACCAAACCAGCAAACTGGAATTATGAAGCTCCCATGCTGTCAATAATACCAAATAGACCACGAGAAATGATAGCTTTAGATTTTTACAGCCCTCGCCAGCATTCAATAAAAATATCTCCTCATCATGTACGATTTATTTTCAAAATACATGTCAGCATATCCTATTGTGCAGGTGAATACAAAGAATGCCATCAAAATGCTAGAAGGCCAACATTTTACAGAGACTGGAAAACCCAAGAGCATATTGTCTGACCATGATACTCTGTTCATGTCCAAGGAATGGCACAAGTGGATCCAACAACAGGGGATTAGACATAATTTTAGCTCCATCAGGAATGTGCAATCCAATCCCTGCGAATGAGTAATGAGGGAGTTGGGGCATTTGTTTCACACATATATATGGGCATGAATCATAAAGGCTGGGTTAAATGGACTCCTTGACTAGTGGATTTCATAAACTGGAACATAAATGAATCTAGCGGTTTTGCCCCATTTCGCCTCCAATTTGGTCAGCACATACTATGTCAGATAAAGACCTTGGTACCAGAGATGGAAGAACCTTCATTGACAAGAAGAGTGACCAGGATAGAGTATATCAGACTTTACAGCAGGCAAGCCATCAAAGAGGGAAGAAAGTGAGACATAGGGCACCCATATTTAAAATAGGGGATGGAGTCATAGTTAAAACCCCTCATGTCAGTGATTTGGGTAAGTTCGTATGCTGAAAATTTTGCAACCCACATGAAGGCCCGTACACTATCTGCCATAATCAAGAAGATAATGCATTTTGGATGGACACTGGGCATGGAATCAGGTGGTCATATAATGCTCGGTCATTAAAGCCTGCCTGGCCCTTTGCAAGCAAAGGGCAAATCAAAAAACAAGGGAATACATAAGTGTTATACGAAAGGAGCCATTCAAAATATGCAAATGTATTGGAAGGCTTTTGGAGGAGTGGGCATTGTGACAGAATAGGTTCAAACCCAGTCACAAATAAAATTATTTAATTGGTAAACATGTAGGCATATATATATATATATATATTTAATTTTGTTTATTACGTGGTGGTGGGTACAAATACATAAACGTGGGGGGAGGGACTCTGTCATTTTTAAATGATATATACGTGCATGTGACAAATGCATGTATGAATGAATTAGGTAGTGAAAAGAGCGAAATGAGATTTTGTTTCATGCTTTAAAAACCAGAGTTTTTCGGCAGAATGAGATTCTATTTTCTCTCATATTACAATAGAAGCTACAACATTAGTTTTCACATGTCTAACAGATCTGGTTAGTCCACATAGAAAATCTGAAATGAGATATAAAAAAGGTTCTAGAACAAATAGAGGGGGCTATTAAAGTGAGCCACCCAGAATGCATGGGATCTTTTTCTGGCAGAGCTACAATAGTGAACACCTAAACAGTTTTAGTATTTAACTTATATAATGGAAATTTCAAAAGAAATGTCAGGGTAAAAGAAGTCACATCGGATTCAAACCCCTAGTCCCAACCTGCTGCAGCTGCCTCAACTAGTAAAGCCATGATGCCTCAAAACAACACATAATTCCAGCATGGTATCAAATGAACTTCATCAGCCAATGGACATGAAGATCTCAAATTGTTACCTTGAATTGCCTAATTTACCTGTGGAATGGAACTCTGTAATAAATAGATAAATCTGCTTTTACTATATCCCGGGAACAGTTAGGTAAAGAATTTTCTTTTTTTTCTTTATGAAAAGGAAATTCTTGTGTTTTTACTTACTATAATAAGTAGAGGTGATGTATGAGCTAATTAATAAGGTTTCCTTAAAGTCTCATTCCATTGCAGACATAATAAAGTAATCAGTGTCAGAAGTCATGTGATACAAACTTTTCATAGTATCAACTTTCACTACTTAAGTTGCGAATGAGAGATTTATTATGGAAGGAATGACGTATGTGCGCAATTTAAAATGACAGAGTAATAAATACATTTTTCTTTGTAATATTAAATAAATATACAAAGAAGTAGAGTGGAATTAGTTATTTATTTATAGATCCATTTATCTAGTTGTTGTTATTTTTTATGTTAAAAAAAATAAAGAAAGAAATCATAATCCCATTCATAGCTACTCATGGCTGTGATGCCACCCAACCATGATACTGAGCTAGCTGATGGCCAAAACCTTTCTCACATTACGTAAATAATATTCCTGTTGGTAATATATCCACTTTGCGTAATTCTTATATTCGTATAGGATTGGTGCTTGGTGTCCTTCGGATGGCTATAAATACACGTTGAGGATATATTACAATTGCGAGAATAAATCCATAAGTTTTGAATAATAATATTTTAGGTCAAAACGACTTAATTAAATAAAAATACATAGGCACATATATTGATACATCATATATACTTATTCGGTAGTGTACACCTGTCTTGTGAGAGGTAATGGGTTTTGTTAATATATATATATATATATATATATATATATATATATATATATATATATATATATATATATATATATATATATATATATATAAATTCCAAGGTTTTGTTATTATATATATTGTACCTATACTGATATAGGCACATATAATTTTTATCTAAAATTATTATTAAAGTAATCGTTCATAAAAGAAAAACAAAATTAAATGTTGAAGAGTTTATTCAGTTTGTTTTAGAAAAAGATAGGAATTAAATAGTTTTATTAGTATTCGTAAAAATATAAATATACAAATCTCTTTTCATTCAAGTTTAATTAAAGAAAAAATAATATTAAAACTAAATAGTAAATTGTATTAAAATATATGACCGTATATATGTGCGATTGTCAACAATAGAATAAATGTTATTATAAAGTTAAAGAAGATTATTATTAAAAAACACGGCAATGGTTATTAATTAAAATATAAAACAACATCTCTGCATGGCTATTACTAATTAAGCAATCTTCCAAAACACGTTTATCAAATGATTATCATTGGAATTTGATAACAGATCTTTGCCGGAGATATTAGAAAGACAACAAGGCACAGGTATAAATAGACTTTTTTATCGGACAGTGAATCAGTTCAAAAAGTTATTGAGAGAGTGCAGTTCGGAAATTAATTGAGTCAGCTAAGAAACAAAATGCAGTGCTGAGAATATTTTGGAACGCACGTTCACCTCCAGCCCAGATGTCTGAGAAAACAGCAGATCTGCCCGTGAAATAATGTCAGCTTAACATCTTAGAAAATCTCCGCCAGTATCTATTTGTCTCCGATAGTAATAATCGTGAAAATCAGAAAACTCAGCAAGGAAATGTCCCAGCCGGCTGGAAGGATTCATACTGGAAGCATTCATACTGGAAGAAACAACAAACAAGAAGAAAACAAAGTGTTAATCTACGTTCAAAATCCTAGGTAAAACATTTGCTTATTTCGTTCTATACTGTAATAGCAATTGCATTTCATTAATTCATGCGAATCCTCCAAGAGTCTAATTATATGAACTCGATATCATACATAAATGAACTATTGATATGTGTGTGCATTAGTTAATATGTGCGTGATCATTCTACCAATATTTATTAGTGAAATTAGAGTGTTCTGTTATTGAATCTATAGGAATATTTAGACTATTTAGAAATGTTAATTTAAAATATGCGTGTGTTTTATTAGAATTATAAAATGTTTAAATTTAGTAAATAAATGTTAGTTAATAAATTATCTTTAAAATTAAACTTTATTTGTCGGTCAATTCTTTTTATCAATTCCTTTTTATCAATTCTTTTCTTTATCAAGTCTTTTAACCACTAATTAAGTATAATCTATTAGTGATTACAAACAACTGAGCTAGTCGTGGATTTAGGCGTTGGGTTAGTTGCCACTATTCAAAGTACGTTGTCTATTCTTTTAGAATAAGCAGCTGGTGCCCGTGTTTATACACAAACAAAAAAAGTGCTTTGAACTTGGTGTTGAACTCAACAGTCGAGAAGAAGTTATGTCCTGGAAATGTAACGTTAGTTATATACTTTATAGCTATCGTCTGGGCATACATACTCTCCGAGTATGTTCTTCTCTGCCTAAGAGGCCGGTGATTCGAATACACATATTCGAATACGGTTCAATATATATATATAAATTCCAACCAGTAACCACCTAAACATTCACAATAAAATATAGTAATCAATATTTCTAACAGGCAACCTTCACACCTTTTAATAGCAAGAATATATATATATATATATATATATATAATCAAAAATCAGTCAATGCTTAATCCCAATATAAATAACAATCAACAATTTCAAACTGTTGTCAAGGCAACTTCTTTTTTACAATATATATATCCTAATATTTTCACACATAAAAGATAAATTTATAGCATTATTTCCAGGAGCTTTTGTATAATAGAAATATAATGCCTAAATAGTTGATGTTTCAGTACAACAATAAGTATTTTTTCCCCAGAGCTTTTGCCTTTTCAAATCAAAAGAATTTTATGATTTGAGAAAGAAGCCCCAAGCAAAGTACTTATTATTGTACTGAAATATAAGTTATTTAGCTATTATATTTTTATTATATGAAGCTCCCCGAAATAATACTATGAATTCATATATGTATATGTATAAATGACAATGACTTTTTTTCAAAATAAGATGAGTGATAATCATGTATTAAAAGAAATTAATAACTTCAAAGAATGTGAACAAATTATAAATACAAGTGGAAATATAATAAATGAAATTAATCATAGAATTAACTTTAGATAGAGTGCTTTTGCAAAAATAATTTAACATAAAGGTAAATATATCTATGTGTTTGAAAAAGTTTTTTAATAGATGTAGTTTATTAGTTTTTAGTTATGGACCTGAAACTTGATCATGTAAGAGAAAAGCAATTCAAAGACTTTACATTACTCAATAATGTATGAAGAAATGTATGATGAAAATAATACCAGAACAAAGAGGTATCACTGACATCATTGAAAATTTATATGGGCTAAAAGTATTGCTAAAAAGAATAATAGATGAACAGTGTAAATCTTAAACTTAAAGAAAGGCAACAAAAAAGTTTGTTGGTATTATATAGAGAAGAGAAACTATAAATAAGAGAAAAAAGATTAACCTTGGAAAGCCCTCTATCCTGCAAAGAATCTATAATGATTGAACATAATAATGATGAGAAATTACAAATTAAATTAATTCTAAAGCAATTGTTGACTTCAAGTTCCTATAAAAAGGTATAGTAAACATAAACTAAATGGATGCACTGAACCAGTATTCAGAAAAACACTGCAGGAGTCATAGTGCTAAGTAAAGTTTTGTGGTACAAGTAAGCTTATATAATTGACATGATGTAATATGTAAATAAGGTACATTATGCAAATAAGACAATTAGATATTCCATGTTTCGAAACACATTAATTCTAAAGCATGAATAAGCCTTCCTTATGTCCCTCATATTGCAAATAATTCTAGAAACATTTGCACTAACATGTATAGGGTAAGCTTTATATTATCATCTTCTCTTAATAATTTATTGAACAATACTAATGACAAGATACCAGTAAAGCATGATCCTCAGGTGGTCTTGAAAATTTCATGTAATAACCCATCCTGCAGCTATGTTTATTATGGTGAATCTTATGAAAATAGATCCATGAGAATTAGCCATTACGCATATATGTACAATAGAGAAAAATAAAAGACTGAATACAGATCAAACCTTTTTGATCATGACCGGACTATGGGTCACACATTTTCTCCATCCAATGTAAGAACAACTTCCCTTGAAAGGGATGATAAAAAAAGAAAATACATTTCATTAGCAAAAACGAATCGTGTTCCATTGTCTAAAAAATGAATATCTAATTGCCTTATTTGCATACTGTGCCTCTTTTACATATTATTACATCATGTCAATCATATAAGCATACCTGTAGGGTATAATTTTAATTCAGCAGTGTTTGTCAAAAACTGGCTCAGTGCATTCAATTAGTTTATGTTTATTATACCTTTTCATTAGAACTCGAAGTCACATGTGCTTTAAAATTATATAGTTTTATGAAAAGAGTTAATACTCTGAAAATTAGAAATAAAATTAATGTGGAACTAATACAATCACGAAATCTAGTTCCATTATAATGTATATAAAAGTCAAGGATAGAGCAAACTATATTTATATATATATATATATATTTATGGCAGTGCACAGACACATCAATATATATTGAAAATTGTTGAGTTTATTTCAATGTGTTTTCTTTTATTATTTTGTCTGATAGTATATTCATATATTGAAAATATAAATAACACACGTACAGTTATTTATCGATGTGTCTATATTATTTATTCACTTTGAGCCAAATATACATAAAAAAAAATCACTTTTATTATTTCTAATTTATTTTTATATACTCTTTTATTAAGTCGCGGATAACTAAATCCGCGGATATCATAGGAATATTATACGATTAAGTTTAATTTTGAACTCTAATAATTTAATGTTTTGCATTATTACCTCATCTAGGGGCAATAATTACAATCCGTCAATGAAAAAACGAAGAGTCCGGTACTTTTAACGGAAGTTTAATGATTTGAATACGAATTGAATACATACATATATAGTTTTATTTTAATTTTAAATTCTAGAGGTTTTATTTTATATTTTCAAAGTATTAAAATTATATGAAAAAATAAAACTGAAAAAATAATAAAAAGCTTAAACGAATATTTCGCAAAAATATTTTTATAAAAAATATTTTAATATATATATACTACTTTAAAATTTTGTTATAAAGATAGTAATCAAATTTATTTTTAAGAAAATGGCAAATATTATTTGATTTTTATTTAAATAACTAACCAAACTGATCAAATTATCGCAATTAAGCAATAAACGTTTAACCATCATCAGTGAAAGCTTTTCATCGCTTGTTTTCAATCATGAGCACAATTTATTATGATATCTCAACCTAAAGTTTTTTTTGTTTTCCATAGATCATAGCATAGGGCCGGGAGGCGAACCCACAACCGTCTGCAAACAAATACTTGTTTACAAGGCGGTTGCGATGACCTCTCTTTATTATGAAAGTTGTTTATAAATTTCAAATGTTGTTTTTAATGAACTAATAATCAGGCGGATGAATGTAAACATTAATGTTAAAAATATACACAAAATTGAATAGTTCCTCGGCTTATTTCTTAGTTCGAATAAAAGCTTTTGAAAATATAAGCAAATTAAAATAATAATAAAAAATCTAATAAAAATTCACTATTTAAATATTACAAATATAAATAAAGTAAATAGCATAATAAATTTAGGACACCAACTGCTTAACAATATCAGTAAAATATAGACTATTTAAATGACATGGAAAAAGCAATGATCGCTAGATAATTTGCAAGCCTTAACAGCGGTATAGCTCGGAGGAAAAAATGTCTTTTAAGGATGTTATTAGACAATCCTTTTACATTATAATTGAAGTCCAATCAAAGGAAAAAGCAAGGTTCATTGGTTTTAATAATAGTTATCTTGCTGAACATAGAGTGCTAGATAAAGAGTGCTGTGATATAAGTGACTCGTAATTGTGTTGTTTACCTCGCGCAGTCTAGCAATCATTAAGAGAAAATAAATGTATAATGCGAGGAGGAGACAAAAGTTTTGCAATTTTATTACATTTTATTTTAAAAACCATGAAATTGTTTGATATGTATAAAGCTATTTATTATATTATTGCAGGAAAACAAATATATTCGCAGGTATGTGTCTTTAATATCTGCCAGGTAAAAAAACAAAAAAAAAAAAAAACAATATAAATAACTCAAAATTTAAAAACACACTTTCTATATATATATAACATGATAATATTTTTAACTATTAACGACCTATTAGATAATAAAAGTCTCTCTTTTAAAACTTCATTCCAGTTTTTTTGATATACGTCATCTATCTTAGCTTCTCCATATACAATAAAAAATAAGAATAATTAGTACTTTCATCTTGCAAGTAATCTCCCTCTAAGTTTTTTCAATCTCTAAGAATATAATTGAATATTTCAACTGTCTATTTATTATTATCTATTTCAATGATATGTCCAGCCCAACTTCATTTCAGTCCTTTAATTCTTTCAACGATGTCAATTATAACTTTTTGTACATTAAGGCATGTATTTTACTGTCAACCCCTTTTGTAATCACAACATCTATTTCTCCATACTTATATGAAGTTTTTGTATTGCATTATTGCTAAGTGTTCAAGTTTCAGGTCCATATAAAATCTGGCAAAACACATCTATTAAAAAGCTCGCCTTTCAAACACATAGACATATTTCGTTTTAAGTTATTTCTAAAGTAATCAATCCAAATTTCAATCTATAATTAATTTTATTCATTATATTTCTGTTCGAATATTAATAATCAGACCAATATATTTGTAGTTATTAATGTGTTCTAATTTACAATTATTACTATTAATTTTCTTTATCCTAGAAAATGCACTGAAAATTATTTTTTTGAGCAGTTATATTTAATCTTATATTATTACTTTCATCTCTTCCTAAATTTCTAAAACACTGTTTCAAAAAACTCCATATCATCTGCAAAATCTAGATAATTTAAATAAAATTTATATATGCATATTTCTTCAGGTTTAATCCACAAAATAATTTTTATAAAACTGTTTTGATAAGTTTTGGAGAAATGAAATATCCCCGGTTCTTATTTATTAATGTTAATTTTTCCAATATCATTATATAATCTAATTACTGCCATTTGAGAAATATTCTTTATAATAGAAGATTATCCTCGTTTCATGTTGATAATTCAAAAGTTTAATCTCTGCAGAAATTGTTATAGATTTAAATGCTTATTTATAATCTACAAATCTAGAGCACAATCATATTTAACACCCACTATTCCTTTTTATAACTACTCTCATCATTTAAAATTACTGTGCTAAATTCCCTTTAAAATTCAGCACATTCTTTTAGTTGGTTTGAATCCAAAATTCGCTGTAGATCAGTTGTAATTATCTGAGTAATAATCTTGTAATTTTTAAAATTTTTTTAATCACTTTTCTTAAATATCAAAATTACTGCTGCATTCTTCCGATCATCTAGTAAATACTTATCATATAAATTAATATATAATTTTGCCAATGTTTTTATATTTTCTCTTTTATTTATCTAAGATATCAATAATAATTATATCATTCCCTGGAGTTTTCTTCTTTATTGATTTAATTGCATGTTTTATTCTTCATTTAAAATATTTTGTAATTCAAAAGATATTACAACTGCAGGAAATACTGATTTTTATTAGTCTTCATTATTATATAATTCATTGCAGAATTTTTTCATACATTTCATTATATTCTCTTTTTAAAAATAATTCTATCTTTTGTTCTTATTATTAGAAAATATGTATATACTTACCATAAATTTTAAGCACATCAATAAAAGAATCTGAAAAAGATAAATAATTTCAAGTTGAACCAACACTCTTCATTTGGCTTAGAAGCCATTTTTGGACATATGTTATTAAATTAATGTTGTCAGGTGACCATGTTAAATAATAATGAATAATAATAAGTACATTAATATTTAACTGAATTTAAAATGTACATCTGAGATAGAATAGATATTATAATCCTTAGCCTAATAAATGATTAGTAATAATCCTTAATATATTAATCTCAAGTGGATGGTAGCAAAAATGTAAAATTTGATGCCTTAATACATACATAACACTACATAATTTATAGATTCAAAATTTTATTACTTTGCCTATTTAATCTTAAATTTTAGACCCACTATTAAGATACAAAACTTTATGCCAGGGTTTTATTTCTATACTTCAAAATAACAGGACAATACAAAACTTTATGCCAGGGTTTTATTTCTATACTTCAAAATAACAGGACAATACAAAACACAATTTACTATTTTAATATTTGTCTAAAATTTTATATATTGTAATAGATAGAGATATAGGTATGAGATAAAAAAGAGTAGAAAGAAAAAATAAATAAACTAGTTTCAAATAATAGATGGATTGAAAGTTAGTAGGTGGAAAAGCTTTAGCACAAAAATGGTTATTATAAAGAAGAAAAATGAGATACATTATTACAAATCACTAATAGAGCAAATGATTTGAATTGAGATTTTATGAATATGAGATTAAAAGAAATCACACAAATAAAGTTAAGCTATAATGAAAATAACAATAGGATTGCACAAACAATCAAATTCATGTGTGGAATAATTTTGGATATATATATAATACATGGTTAAATATTTTCCATACATTATGTTTAAAATTTCTTATTTAATATTTAGAATAATTTTGAAGCAAAGTTGAGAAATTTATCTAATGAGAAGTCATTCAATATCTGCCCAACCAATGATTGAAAAATAATTAGTAATCATATTAGGTAATAAAACATAAAAATTGGCACCCATAGTTGTTATTTTTATCTCAATTGTGAAGAAATAGTCAGGTAAGCAATTAATTTTATTTTAGTTGGCATATGAAATAAAAAAAAATACATTTTTTCGAATATAAAAACAATAAAATCTTATAACATAAGCAGTTAAAAAAACTTCACTTTGTGACTAATTGAAATCTCTATCCATCTATTTTGAGCTGGACTTCAGTGCTACCTAATGTAATAATTCATGAATAGGCTGAAAGTCCAGATAACCATCATATGGGGATAATAAATACCTGTATGTAAATGTCTATAGAATGTTGAATGTACTAAAGTACAAAAAGTACTGCACCCTAAACTATTAATCAACAAAAGAAAAGAATTAAAATGAATGCTGAGTGTCAATCATTTATGTTTATTTATATGGAAAGATCCGTTTAAGTTTTTCTGAAAATAAATCCAAATAATGTGCCTAGAAATTATTACTTTTATTCCAAAAACCATAAACAAAAATTGTTCTATTTTTTTTAAAGCTGCATGACAGGTTCACTCAAAAATACAATTAAAAAAGGAAAGCACTTCAAGTTATGCTCGGTCTAAATAACAAGTCACTTATCAAAAAGCATTGAACCCAAGTATGTGGACTTCATTTTAAAGTTCAACCTCAACTCTCTTTCCACCAATTCCTTTCTAGTTCTCAAGAGAGGTTTCACCAGCCTTAACACTATTTACCAACTCTGTAGTTATGCTGAGGAATCCCTCCATCACCTAATAAATAACTGTTCTCTCCTCAATCCAATAAGAGTTTATATTGCAAAAAATGTATCAACCAAAATCAACATTATCCTAGATCTTCAGAAAGCCATTAACACTGGTATGATTTTCATGATAAGACTTTCCACCTTCCTTGTATTTGGCAATTGGCTGACCAGATGCAAATGCAACTTTGGTCAGTCCAGCTCCTGTGTACTCAAAACTTTTATAAGCATCATCAAAACCATAGCAGCCAGAGATCAAACTCTGGCTCCTGATTGTCTATTCAAAGACACATGTTTGAGAGTAACTCTTTCAGAAATCTAACCTGCATCACAAGAACTTTCTTTTTCTTACATAGCTCATACCACTGATTACGAACATGTAAAGACTTTCACCAGATTCTAGTAATTTTTTGTACAAGTTTTTCATTTGCCTTTTTTTAACTCCTCAATAAACTTCTATCTCAATTAAAAAAATGGGGAATATTTGAAAAATAACTGAATTTTGGTAACATATACATATATAAACATCAAAGAAAATAAAGAAAAAATACATATTGAATATTTAAAATATTGAAATATTGAAAAAATTTACATATATTCATATAATATGTACGTGCATATTAAATTTGTATTTATCTATATCATGCCACTAATATACTTTCGTGTTTTTATATTTATATAAATATATTGACAACAAAAAAATCAATGCTCTGATTAAATCATAGAAGATAAGTTTACATTAATTTCTAAATTTTTTAATTCCCTACATATTAAAAACATACAATTTATCAATTATATATCTTTTTCTATATAGGTTATTATTAAAAAATAATGATATGTTTTTAATATGCAGTTATCTTATAGACCTTTTCAAGTTTTTCCATAATGTACACACACATATGTATATATACATACTAGCAGCAACAGATTTGTAAATGACTATGATATTCTATCTCGAAAAGAAACAATGAAATATAAATAACAATAATACTATAATAATACTAGTTGTAATAATATCAGAATTGTACAGTAGAGATGAGTCTTGCATTTATTATACAAATCAATTTGAAGAACGCAGCTATGTCTATATATTAAAATACTTTTTTAGGAAGTCTTATATTGTTTATTTGTTTCACATATCCAATCCAATAAAAATGCGATTTTAAAATAGTGGATTTTTTTAGCATCACCTCATCAAATCAAATGATACATTGATTTTATAATTATGCCATTGGATTTTTAAATTTTTATATAGCATCCTAATATGATGTTTTTCTAATGCCTTTATATTACATGTACAATAAATTAGTAAAAATAACTCTAAATATAAAACTAATTTAGTTACATACTTATTTTATTGCAAGTCTGTGCTATACTTTTGCACTTTTATTAATCTTTTTACTTAAAAATCTAATGTGATATTTGAATTAGCTTATATTTTCATCTATCCAAGCTAAAAGTGGTTAAATATTTTGCCATTATTAGCAAATGCTGAACTTGAATTTTCTAAGTATTAATTGCTAAACCAAAGCTATTTTATGTTGCATTAAAATATTAAGTACATTCTGTAGCTCATATTTAAACTGGTAAAGATAACATACACAGTAGTATAATGTAAATCCAGTATCCAAGAAGATAATGTTCTGTTCTTTTTAATTAATCTAAATTAAAAATTACACTACCAAATTTGTATGGTATATTGATTCCTGATTTATTAAGTCACCTATAAATAGTTCCAATGATTTCTGTCATAAAAATTACATAGAAAATTGGAACAAATATACAGCTTTGTTTAACATTGTTTTCATTTCAAATGTCTTAGATTTTTCACCTATGGTAATATGATTTCCTCTTATTCTATCACACAGAAGCTATATAATACAAATGAACTTTAGTGGATATCCAAATAATTTTAGAATAACGCCATAAACTTGACCAAATAAAAAAAAGCAATAAATAAATCATCTTTTATTTCTGACATTTTTTGTAGTTACTTGGCAATAGCAATATATCTATAGTACTTCTTGATTCTCTTTAAACCATATATTTTTGTAATAATTTATCTATAACTGGAAACAAACTATTCAATAAAATCTTTAAATGTGTTTTTCCTATAGTGAATAACAATTATATTTCATGATAATTATTGTAATCTTCTTTATTACTATTAGATTTAAAAACTAAAACAATGAGAGCATCCTGGAAGTGAAAAAGTACAAAACCAATATATTGGAAGCTAATATCTAAGTATTATATTTTAAGACAGCTCCTGGTATTTTATTCAGGACCTGATGCATGTTCCAATTTTAAGATTACAAAGACTTGTTTAACTTTACTAAGCTGTATATATTGATCCAAATTTAAATGAGTAGATAAAATGGAAATATCTTTAAAATATATCAGCTCAATTTTTAAATCATTATTTAAAGGACATTTAAAATATTACTTCCATGTTTGTAAAAATTTATTGCTACTATATAAGGTAGACCCATAATAAATTTAATAGGTGTGTAATACTATTTTCAGTTCATATGTTATTTTCAATCTGTCAAAGTGATATGATAACTATTCATGAATATCTAAATCTTCTTTGCCATTTTAATTTACCAATCATTTTAAACCTTGTCAGACATCAAAAGTTTACCTTTAAATTTCTATATTTATTAAGAAATTCCACATACAATTTATTGTAATGATAAACATAGAATGCTATATGTTTTCTTTTAACAAAATCATTAATAATTTAAATATGAGAACTTGCAGGTGTCAATTAAAAAAATATTGAAAATAAATTAATGGAAAGAGAGGTATATGAACACCCTAAGATGGGATCTTATAATCTGCTAAGCATGCTTTCAATATCTTACAGTGATATCATAATCATAGTGATGTATATGTGAGTAGTGAGATATAAATAGTATGTAAATTATATGTAAATGAGATGTTTTACATGACTTACTTTTTGGACAGGGGAAAGCAAAATTCTTTTTTGTTAATTGCATTGGAATTATTAATGATGTTCCAGGACCTCTTTACTTTATGTTTTGCATCATTTCTTTTCAAGCATACTACTGTGTCTTAGTGTGTATTTGAATGTGTGGATTCCCTGAAGTAAACATCTTGCAATTAGCATAATTAAAGGAAATTCTGTATACAATTTGGGAAGTTTGTTCAGGGGGGAAGTTTGTCCTTTGAATTATTTATTAGGCAGCTTAACATAAGGGAAGTACAAAGACTAATTCTATATGTGTCAGAGCACGCATTACCCTTCTAGAGATGTTATCAATATAGGATAAGTATATCCAGGGCTTAATAGGGGCTGGTGTAGGTTTGGAGTTGATTTAGATATAAAATCTGTTAATAATATTGATGAGTATCTTGTGCTTATAACCAAGGTAGCATAATTCTTTGATGTAATTCTCAATGTTGGATTGGAAGTCTGCCATAGTCAAAAAATCAATCATGGAATTTTCTGCCTTTAAATCTTTTTATCTATTAAGGAACTCCACAATTAATTCATTATTTTTCCAAGCAAAAAAAATCCATATTTCCTTTTAATCAAGGCATTGTTAATTAATCGTTTCATAAAAACAGTTATGATTCTACCTTTTTAGTGAAACCAAAAATTGATTTAGCTATATTCACAATACTCTCCTTAATATATATATATATATATATATATATATATATACATATATATATATATATATATAATTTAGTAACAAAACAATTATGAAAATCCAATTTGCAACTTTATTGTTGAATAGCTAGTAAAATTTAATATGAAATGTAAATACTTTTAAATAATTAGAATAAATCATACTTTTAATACACCTATTATTTTAACTTTGGAGCATGTTAGTATATGATCTGACCAATAGTCTGTGCTTACAAGCCTTCATATAATATAACCTTTTATTGTAAACCATTGTTTTGAACTTGAATGCATCCATATTCTTTAATGTTATATTTTTGTCTAAATAAAGTATTGTTCAAAAATTCAAAACAGCAGATATATTGATGTTACAATATCAATATCCTTAGTTTCAACCCTTTGGACTAAATTATATTATTTATACCAATGTGTGCAATATATCACCAACAAAAGAATTTTTTTAATTGTACTGTTTTAATAATGTTATTTACCAAGAAGCAAAAGCTTTTCTTCTGACTTTTCTGATTCCTATATTGGAACATATTTACTAATAAAATAAGGAAAGTAGTGATACCATCGTAGAAGTCATCATTAGTCTTCCATAGATATATTGAAGATTTCTACAAATACAAAATACTAAATTAGATTTTATAGCAAATCAAACATCTTGCAGTCTCTTTTTTAATTGATTTGCTCTTTTAAAAAACTTATACCCATCTAGCAATGCAATTAAAACTTCAGAAATGAAAGTTGAGTTTCACTAAAAGAAAGTATATTGTTCTTAAATATTATCAGATATTTTTACCAGTGCTGTTTTTCATACAGTTCACCAGGAGTATGCACTGAATAAAGTTTTATCATACTAAAACAAAATTTATAAGACATCTAGATGCATAATATTATATTTGGTACTATCATTTCCTTCTACCATACCATTATTACTGGTAAAAAATATTATTTTTTTATTCTTAATAATAAATAATTTTTCAGGTATGGAAACCTAGTCAGAATGTGTGAGAAATATTATTTTTAGATTTCATTTTCTAGATTTATTCTATATCATAGTTAGGAAAGGGGATACCTAAATATGATTGCTTAAACATAAATCATTATTAAGCTTAAACTACTGTCTCATATTGAGTTTTAATATGATATACTGCTTAGAGAAAATATCAAGGACAGACAGTTTATTAAATCTGTTTCCATGATTTCTTTTTTCACTTAATGAGAATTTAAGCTAAAAACACAAAAATGCAAAAGAGGAATTGAAATTAAAATCGTTGGGTATATAACTAAAGGATAGACATGACATTACACAAACACAAATCACATTATCACAAATATTATAGGAAGATGATAGATAATATGAGAGACTAATGTAATTTTCTATACTAACTTAAGTAACTGAATGCATAAAAAAATGTTTGTATTGTAAACATTACTTAGCCTTTAGTAAACATTCATTTTTATCCCAAAAGCATAAGAGAGTGCTTTTTGTCAGAAACAGATTTCTTATTTACATTTAATCCTGAAATCCGAAGATCATACCACTATGTGTACATGTAATTTTAATATATTGTTTAAGCACAATACTGTTTAGGACAATTTAAAGTTTGTTTTCAATTTTTGTTGTTAATAATTGATAAAAATTCTGATGCCATCAATAACAAAAAGCAAAGAATGAAAACCCTATATAGCATAGATTCTTTACTATTAATTTAGATATTGTTACAACAGTCAAAGCTTTGGAACTGTAATTTGATATCATAAAGATAAATTGTATTAATGAAAATGTATGTGCAAGATGAAATATATATTTAGGTAATAATCAATTTTTATAATAATAGTGCAGTAAGCCTAATAAAAGATTATATAAAAACAAATCACATATTCTATTACGTTCAATTTAACATCTGCATCTACATTATATAACTCTTTTCTAAAGATGTACAAGAATCATAAGTAATCAAAGTTCACTAGATTATGATACCAAACTGTTAAGTTTCATCAATTAATATAATATGTAATATTACTCAAGATAATCATTTGAGTTTTAAACAATATAAAATTTTGAACCCTAGCAAACATGCTTTTTAACTATATGTTAGTTATCATTTATTTCATTGATGTTATGCTAATGTTATATATTTTTTATTCTTTGGATCTATACAAATATATAAAATTATTAGCTGGGGTTCATCTCTCAAAGTTTTAAAATCTTAAGTCATTCTCTTTAGTAATATATAAGAAAAACAAATATCTGCTGCAATATATATTTAATTTAATGCCCTTACTATATTTAATGTTTCTTGGTTAATCAAACTTGCATAGGTATTTCTAGAATAGAGCTGGTATAGAACATATTATTGCTATATTCAAATTATGAAATACATTTTAAAGTTAAAAAATCTAGTCTCTTAATTATATAAATACAGATATATGAGAACTTTTTTTATCAACGCTTCTTATTTAGACCTAACTTATAAGAAATCAATTAATGAATAATATAACAACAAGACTCATTTTATTTTAAAATGCTTTTAGAATTTTCAATACATTTGATTTTTTTATTACAAAATATATTTCTATTATCAAAACAAAGGTATTCTTTTATGGCTAATGCAAGTTAATTGTAGAAAATGTAATATTACACATCAATAACTTAATGTAAAGTTTTACAAATTAGTATAACTGTTTAAATGATTTAATTTTCAACTCAAAAGAATTTGACATAGAGCTGAAATTAATATTCAACAATATTATGTTTTATAAATGTTTTATAAATATTACAAATTTTGAGAGAATGTATTGTCTTCATTTGTTAACTCTTATATTACATATGAAAGTGATTTGAATATAAATTTTAAGAAACTTATTATTAAATATTTCATCTATGCTGTGTAAACTTGCAATGTATTCAGAATCTAGATGTAAATACTTCTAAATTTATTCTCAAATGAAAATCATGAAAAAAGTCTATGTTTGATAAAATTCATAAAACTGCTGTGCTCAACTTGTTACATTGATGCTTGAATGTTATTTGATCTGCAGACATACTGACAAAGCATTCATAATTTCATTTCTTGCTTCCAAAAATAGATATATAATTTTTGGACAATTTGAAAACAAATATTATTTCCAAAATTTTGTTATGGTTATTAAAGTCAGTTGCCTGATTTTTACAAAAAAAATGTTACATCTACATTTTGCATCATCACTCAAACATCTTTAGTCAGATATTCTTCATTTTATGCTTATTTTACAGTAAATTTGTAGCTTAATCTATATTTAAAATTTTAATTCTAAAAAATCCACATTTGGCAGTATTTTTGCAAAAAAAATCAATTTTTTTGACACCTAGTGTCATATTGCCCAAACTTTTTTTACATTATAAGGTTCTGAAAAGCATTGATTATCAACTGGCATTTCTAACTGTCAAAGTCTAAAAAAAAAGTTTTATGCTCTTGTAATAGATTATGAATGTAAAAAAAATATATTATTTGTAATTTTTTATATTCATAATTAAGTTTTTATATTAATTTACCTAAATATAAACTTTGATTTGAAATATTTTAAATTTTACAAGAAAAATAATCAAGACAATTGAATAGCACTGATTGCTATTCGACAAGTGAATAACATTTAACTGATACTTGTATATCAATAAAATTTGGTGACAACTAGAAAAATACAACGATTTTTTATAAATATTTATGTATGCTATGATTATTTTTTACACTATATTGACTAATAATGTGGATGGATTTATATTTTTATTTAAAATATTTAAGTTTAGATTAAGAAAAGACAACATAAGTGAATAATCAGCATTCATAATTTCTAAGACATGAGAAATCAATGATGATTTCATGTTATAATAGGCTGAAATATAAATCTTTTGTTTAACTGCAGGCTATTTTGTCTTATATTTCTTATATTTTTCTTCAGTTATTAATGTTATTTTAAATTTTTGTTACATTTAAACAATTTGAATATAAAATAATTCAATTTTTATAAGCTAAATTAAAACAATTCTGATTATTGTACATTAATATATTTGTGAATAGAAATGGGCTAGATTCCACATTTGACAAATAAAAGCACTCAAATTTTGACTCAATCTGGCTAATAAGAAAATTTGTTAGAAAAGAGTTTTTAGTAATTAAAATATGACTGTGAATGGAATTAGTCTTAAAATAAGTAAGGATTTTGAAATCTGTAATATAAAAACAAATAATCTAATAGTTAATCACTCTCGAAATTATATGACCTAGGGAACTGGATATAATTAAGGTTAATATATATATATATATAAAATACATATTTTGCGGGTTCATCCGTGTTAAAAACTTTTAATATCAATTTAACAAGTCAAACGCAGTAAATTATATTAAAGTTTTTACACGGATGACCCAAAATATGTATTTTATATTTAACCCAAATCTTCGTTTTAACATATATATTATATATATATATATATATATATATATATATATATATTTGACTCTAAGGTATCACTCTATCACTACATTAAAGTGTAAAGTGTATTTTTCTTCTTGTGGATTATCTCATTGCTGATGATGTCTTTAACCAAAAGCCTCCTGTATTTTTTTCCTTTGATAAATTTCTATTTATCACATCTACATATGCATACCACATTTTTTATGTTGTTCATTAAACTGTTTTTCCATTGTTTGCTTGATATTCCTTTTTTCCCCATCATCTCTATTTTTAAATTAAACATAATTTTTGACATTCTGTTCTTTTTCATTTATCTAACAATCCACCATTATAATTTTTTTTCAGTGAAAAATATTACATTTTTTCACTTAAACCATTTATCTGATTTCAAAATTTATTTTTGTTACATGTATTTAAATTTGTTATTTTACTGAAGAACAATTAATATATATCTACATTTTTTCATAATAGTGACATTGTCTTCTTCAATGTTTTATATTTTATTTAATTCATTAAATGTAAAAGTATAAAACATTAAAGTTGTTATCCAAACATATTATGAGAAGACAAAATCTAAAAATTCAAAATATAAAAAAATGTAATATAAATTCAATATGTTTCTAAACAGTGAATTAATAACATAATTAATATGTTTAAAACTGTATTGCAAATATTTAAAATTATAAAATATCTCTTGTCAAAATATATAAATAAAAATTAACCTATGATGATTACAGATTATTTTTGTTTGTTTCAGTACTAAAAAATAATTATTTTTGAATTTGTTCTGTTTGTATGTAATATGTTATGTATTTTCAGAGACAGAGGTAAAATTTTACAACACTTTAATTATGTGAAATTTTACAGTTTAGTTTTATTAAAAAAATAGTTCATAGTAAATTTATTAAAATAAATATTATTTAAAAAAAAAACAATTATAAAAACTTACAATGAACTTTATCATCTCAGGATGTTTCTATTTGTGTGTATTGCAGATATTGCTTGATTCTACTTGGTATTCTAATTATATTGCTTTATTTATAATAATGACAATGGATAAAAAGTAAAGAGATTGAATAGAATAAATGATTTAAAAGTAATTGATGGGAAAATTTTTAAATAATAAATATACTGAAGTTGTAACTAACATTATAAAAAAAGTAAAATGGATTAGATGAAGAAACTTTGACTATGTTTTATATGGTGAAAAATAACCAAAAAGATAAAGATGCATTATTTATAAAGAAGAAAAAGTGCAAATAATAGAGAAGTAATAAAAACTTCATTTCTGCTTTTAAAAATTTTCAAAACTAATTCAAAATAATAGCTAGTAAAGACAGATAATTTTTTACTTTATAATATGGTATAATAATTTATTTTTATGATTTGTTTGTACTAATCAAACATTTTATGTTAATGTTTTTGCACAATACTATTTTTAAATCATTAGATTAAAAAAATGTTAAACCCTAGAAATTGACTTTAAAGTAGTCTTCTCATACAAATGTAGTGTTGTAACGTTAACTCTAAAATTTGAAGATCCTGCATTAGTTTTTTTAAAACTTTTTAATATCCAACCAAAAAATAACTTATTTCTTATTTACTTAATCTTGCAGAAAGAAATTATCTCTGTGTTTTAAAAGCTATATTTTGCTTTAAAATAAATTGTAAATATACTACTTAACAATTGTCATAAGGATATGAGTTTTGGATCCGTACACTAAACATTGAAGAAGAGTGACAGATAAAAAAAATTGAATAAAGTAATAGAATGACAAATAGAAAAATCCTTAACCATTTTAGAACTGCAAAATATAATTCAATTTCATCAAAAGAAAAACAGTAGTTTTTTTATAACATCTTACAAAAAAATTATTACAAAAGATAAGAATAATAATATCCAAAGAAAAAAATGTGGAAAAGAATAGAAGAAAAAAAAGTTTGAAATGATAATATCAATATATTGCAAAAATTTTGTTCACGTCATTAACTTTAAACACTTTGCTAAACTATTTATATTTTAACTTCGTTAATACCCTTTTTAAAGCTTTTGATTATTTAAAAGATTTAAAAAGCTATCTTTGATAAACTTTTTTAAAAAGTCTGATCTTTTTGAGATTTGGAAAACAGTACTTCAAATATTTTTTTATATTCCTAAAGAAAAAAAGATCAACATTTTTTTTTTTTTCCAAAAGTTAGTTTTAAAATGATTTGCTTTAAGATACATTTTAAAAATAAAGTTGGCCACAGTAGTTACACAATTCATTCTTTTAATATTACTTAACAAATTTGATGTTGGTTATTTGAAGTAGCCTCTTTAAAATAAGTCCAAACTAACCATTAATTCTAGTGGTAACCTGGATGCAGCTTTATCTAAAAAAGCATTATATCTGCTTCTATAAACAGAACAGATGGTGTTTGTAGGAAAGAAATTATCGAAACCTTGTTAGCAGTTACTAGAAGAAACGTGAAATGATTTATAGGAGACCTTTTTTCTTATAAAATAAATCCTTAGCGATAAAATCACTTAAATAGGGTAAAAATAAAAATTATGTTATGAGAAAAACTAATTATCTGATAGTTGCTGGTTTAAATTAAAATGATGCAAGAGTTATGTTGAAAAATAAAAATATTTTATTTTCAATACACTTATACATATATATTATAATAATATATAGGGTATATGAGTACAGACATTCACATGACCAACCGCTCTCCATTCTATCTCTTAACATTGAAACACTTGAACACATACATGCTGAAAAGATAAATAATCACCAATATACGCATTTCATGCTAAACCAGCAATCATCAGTTGGTCCGGATTATCATCTCTACACATATATGCAAAACGTGCTCAGATATATATTAAGATAGCCAATATTTATACTTTAATGGACAGGCTTCAATCCACTTCACACTCCAACTCTTCAACCATCCATCCAATTAAAAAATCTGATGATGGAATGCTCAAAGGCCATCCTGAGGCCAAAATTCTCATCACACCCATGTTGACCCAAAGTCAATCTGACCCTCATGTACAGGACATAATCCATTCAATACATATATAAAGGATCTCTACTATGTAATAACTGAAATACAGGCTTATTATGTACCTGTAACAATATATGTAATATATAGGGTATATGAGCTCAGACTTTTACATGACCCACCACTCTCCAATCTATCTCATAACACTCACACACACAATATATATATATATATATATATTGAAAAAATAAACATGAGGGGTCAGTTTGACTTTAGGTCAACATGGATGTGATGACAATCTCGACCTCAACGTGGCCTTTTGGAATTCCTTCATCCAATTTTCAATTGGATGGATGGTTGAAGAGTTGGACTGTGGAGTGAATTGAAACTTGTCCATTAAAATATGAAGATTGGCTATTTTAATATATATCTGAGCACTTATTGCATATATGTGTAAAGATGATAATCTGGACCAACTGATGATTGCTGATTTAGCATGAAATATAAATATTGCTGATTATTTATCTTTTCAACATATATATATTCAAGTGTTTCAGTGTTATGAGATAGAGTGGAGAGTGGCAGGTAGTGTGAAAGACTGTGCTCATATACCCTATATATTACTTATATTGATACCGGTATATAATAAGCCTGTATTTCAGTTATATCATAACAATATACATGTAAATTTCTCAGAAATGCTATTCAGGTTGCAATGTTCTACATCCAAGTTACTAACATAGCTTTTATCTATTAATTTTCTATTTTATAACAAGGATAATTTAATTATAAACGATTTCAATGTTCTTGTAAATCAGCTGTCTGTATAAATAATTATAATATGCATAAAATATACTGTAATTAAATATAATATATATCATGACAACTCAATGCTTTAAAAAAATAAATATTAGTTTGTTATGTATGATACTTGTTGTCTTTAATTTCAGAATGCATGGCCATGGAAGATATTTTTCAAATTTATTAAAATGATTAATTATAATAACTTGATAATTAAGAGCAGTATTAATATTTTATTTTGTTATAATTTTTACCTTAGGTTACTGTCTATTTAAAATCTTAGCAGCAGATAAATACTGCTTTTCATTTTACAACTGGTTGATTTAGAACTTTGTAACCCACATGCACTGATTGAATGCTAGTTTGTCATGATATATGATATATATCCAATTCCAGAATAGCGTTGTGAATATTATAATATACAACAAATACTAAGAGTCAGGTGATATCATCAGTCATTTGAGAGTTTATGTTATATAGCTCATTGGAAGCTTCAGTTATTTCCTGTTCAATATATATATAACATTAAAATCTGCCAAAACTCAGAAAATTCCAATATCAATAACATTAAACAATCTCAACCTGTTACCAAGGCAACCTCTTTTTAATAATAAAGGTTGAATTCCATCTTTATTTATGGTTCAATATATTTATATAAACATTAAAGATTGCAACTTGACCATAGAGATTGAAAATATTAAATCTTATAGTTCATAAGTATAGATTAAAAATAGTTATATATATATATATATATATTCATAAACTGAATACAGGTCATAAATATTATTTGACATAGCAGAGATTACCTTTTATGAAAATGATGAATTAAAAAAAAGTCAAAGAAACACTGATGAAAAATCTGTTTTTGAATCTGAGGCCATAAATCTTATGAAGACATCCTTTGACATAAAAGGTGATTGGTTTTTGAAGCGAATTATGAGAAGGATATTTTGTTTTCTATGTATAGGTATCATTAAAAAACAGTCAACACTTAGACAATCCCAATATCAATAACAATCAACCATTGAAAACTGTTGTCAAGACAATCTCCTTTTAACCATATATATGTATGTGTGTTGTTTGTAATTTGCTGAATTTCACTTGAACAGATATTTGTTAATGGTTGAAACCATGGTCATGAGAGAACTTTAGTAAAATTTTGTTTTTTTTTGGCTAGTTTTGTAATATTTTATGATTTTCTATATATTGTTAGTTTTTAATATAGCATAATTAAACTTAGAAGTGAATAAAATTCAAATTTTTTCTAAATATTTAACAAGCATAAATTTTTTTATTTAAATAATGAATTTTATAAGTTCAAGAAATGGTATTTAGATATTTTAGTTAGAAAATAAAACAAGAAAAATATCTAGAGCACCTATTAATTATTGGGTATTTAGTTATTTTAGCTAGCAAATAAACAAGTAATATACCTAATACGCTCACTACACACAACTTTGAGAGAATATGGAGTAGGTCTTTATTATGTATCGTTCTTTTTATTGGAAAATATTGGAGAGACAATTATTTTATAGTTGGATATGTAAACAGACAGAGAGAAAAAAAGAGAAATGAAAGAGGTAGAAGGATGAAGATAAAACACTTTTTCATAGTTTACTACAATAGAGAAGGTCACAGCAACACCTTTCCAAATAAAAACAGTAAAAAAAAAGTCAATAATAATTAAACTAGTAAACTTGTGTTTTTTTGATAATTTTAGTTATTTTACTTTTTATTTCTAGTTTTATCTTTAAGATAAAAAGAATTAGACTTTTATAAAATAATAATCGGAGAACTAGTTGGTTTAGACATGGCCAGATATCCAAAAATTTCCATTTTTTAAAAGAAATTTTTCAACAATATAAACAATGTTTATGCTTCACTTGGATTTAAACTCATGAATTCCCAAAAAGTAATGCACTAGTTACTATACCATAATATGTTTATATATAAATTATTTTAATAGTATATTATTCAGATAAATATACAGTTGTATATGAAAAATATGTCAATAGCTTCTAATATGTAGCTTGAAATAAAATATGTCACATCAGTTAAGCGTACATATTCTAATCATTACCAATAGTTTTTAATTATAATATATATTTATTTAAATGAAATTAGTTTATATATATTATAAAAATAGCTAATGAATTTATTACATAGGAGTTCATGAGAAGTTTGAATGCCATGTGTGTCAGAGTCAATTGTGGGACCTCCTGATCTCAAGACTGATGCTCTACTGCTGTGCCACTCCATGCAGAACAGAAATACTCTATCACTATATAAACAAACACTTATTTAAAATAACAATTGTTCAATACATATACAAATGATCTTAAATCATTTCAAATAGATAAATTATTACCTTACTTTATCACACATATAAGAACTTTAAACTCTATTAAAAATAAAATACATTTATTGACTCATAATTTTCTTCATATGATAATTATTTTGATTTTATCCAACCAACTAACTTTATTCATGCATACAATCATATAATTTTATAAATTATTTCTATGTTCTATTGCCTAAATTTTCTATTTATAAAAATATATATTTTAATTAATTTAAGATTTTTTGTGGTTTAAAATTAATACTTTAAGTCTATTGTTTGTTGAATAGATTGTGATGATGGTATTTTATTTGTAATTATAAGATAAAAAAATTCAAATTTCCTTTTTAAATACATCCAGCTGTTAGTAATATCATACCAGTTAATATGTAACATTTGAGTGGTATTATTATCCTTTTATTAGTTGTTTATGGTTTAACCATTGACAATATTTTCATGGGAAGTTAAACCAGAAACTTTTAGGTTTGTGAATGTTGAATGTAAGGTGACACTCTAATAAAATACACTATTTTGACAAAGGTTTATTTATTTATGAAGATCTTTGCAATTTATTTATTTTTAATAATAATTTAATAAATGGTTTATAAATATTATGGATTATCATGTTAGATGACTTATAAAGTGATTTGTTATTGTTATGTGATCAGCTTCCTTAAATTTTCTTTTTTTCTGCATATCCAATATTCTTGTCATTTTTTTGTAAATACTATCACCAGATTCATTTTAGTTTAAATTGTGATATATTCTAGTCTGAGATTGATGGTTTATTGTTGCTTTTCAAATATATTATTAACACATTTATTGTTTAATGCAAAAATAATGTAATATGCTTTGTAGGGTATCATAGAAACTTAATATTGAATGGAGATTGTGGAAGGTAATCAACCATACACTAACACACACATTGTGACAACACTATGAATGAACTAAACTAGCAAAGAAATGTAAGACCACAGTAATTACATAATTAATAATGATTCTGGAAGGTAGAAAGTAAGAAGAATATTAAAAATTAAACAAACTATATAATTAATCGACTATTAAAATAATATTTTGTATATAAATTGGCTCTTTTTTCAATTTGTCTTATAAATGTAAAAGCATTTTTTTAAAAAAATTAATAATTGAAATTATTATCAGAATATTTCTGCAAGACATTGACATGATCCAGCTACTGTTAGTAATATAATTAGATTAACTATTAGCATTGTTATTTATTAATGACAAAAATTAATAACTAGTCAAGCATTGGTGGCCTAGTGGTTAGCATAGCTGCCTTCAAAGCAGCTGGCCCGGGTTCGCTTTCCGGTCAACGCATTTGACATATGGAAAAAAAAAGTATAACATTTGAATATATTTATCACCATAATAGATTATTTAGACTGAAATTATTTAAAAAAAATATAATATATAGATTATCCACCATTATTGTTTAAAAGATGTTGCGTTAAGAATAGATTGAGATTGCTGACTGTTGATTGCTTTCATATATTTTCATTAATACTTATCTAGCCTTGAGAATTATTAGTTTATTATCTAAGTAATATCTAGTTGGAGTGTAGTTTGAAAGTTATAATCGACAATTTGTTAGTCTACTTTCAGAATATATTTATTTGTATAATGAGATATTTAAACTTCCTTGAATTAATAATTATGCTCTCTATAGTCAAATTGCAGGTGGATTTCCACCTTTATTATTTAAAGGAGATTGAGTTTGTTCATTATTATTGGTATTGGTATATTGATGACTTTCATGTATTTACAGTAATATCTGTCTAGCTTGAGCATTGTTAGTGTATTAGCTATAGAACGTATGCCATGAACATCAAAATACAGGTCTCATTTTAATGAGCAAATGGTATGCTAGTAGTTTTTTGCTGCAATTCAAAATAATGAAAATTAATTAATTTAATATAATAAAAAATAATTAAAACCAATATTACACAATGCAATAATAAAAAACAAAACAAAATAAAATACCCCAACAAATGAAGCAAATAAAAAAAGTTTAAGTAATAAAAAATATATAGACACATAAATTTATAAAATTAAATAAAAATTGATATTAGCATAAATTTGATTATAATTTTTTTTAAATTTGATTACAATTTCAAGTGAGATTATATATTGTAACCAAATTTTAAATTGCAATCAGGTAGGAGCAAAAGATGATCGGCTGAGTTTAAGCATGTTTTTATGTGATGTGGGATTACATTGATGCTGTACTTACAAAAATACATTTAAATGAATATCTGTTTTATCTTCACATAAAATTAATGTTAATACTATTCCAGAATTTAATAGTTCATAAAATGTGAGACACATAATGTTCTCAGGATATTTTTGTAGATGTATATAATAATTATACTGTGTTTAAGAACACACATTTTCTGATATATCTCTTGAGTAAAGAACTACTTTAGTATAAATCTATATGTATGTTAAATAAGACTAGCGATTTAATTTTTTCTTATTTCTAATTTAAAGATAATGTTTAACTAATTGTTAATCTTAAGAATATTAAATCAATATTAATCATTTGAATAAAATTATAAAAATATATATGCAGTGTAAAGTTTATTCATTAATTTTACTGAAACAAATATAAAAGGAAATTTTATTGTGCAAAATCTTACCCTACTAATTTGTATTGCAGATAGCAATAGTAACAATTCATGGTGTGTAAATTTTAAATAAATTTTATATAATTTAGTAGCTTAAAAGTGTGACCTTTTATTTCATAAATATTCAAAGAAGAAAATTTCAATAATGATAAACAGATGTATTAAATATAACAATTGCTTTATTATAAAATATTAGGAATATAAATGAAAATAATAAAAATTATAAGCGAACAATAATAAATGCAAATGATTATTAAAATTCTATAACAATAATCAATAAATATTAATGTTTGTTCTCCGAGAATAATCTAAGCTTGGGTTATGACCACGTGCAATTGTAAAGTGTTACAAAAATATTAGCACTCTATTGGAGAGGTTAAATAATATTAAAACAAATCCAAATTTTAAATACTGGAGGATAATAATGTTTTATAATGTCCTAAATTATTTTGTTAGCAATAATCAATAAATTATCAAACTTATTTTATAAAAAAAAAACAGGCAAGTTTTTTCGTTCTTTTAGAATAAGTAAAACTATTTAATTAGTACTCCTAAATGACATATAAAATCCCGTAGCTTTATTTATTATAAATTCGTATTCTTTACTAGAATAACTTGCAATGCTTCTATATTATTCAAAGTCTTAATAATTAGTTAGGAGTATCTCTCTACTAAGAAATACTATATATTTTATTTTATATCATCAATTTCTTGCATAGTGTAGTGTTTCAAAACTAATACAAATAGCATAGGTGCTATGCACATAAATATTCCTTAGTGATTTAATTATATACCTAAAAATGATTAGCTTCCTATTGAGCTGAGAATGAATTTAAGGACCAATAAAACATATGATAAATTAAAAGTAAACAGATTTACATAAGTTTAAAAGTTTAATTAAATAAAACCTGACTCCAATCTAAAATACAAATCACATATATTAGACCATACCCAACATCATTAATAAAATAAATAAAATTGTTACTTGTACTTTCATATTTTATCATTATTTTGAGAACTTTAATATTTATTTATTGCACTAATAATAACTATAACTAAGTAATTAGACAATTATAACAAAGTTTATTTAAAGTAATCCATCTGTTCACAATCTGACTGTTATAAACTATTGAAAATTATCCTATGGAAATATTTACACTTTTCTGAGTATTCCAATGTTTTAAAATTCACTGGAAATACTTTAATAAAGCATTAGATGTTAATTTTACAAGCACAAGGCAATTCCTTTCGGGGGTTAAATCCTTAATGACACAATATAATGATTTGATAAAAAAATCAGTAAACACA